>CAWUFQ010000449.1:0-60000 GCA_963921405.1 Cepaea hortensis
AGATGCTAACCGGGGTTTGTTGGTGTGGTCCTCTTGAAGCACAAGAGTTCGCTATCTGTCTTGTCTGTCATTTTGTGTGTGAGACTGAACACTTGCGGGTTAGTCCGGAGGGCTATGGTTCTTAGAAACCCAGGGTCTCACTTAAAACACAAAATTTCAAGGGGTGACAATTAAAACATAAGAAGGCCAGCAACACGTGTTGTGTTGTTGTGGCGGGTTTCACTGGGAGACTGAAAAGCTGTAGATTTGTCCGGAGGTCTACAGTGCTAGTAGACAGGCGGGTACCAAAACACCAAAATGGTACAGGGCTAAAAACATAAGACACAACAAAAATAAAATAAAAATGTCTACAACACGTGGTGTTCCCAAGCGGTCACCCATCTAAGTAGTAACCACGCCCGACGTTACTTGACTTCGGTGATCGGACGAGAACCGGTATTTTCAACGTGGTATGGCCGTAGACGATGACTAGTGCCGCTTTGTTTTTATATACCTGATTAGGGGAGAAGGGGCTGAACGACTACTTGGACACTTCTCTCTGAGGTCCGCGCAATACTATAAAGGCATCGTGGGGATGCCAATAAAATGGTGGCCAAAAGTGGCCACAGAGAGAAGGAACACTCCTTCACATAAAAGCAATCCATGGTGTCAGCATGTCAGTAAGGTACACACTGGTGACAACCTATTTATTTACTGAATGTACAAGAGATAAGGCGAGAGGCGATTGGTTGTCGGGAAGCAGTAAGCGCCCAACCCAATTCTAGTACTGTTGTGCACTGCACGAGGGCTATGCGTGATCGCCACTCCCAACGGACAGAAGGGAGCGGGTTAAACTCCGGATCTGGACGTTTCGGAGGCAGGGGAAGTTTCTGAGAGTACAAATATTTTTGGAGATTCTTGGAGAATCCCTTTATAAATGAAAGTAGGTCGTGACCTTCGGACTAAAAAAAAAAAACCTGGGGTGCTTGCCCATGTGTGGGGCCTGTATCGGTTGGGTTGATGGGTCTTGGAGTGGGTGTGACTTGAGTACTGGTACTGGAATACAGGAGGCGAGTTATCAAGCTGTGAATTGCGCACCATATACCCGAAACACCGACTCCATAACCCAGAGACGGCCCAATTGCCGGCGGAATGAGGAGGAAAAGAACCAGTGCCTAAAAACCGCGTGTTCTGTGTCTGGGCGCGACTGGAGGAATAGTGGCAGTGTCCAGTATGCAACAAAAGTATGACAGGGGGGGGGGACTGTTAGGTACTCAATTTCTCACCGAGAGACCCAGTAAAACAAGCTCAGTTGAAAAAGCCCGGTAAAGCCAGGCCAGTTTGTCTAGCCAGCCCAATTCCCCGGCTTGTAATATTTGTAATAGAATAGTGTGAGTGCTGTTTGTGCGTGTAGAGACCAGAACTCGAGAGGTCAACCATCATCAGATGCTAACCGGGGTTTGTTGGTGTGGTCCTCTTGAAGCACAAGAGTTCGCTATCTGTCTTGTCTGTCATTTTGTGTGTGAGACTGAACACTTGCGGGTTTGTCCGGAGGGCTATGGTTCTTAGAAACCCAGGGTCTCACTTAAAACACAAAATTTCAAGGGGTGACAATTAAAACATAAGAAGGCCAGCAACACGTGTTGTGTTGTTGTGGCGGGTTTCACTGGGAGACTGAAAACCTGTAGATTTGTCCGGAGGTCTACAGTGCTAGTAGATAGGCGGGTACCAAAACAACAAAATTGTTCAGGGCTAAAAACACAAGACACAACAAAAATAAAATAAAAATGTCTACAACACGTGGTGTTCCCAAGCTGTCACCCATCTAAGTAGTAACCACGCCCGACGTTACTTGACTTCGGTGATCGGACGAGAACCGGTATTTTCAACGTGGTATGGCCGTAGACGATGACTAGTGCCGCTTTGTTTTTATATACCTGATTAGGGGAGAAGTGGCTGAACGACTACTTGGACACTTCTCTCTGAGGTCCGCGCAATATTATAAAGGCATCGTGGGCATGCCAATAAAATGGTGGTCAAAAGTGGCCACAGAGAGAAGGAACACACCTTCACATAAAAGCAATCCATGGTGTCAGCAT
This sequence comes from Cepaea hortensis, assembly GCA_963921405.1. NCBI lineage: Eukaryota > Metazoa > Mollusca > Gastropoda > Stylommatophora > Helicidae > Cepaea > Cepaea hortensis. Next base: position 2,079 of record CAWUFQ010000449.1, read on the forward strand.
GTCAGTAAGGTACACACTGGTGACAACCTATTTATTTACTGAATGCACAAGAGATAAGGCGAGAGGCGATTGGTTGTCGGGAAGCAGTAAGCGCCCAACCCAATTCTAGTACTGTTGTGCACTGCACGAGGGCTATGCGTGATCGCCACTCCCAACGGACAGAAGGGAGCGGGTTAAACTCCGGATCTGGACGTTTCGGAGGCAGGGGAAGTTTCTGAGAGTACAAATATTGTTGGAGATTCTTGGAGAATCCCTTTATAAATGAAAGTAGGTCGTGACCTTCGGACTTTAAAAAAAAAACCTGGGGTGCTTGCCCATGTGTGGGGCCTGTATCGGTTGGGTTGATGGGTCTTGGAGTGGGTGTGACTTGAGTACTGGTACTGGAATACAGGAGGAGAGTTATAAAGCTGTGAATTGCGCACCATATACCCGAAACACCGACTCCATAACCCGGAGACGGCCCAATTGCCGGCGGAATGAGGAGGAAAAGAACCAGTGCCTAAACACCGCGTGTTCTGTGTCTGGGCGCGACTGGAGCAATAGTGGCAGAGTCCAGTATGCAACAAAAGTATGACAGGGGGGGGGGGGGGACTGTTAGGTACTCAATTTCTCACCGAGAGACCCAGGAAAACAAGCTCAGTTGAAAAAGCCCGGTAAAGCCAGGCCAGTTTGTCTAGCCAGCCCAATTCCCCGGCTTGTAATATTTGTAATAGAATAGTGTGAGTGCTGTTTGTGCGTGTAGAGACCAGAACTCGGGCGGTCAACCATCATCAGATGCTAACCGGGGTTTGTTGGTGTGGTCCTCTTGAAGCACAAGAGTTCGCTATCTGTCTTGTCTGTCTTTTTGTGTTTGAGACTGAACACTTGCGGGTTTGTCCTGAGGGCTATGGTTCTTAGAAACCCAGGGTCTCACTTAAAACACAAAATTTCAAGGGGTGACAATTAAAACATAAGAAGGCCAGCAACACGTGTTGTGTTGTTGTGGCGGGTTTCACTGGGAGACTGAAAAGCTGTAGATTTGTCCGGAGGTCTACAGTGCTAGTAGACAGGCGGGTACCAAAACACCAAAATGGTACAGGGCTAAAAACATAAGACACAACAAAAATAAAATAAAAATGTCTACAACACGTGGTGTTCCCAAGCGGTCACCCATCTAAGTAGTAACCACGCCCGACGTTACTTGACTTCGGTGATCGGACGAGAACCGGTATTTTCAACGTAGTATGGCCGTAGACGATGACTGGTGCCGCTTTGTTTTTATATACCTGATTAGGGGAGAAGTGGCTGAACGACTACTTGGACACTTCTCTCTAAGGTCCGCGCAATATTATAAAGGCATCGTGGGGATGCCAATAAAATGGTGGTCAAAAGTGGCCACAGAGAGAAGGATCACTCCTTCACATAAAAGCAATCCATGGTGTCAGCATGTCAGTAAGGTACACACTGGTGACAACCTATTTATTTACTGAATGCACAAGAGATAAGGCGAGAGACGATTGGTTGTCGGGAAGCAGTAAGCGCCCAACCCAATTCTAGTACTGTTGTGCACTGCACGAGGGCTATGCGTGATCGCCACTCCCAACGGACAGAAGGGAGCGGGTTAAACTCCGGATCTGGACGTTTCGGAGGCAGGGGAAGTTTCTGAGAGTACAAATATTTTTGGAGATTCTTGGAGAATCCCTTTATAAATGAAAGTAGGTCGTGACCTTCGGACTTAAAAAAAAAAAAAACCTGGGGTGCTTGCCCATGTGTGGGGCCTGTATCGGTTGGGTTGATGGGTCTTTTAGTTTGTGTGACTTGAGTACTGGTACTGGAATACAGGAGGAGAGTTATAAAGCTGTGAATTGCGCAACATATACCGAAACACCGACTCCATAACCCAGAGACGGCCCAATTGCCGGCGGAATGAGGAGGAAAAGAACCAGTGCCTAAAAACCGCGTGTTCTGTGTCTGGGCGCGACTGGAGGAATAGTGGCAGTGTCCAGTATGCAACAAAAGTATGACAGGGGGGGGGGACTGTTAGGTACTCAATTTCTCACCGAGAGACCCAGGAAAACAAGCTCAGTTGAAAAAGCCCGGTAAAGCCAGGCCAGTTTGTCTAGCCAGCCCAATTCCCCGGCTTGTAATATTTGTAATAGAATAGTGTGAGTGCTGTTTGTGCGTGTAGAGACCAGAACTCGGGCGGTCAACCATCATCAGATGCTAACCGGGGTTTGTTGGTGTGGTCCTCTTGAAGCACAAGAGTTCGCTATCTGTCTTGTCTGTCATTTTGTGTGTGAGACTGAACACTTGCGGGTTAGTCCGGAGGGCTATGGTTCTTAGAAACCCAGGGTCTCACTTAAAACACAAAATTTCAAGGGGTGACAATTAAAACATAAGAAGGCCAGCAACACGTGTTGTGTTGTTGTGGCGGGTTTCACTGGGAGACTGAAAAGCTGTAGATTTGTCCGGAGGTCTACAGTGCTAGTAGACAGGCGGGTACCAAAACACCAAAATGGTACAGGGCTAAAAACATAAGACACAACAAAAATAAAATAAAAATGTCTACAACACGTGGTGTTCCCAAGCGGTCACCCATCTAAGTAGTAACCACGCCCGACGTTACTTGACTTCGGTGATCGGACGAGAACCGGTATTTTCAACGTGGTATGGCCGTAGACGATGACTAGTGCCGCTTTGTTTTTATATACCTGATTAGGGGAGAAGGGGCTGAACGACTACTTGGACACTTCTCTCTGAGGTCCGCGCAATACTATAAAGGCATCGTGGGGATGCCAATAAAATGGTGGCCAAAAGTGGCCACAGAGAGAAGGAACACTCCTTCACATAAAAGCAATCCATGGTGTCAGCATGTCAGTAAGGTACACACTGGTGACAACCTATTTATTTACTGAATGCACAAGAGATAAGGCGAGAGGCGATTGGTTGTCGGGAAGCAGTAAGCGCCCAACCCAATTCTAGTACTGTTGTGCACTGCACGAGGGCTATGCGTGATCGCCACTCCCAACGGACAGAAGGGAGCGGGTTAAACTCCGGATCTGGACGTTTCGGAGGCAGGGGAAGTTTCTGAGAGTACAAATATTTTTGGAGATTCTTGGAGAATCCCTTTATAAATGAAAGTAGGTCGTGACCTTCGGACTTAAAAAAAAAAACCTGGGGTGCTTGCCCATGTGTGGGGCCTGTATCGGTTGGGTTGATGGGTCTTGGAGTGGGTGTGACTTGAGTACTGGTACTGGAATACAGGAGGCGAGTTATCAAGCTGTGAATTGCGCACCATATACCCGAAACACCGACTCCATAACCCAGAGACGGCCCAATTGCCGGCGGAATGAGGAGGAAAAGAACCAGTGCCTAAAAACCGCGTGTTCTGTGTCTGGGCGCGACTGGAGGAATAGTGGCAGTGTCCAGTATGCAACAAAAGTATGACAGGGGGGGGGGGACTGTTAGGTACTCAATTTCTCACCGAGAGACCCAGTAAAACAAGCTCAGTTGAAAAAGCCCGGTAAAGCCAGGCCAGTTTGTCTAGCCAGCCCAATTCCCCGGCTTGTAATATTTGTAATAGAATAGTGTGAGTGCTGTTTGTGCGTGTAGAGACCAGAACTCGAGAGGTCAACCATCATCAGATGCTAACCGGGGTTTGTTGGTGTGGTCCTCTTGAAGCACAAGAGTTCGCTATCTGTCTTGTCTGTCATTTTGTGTGTGAGACTGAACACTTGCGGGTTTGTCCGGAGGGCTATGGTTCTTAGAAACCCAGGGTCTCACTTAAAACACAAAATTTCAAGGGGTGACAATTAAAACATAAGAAGGCCAGCAACACGTGTTGTGTTGTTGTGGCGGGTTTCACTGGGAGACTGAAAACCTGTAGATTTGTCCGGAGGTCTACAGTGCTAGTAGATAGGCGGGTACCAAAACAACAAAATTGTTCAGGGCTAAAAACACAAGACACAACAAAAATAAAATAAAAATGTCTACAACACGTGGTGTTCCCAAGCTGTCACCCATCTAAGTAGTAACCACGCCCGACGTTACTTGACTTCGGTGATCGGACGAGAACCGGTATTTTCAACGTGGTATGGCCGTAGACGATGACTAGTGCCGCTTTGTTTTTATATACCTGATTAGGGGAGAAGGGGCTGAACGACTCTTTGGACACTTCTCTCTGAGGTCCGCGCAATACTATAAAGGCATCGTGGGGATGCCAATAAAATGGTGGTCAAAAGTGGCCACAGAGAGAAGGAACACTCCTTCACATAAAAGCAATCCATGGTGTCAGCTCAGTAAGGTACACACTGGTGACAACCTATTTATTTACTGAATGCACAAGAGATAAGGCGAGAGGCGATTGGTTTTCGGGAAGCAGTAAGCGCCCAACCCAATTCTAGTACTGTTGTGCACTGCACGAGGGCTATGCGTGATCGCCACTCCCAACGGACAGACGGGAGCGCGTTAAACTCCGGATCTGGGCGTTTCGGAGGCAGGGGAAGTTTCTGAGAGTACAAATATTTTTGGAGATTCTTGGAGAATCCCTTTATAAATGAAAGTAGGTCGTGACCTTCGGACTTTAAAAAAAAAAAAAAAAAATCTGGGGTGCTTGCCCATGTGTGGGGCCTGTATCGGTTGGGTTGATGGGTCTTGGAGTGGGTGTGACTTGAGTACTGGTACTGGAATACAGGAGGAGAGTTATCAAGCTGTGAATTGCGCACCATATAACCGAAACACCGACTCCATAACCCGGAGACGACCCAATTGCCGGCGGAATGAGGAGGAAAAGAACCAGTGCCTAAAAACAACCTGGTGACAACCTATTTATTTACTGAATGCACAAGAGATAAGGCGAGAGGCGATTGGTTTTCGGGAAGCAGTAAGCGCCCAACCCAATTCTAGTACTGTTGTGCACTGCACGAGGGCTATGCGTGATCGCCACTCCCAACGGACAGACGGGAGCGCGTTAAACTCCGGATCTGGGCGTTTCGGAGGCAGGGGAAGTTTCTGAGAGTACAAATATTTTTGGAGATTTTTGGAGAATCCCTTTATAAATGAAAGTAGGTCGTGACCTTCGGACTTAAAAAAAAAACACCTGGGGTGCTTGCCCATGTGTGGGGCCTGTATCGGTTGGGTTGATGGGTCTTGGAGTGGGTGTGACTTGAGTACTGGTACTGGAATACAGGAGGAGAGTTATAAAGCTGTGAATTGCGCACCATATACCCGAAAATCCGACTCCATAACCCGGAGACGGCCCAATTGCCGGCGGAATGAGGAGGAAAAGAACCAGTGCCTAAAAACCGCGTGTTCTGTGTCTGGGCGCGACTGGAGGAATAGTGGCAGTGTCCAGTATGCAACAAAAGTATGACAGGGGGGGGGGGGGACTGTTAGGTACTCAATTTCTCACCGAGAGACCCAGTAAAACAAGCTCAGTTGAAATAGCCCGGTAAAGCCAGGCCAGTTTGTCTAGCCAGCCCAATTCCCCGGCTTGTAATATTTGTAATAGAATAGTGTGAGTGCTGTTTGTGCGTGTAGAGACCAGAACTCGAGCGGTCAACCATCATCAGATGCTAACCGGGGTTTGTTGGTGTGGTCCTCTTGAAGCACAAGAGTTCGCTATCTGTCTTGTCTGTCTTTTTGTGTGTGAGACTGAACACTTGCGGGTTTGTCCGGAGGGCTATGGTTCTTAGAAACCCAGGGTCTCACTTAAAACACAAAATTTCAAGGGGTGACAATTAAAACATAAAAAGGCCAGCAACACGTGTTGTGTTGTTGTGGCGGGTTTCACTGGGAGACTGAAAACCTGTAGATTTGTCCGGAGGTCTACAGTGCTAGTAGACAGGCGGGTACCAAAACAACAAAATTGTACAGGGCTAAAAACACAAGACACAACAAAAATAAAATAAAAATGTCTACAACACGTGGTGTTCCCAAGCGGTCACCCGTCTAAGTAGTAACCACGCCCGACCTTACTTGACTTCGGTGATCGGACGAGAACCGGTATTTTCAACGTGGTATGGCCGTAGACGATGACTGGTGCCGCTTTGTTTTTATATACCTGATTAGGGAAGAAGGGGCTGAACGACTACTTGGACACTTCTCTCTGAGGTCCGCGCAATACTATAAAGGCATCTTGGGGATGCCAATAAAATGGTGGTCAAAAGTGGCCACAGAGAGAAGGAACACTCCTTCACATAAAAGCAATCCATGGTGTCAGCATGTCAGTAATATACACACTGGTGACAACCTATTTATTTACTGAATGCACAAGAGATAAGGCGAGAGGCGATTGGTTGTCGGGAAGCAGTAAGCGCCCAACCCAATTCTAGTACTGTTGTGCACTGCACGAGGGCTATGCGTGATCGCCACTCCCAACGGACAGAAGGGAGCGCGTTAAGCACCGGATCTGGGCGTTTCGGAGGCAAGGGAAGTTTCTGAGAGTACAAATATTTTTGGAGATTCTTTGAGAATCCCTTTATAAATGAAAGTAGGTCGTGACCTTCGGACTAAAAAAAAAACAAAAAAAAAACACCTGGGGTGGTTGCCCATGTGTGGGGCCTGTATCGGTTGGGTTGATGGGTCTTGGAGTGGGTGTGACTTGAGTACTGGTACTGGAATACAGGAGGAGAGTTATCAAGCGGTGAATTGCGCACCATATACCCGAAACACCGACTCCATAACCCGGAGACGACCCAATTGCCGGTGGAATGAGGAGGTAAAGAACCAGTGCCTAAAAACCGCGTGTTCTGTGTCTGGGCGCGACTGTAGGAATGGTGGCAGTGTCCAGTATGCAACAAAAGTATGACAGGGGGAGGACTGTTAGGTACTCAATTTCTCACCGAGAGACCCAGTAAAACAAGCTCAGTTGAAAAAGCCCCGTAAAGCCAGGCCAGTTTGTTTAGCCAGCCCAATTCCCCGACTTGTAATATTTGTAATAGAATAGTGTGAGTGCTGTTTGTGCGTGTAGAGACCAGAACTCGGGCGGTCAACCATCATCAGATGCTAAACGGGGTTTGTTGGTGTGGTCCTCTTGATGCACAAGAGTTCGCTATCTGTCTTGTCTGTCTTTTTGTGCGTGAGACTGAACACTTGCGGGTTTGTCCGGAGGGCTACGGTTCTTAGAAACCCAGGGTCTCACTTAAAACACAAAATTTCAAGGGGTGACAATTAAAACATTAGAAGGCCAGCAACACGTGTTGTGTTGTTGTGGCGGGTTTCATTGGGAGACTGAAAACCTGTAGATTTTTAAAGAGGTCTACAGTGCTAGTAGACAGGCGGGTACCAAAACAACAAAATTGTACAGGGCTAAAAACACAAGACACAACAAAAATAAAATAAAAATGTCTACAACACGTGGTGTTCCCAAGCGGTCAACCATCTAAGTAATAACCACGCCCGACGTTACTTGATTTCGGTGATCGGACGAGAACCGGTATTTTCAACGTGGTATGGCCGTAGACGATGACTGGTGCCGCTTTGTTGTTTATATACCTGATTAGGGGAGAAGGGGCTGAACGATTACTTGGACACTTCTCTCTGAGGTCCGCGCAATACTATAAAGGCATCGTGGGGATGCCAATAAAATGGTGGTCAAAAGTGGCCACAGAGAGAAGGAACACTCCTTCACATAAAAGCAATCCATGGTGTCAGCATGTCAGTAAGGTACACACTGGTGACAACCTATTTATTTACTGAATGCACAAGAGATAAGGCGAGAGGCGATTGGTTGTCGGGAAGCAGTAAGGGCCCAAACCAATTCTAGTACTGTTGTGCACTGCACGAGGGCTATGCGTGATCGCCACTCCCAACGGACAGAAGGGAGCGCGTTACACTCCGGATCTGGGCGTTTCGGAGGCAGGGGAAGTTTCTGAGAGTAAAAATTTTTTTGGAGATTCTTGGAGAATCCCTTTATCAATGAAAGTAGGTCGTGACCTTCGGACTAAAAAAAAAAAACCTGGGGTGCTTGCCCATGTGTGGGGCCTGTATCGGTTGGGTTGATGAGTCTTGGAGTGGGTGTGACTTGAGTACTGGTACTGGAATACAGGAGGAGAGTTATCAAGCTGTAAATTGCGCACCATATACCCGAAACACCGACTCCATAACCCAGAGACGGCCCAATTGCCGGCGGAATGAGGAGGAAAAGAACCAGTGCCTAAAAACCGCGTGTTCTGTGTCTGGGCGCGACTGGAGGAATGGTGGCAGTGTCCAGTATGCAACAAAAGTATGACAGGGGGAGGACTGTTAGGTACTCAATTTCTCACCGAGAGACCCAGTAAAACAAGCTCAGTAGAAAAAGCCCCGTAAAGCCAGGCCAGTTTGTCTAGCCAGCCCAATTCCCCGACTTGTAATATTTGTAATTGAATAGTGTGAGTGCTGTTTGTGCGTGTAGAGACCAGAACTCGGGCGGTCAACCATCATCAGATGCTAACCGGGGTTTGTTGGTGTGGTCCTCTTGATGCACAAGAGTTCGCTATCTTTCTTGTCTGTCTTTTTGTGCGTGAGACTGAACACTTGCGGGTTTGTCCGGAGGGCTACGGTTCTTAGAAACCCAGGGTCTCACTTAAAACACAAAATTTCAAGGGGTGACAATTAAAACATAAGAAGGCCAGCAACACGTGTTGTGTTGTTGTGGCGGGTTTCACTGGGAGACTGAAAACCTGTAGATTTGTCCGGAGGTCTACAGTGCTAGTAGACAGGCGTTTACCAAAACAACAAAATTGTACAGGGCTAAAAACACAAGACACAACAAAAATAAAATAAAAATGTCTACAACACGTGGTGTTCCCAAGCGGTCACCCATCTAAGTAGTAACCACGCCCGACGTTACTTGATTTCGATGATCGGACGAGAACCGGTATTTTCAACGTGGTATGGCCGTAGACGATGACTGGTGCCGCTTTGTTGTTTATATACCTGATTAGGGGAGAAGGGGCTGAACGACTACTTGGACACTTCTCTCTGAGGTACGGGCAATACTATAAAGGCATCGTGGGGATGCCAATAAAATGGTGGTCAAAAGTGGCCACAGAGAGAATGAACACTCCTTCACATAAAAGCAATCCATGGTGTCAGCATGTCAGTAAGGTACACACTGGTGACAACCTATTTATTTACTGAATGCACAAGAGATAAGGCGAGAGGCGATTGGTTGTCGGGAAGCAGTAAGCGCCCAAACCAATTCTAGTAATGTTGTGCACTGCACGAGGGCTATGCGTGATCGCCACTCCCAACGGACAGAAGGGAGCGCGTTACACTCCGGATCTGGGCGTTTCGGAGGCAGGGGAAGTTTCTGAGAGTAAAATTATTTTTGGAGATTCTTGGAGAATCTCTTTATAAAGGAAAGTAGGTCGTGACCTTCGGACTTAAAAAAGAAAACCTGGGGTGCTTGCCCATGTGTGGGGCCTGTATCGGTTGGGTTGATGGGTCTTGGAGTTGGTGTGACTTGAGTACTGGTACTGGAATACAGGAGGAGAGTTATCAAGCTGTAAATTGCGCACCATATACTCGAAACACCGACTCCATAACCCGGAGACGGCCCAATTGCCGGCGGAATGAGGAGGAAACGAACCAGTGCCTAAAAACCGCGTGTTCTGTGTCTGGGCGCGACTGGAGGAATAGTGGCAGTGTCCAGTATGCAACAAAAGTATGACAGGGGGGGGGGACTGTTAGGTACTCAATTTCTCACCGAGAGACCCAGTAAAACAAGCTCAGTTGAAATAGCCCGGTAAAGCCAGGCCAGTTTGTCTAGCCAGCCCAATTCCCCGGCTTGTAATATTTGTAATAGAATAGTGTGAGTGCTGTTTGTGCGTGTAGAGACCAGAACTCGAGCGGTCAACCATCATCAGATGCTAACCGGGGTTTGTTGGTGTGGTCCTCTTGAAGCACAAGAGTTCGCTATCTGTCTTGTCTGTCTTTTTGTGTGTGAGACTGAACACTTGCGGGTTTGTCCGGAGGGCTATGGTTCTTAGAAACCCAGGGTCTCACTTAAAACACAAAATTTCAAGGGGTGACAATTAAAACATAAAAAGGCCAGCAACACGTGTTGTGTTGTTGTGGCGGGTTTCACTGGGAGACTGAAAACCTGTAGATTTGTCCGGAGGTCTACAGTGCTAGTAGACAGGCGGGTACCAAAACAACAAAATTGTACAGGGCTAAAAACACAAGACACAACAAAAATAAAATAAAAATGTCTACAACACGTGGTGTTCCCAAGCGGTCACCCGTCTAAGTAGTAACCACGCCCGACCTTACTTGACTTCGGTGATCGGACGAGAACCGGTATTTTCAACGTGGTATGGCCGTAGACGATGACTGGTGCCGCTTTGTTTTTATATACCTGATTAGGGAAGAAGGGGCTGAACGACTACTTGGACACTTCTCTCTGAGGTCCGCGCAATACTATAAAGGCATCTTGGGGATGCCAATAAAATGGTGGTCAAAAGTGGCCACAGAGAGAAGGAACACTCCTTCACATAAAAGCAATCCATGGTGTCAGCATGTCAGTAATATACACACTGGTGACAACCTATTTATTTACTGAATGCACAAGAGATAAGGCGAGAGGCGATTGGTTGTCGGGAAGCAGTAAGCGCCCAACCCAATTCTAGTACTGTTGTGCACTGCACGAGGGCTATGCGTGATCGCCACTCCCAACGGACAGAAGGGAGCGCGTTAAGCACCGGATCTGGGCGTTTCGGAGGCAAGGGAAGTTTCTGAGAGTACAAATATTTTTGGAGATTCTTTGAGAATCCCTTTATAAATGAAAGTAGGTCGTGACCTTCGGACTAAAAAAAAAACAAAAAAAAACACCTGGGGTGGTTGCCCATGTGTGGGGCCTGTATCGGTTGGGTTAATGGGTCTTGGAGTGGGTGTGACTTGAGTACTGGTACTGGAATACAGGAGGAGAGTTATCAAGCGGTGAATTGCGCACCATATACCCGAAACACCGACTCCATAACCCGGAGACGACCCAATTGCCGGTGGAATGAGGAGGTAAAGAACCAGTGCCTAAAAACCGCGTGTTCTGTGTCTGGGCGCGACTGTAGGAATGGTGGCAGTGTCCAGTATGCAACAAAAGTATGACAGGGGGGGGGGGGACTGTTAGGTACTCAATTTCTCACCGAGAGACCCAGTAAAACAAGCTCAGTTGAAATAGCCCGGTAAAGCCAGGCCAGTTTGTCTAGCCAGCCCAATTCCCCGGCTTGTAATATTTGTAATAGAATAGTGTGAGTGCTGTTTGTGCGTGTAGAGACCAGAACTCGAGCGGTCAACCATCATCAGATGCTAACCGGGGTTTGTTGGTGTGGTCCTCTTGAAGCACAAGAGTTCGCTATCTGTCTTGTCTGTCTTTTTGTGTGTGAGACTGAACACTTGCGGGTTTGTCCGGAGGGCTATGGTTCTTAGAAACCCAGGGTCTCACTTAAAACACAAAATTTCAAGGGGTGACAATTAAAACATAAAAAGGCCAGCAACACGTGTTGTGTTGTTGTGGCGGGTTTCACTGGGAGACTGAAAACCTGTAGATTTGTCCGGAGGTCTACAGTGCTAGTAGACAGGCGGGTACCAAAACAACAAAATTGTACAGGGCTAAAAACACAAGACACAACAAAAATAAAATAAAAATGTCTACAACACGTGGTGTTCCCAAGCGGTCACCCGTCTAAGTAGTAACCACGCCCGACCTTACTTGACTTCGGTGATCGGACGAGAACCGGTATTTTCAACGTGGTATGGCCGTAGACGATGACTGGTGCCGCTTTGTTTTTATATACCTGATTAGGGAAGAAGGGGCTGAACGACTACTTGGACACTTCTCTCTGAGGTCCGCGCAATACTATAAAGGCATCTTGGGGATGCCAATAAAATGGTGGTCAAAAGTGGCCACAGAGAGAAGGAACACTCCTTCACATAAAAGCAATCCATGGTGTCAGCATGTCAGTAATATACACACTGGTGACAACCTATTTATTTACTGAATGCACAAGAGATAAGGCGAGAGGCGATTGGTTGTCGGGAAGCAGTAAGCGCCCAACCCAATTCTAGTACTGTTGTGCACTGCACGAGGGCTATGCGTGATCGCCACTCCCAACGGACAGAAGGGAGCGCGTTAAGCACCGGATCTGGGCGTTTCGGAGGCAAGGGAAGTTTCTGAGAGTACAAATATTTTTGGAGATTCTTTGAGAATCCCTTTATAAATGAAAGTAGGTCGTGACCTTCGGACTAAAAAAAAAACAAAAAAAAACACCTGGGGTGGTTGCCCATGTGTGGGGCCTGTATCGGTTGGGTTAATGGGTCTTGGAGTGGGTGTGACTTGAGTACTGGTACTGGAATACAGGAGGAGAGTTATCAAGCGGTGAATTGCGCACCATATACCCGAAACACCGACTCCATAACCCGGAGACGACCCAATTGCCGGTGGAATGAGGAGGTAAAGAACCAGTGCCTAAAAACCGCGTGTTCTGTGTCTGGGCGCGACTGTAGGAATGGTGGCAGTGTCCAGTATGCAACAAAAGTATGACAGGGGGAGGACTGTTAGGTACTCAAATTCTCACCGAGAGACCCAGTAAAACAAGCTCAGTTGAAAAAGCCCCGTAAAGCCAGGCCAGTTTGTTTAGCCAGCCCAATTCCCCGACTTGTAATATTTGTAATAGAATAGTGTGAGTGCTGTTTGTGCGTGTAGAGACCAGAACTCGGGCGGTCAACCATCATCAGATGCTAAACGGGGTTTGTTGGTGTGGTCCTCTTGATGCACAAGAGTTCGCTATCTGTCTTGTCTGTCTTTTTGTGTGTGAGACTGAACACTTGCGGGTTTGTCCGGAGGGCTACGGTTCTTAGAAACCCAGGGTCTCACTTAAAACACAAAATTTCAAGGGGTGACAATTAAAACATAAGAAGGCCAGCAACACGTGTTGTGTTGTTGTGGCGAGTTTCACTGGGAGACTGAAAACCTGTAGATTTGTCCGGAGGTCTACAGTGCTAGTAGACAGGCGTTTACCAAAACAACAAAATTGTACAGGGCTAAAAACACAAGACACAACAAAAATAAAATAAAAATGTCTACAACACGTGGTGTTCCCAAGCGGTCACCCATCTAAGTAGTAACCACGCCCGACGTTACTTGATTTCGATGATCGGACGAGAACCGGTATTTTCAACGTGGTATGGCCGTAGACGATGACTGGTGCCGCTTTGTTGTTTATATACCTGATTAGGGGAGAAGGGGCTGAACGACTACTTGGACACTTCTCTCTGAGGTACGGGCAATACTATAAAGGCATCGTGGGGATGCCAATAAAATGGTGGTCAAAAGTGGCCACAGAGAGAATGAACACTCCTTCACATAAAAGCAATCCATGGTGTCAGCATGTCAGTAAGGTACACACTGGTGACAACCTATTTATTTACTGAATGCACAAGAGATAAGGCGAGAGGCGATTGGTTGTCGGGAAGCAGTAAGCGCCCAAACCAATTCTAGTAATGTTGTGCACTGCACGAGGGCTATGCGTGATCGCCACTCCCAACGGACAGAAGGGAGCGCGTTACACTCCGGATCTGGGCGTTTCGGAGGCAGGGGAAGTTTCTGAGAGTAAAATTATTTTTGGAGATTCTTGGAGAATCTCTTTATAAAGGAAAGTAGGTCGTGACCTTCGGACTTAAAAAAGAAAACCTGGGGTGCTTGCCCATGTGTGGGGCCTGTATCGGTTGGGTTGATGGGTCTTGGAGTTGGTGTGACTTGAGTACTGGTACTGGAATACAGGAGGAGAGTTATCAAGCTGTAAATTGCGCACCATATACTCGAAACACCGACTCCATAACCCGGAGACGGCCCAATTGCCGGCGGAATGAGGAGGAAACGAACCAGTGCCTAAAAACCGCGTGTTCTGTGTCTGGGCGCGACTGGAGGAATGGTGGCAGTGTCCAGTATGCAACAAAAGTATGACACGGGGAGGACTGTTAGGTACTCAATTTCTCACCGAGAGACCCAGTAAAACAAGCTCAGTTGAAAAAGCCCCGTAAAGCCAGGCCAGTTTGTCTAGCCAGCCCAATTCCCCGACTTGTAATATTTGTAATAGAATAGTGTGAGTGCTGTTTGTGCGTGTAGAGACCAGAACTCGGGCGGTCAACCATCATCAGATGCTAACCGGGGTTTGTTGGTGTGGTCCTCTTGATGCACAAGAGTTCGCTATCTGTCTTGTCTGTCTTTTTGTGCGTGAGACTGAACACTTGCGGGTTTGTCCGGAGGTCTACGGTTCTTAGAAACCCAGGGTCTCACTTAAAACACAAAATTTCAAGGGGTGACAATTAAAACATAAGAAGGCCAGCAACACGTGTTGTGTTGTTGTGGCGGGTTTCACTGGGAGACTGAAAACCTGTAGATTTGTCCGGAGGTCTACAGTGCTAGTAGACAGGCGGGTACCAAAACAACAAAATTGTACAGGGCTAAAAACACAAGACACAACAAAAATAAAATAAAAATGTCTACAACACGTGGTGTTCCCAAGCGGTCACCCATCTAAGTAGTAACCACGCCCGACGTTACTTGACTTCGGTGATCGGACGAGAACCGGTATTTTCAACGTGGTATGGCCGTAGACGATGACTGGTGCCGCTTTGTTTTTATATACCTGATTAGGGGAGAAGGGGCTGAACGACTACTTGGACACTTCTCTCTGAGGTCCGCGCAATACTATAAAGGCATCGTGGGGATGCCAATAAAATGGTGGTCAAAAGTGGCCACAGAGAGAAGGAACACTCCTTCACATAAAAGCAATCCATGGTGTCAGCATGTCAGTAAGGTACACACTGGTGGCAACCTATTTATTTACTGAATGCACAAGAGATAAGGCGAGAGGCGATTGGTTGTCGGGAAGCAGTAAGCGCCCAACCCAATTCTAGTACTGTTGTGCACTGCACGAGGGCTATGCGTGATCGCCACTCCCAACGGACAGAAGGGAGCGCGTTAAACTCCGGATCTGGGCGTTTCGGAGGCAGGGGAAGTTTCTGAGAGTACAAATATTTTTGGAGATTCTTGGAGAATCCCTTTATAAATGAAAGTATGTCGTGTCCTTCGGACTTTAAAAAAAAAAAAAAAAAAAAAAAACACCTGGGGTGCTTGCCCATGTGTGGGGCCTGTATCTGTTGGGTTGATGGGTCTTGGAGTGGGTGTGACTTGAGTACTGGTACTGGAATACAGGAGGAGAGTTATCAAGCTGTGAATTGCGCCCCATATACCCGAAACACCGACTCCATAACCCGGAGACGGCCCAATTGCCGGCGGATTGAGGAGGAAAAGAACCAGTGCCTAAAAACCGCGTGTTCTGTGTCTGGGCGCAACTGGATGAATGGTGGCAGTGTCCAGTATGCAACAAAAGTATGACAGGGGGAAGACTGTTAGGTACTCAATTTCTCACCGAGAGACCCAGTAAAACAAGCTCAGTTGAAAAAGCCCCGTAAAGCCAGGCCAGATTGTCTAGCCAGCCCAATTCCCCGACTTGTAATATTTGTAATAGAATAGTGTGAGTGCTGTTTGTGCGTGTAGAGACCAGAACTCGGGCGGTCAACCATCATCAGATGCTAACCGGGGTTTGTTGGTGTGGTCCTCTTGATGCACAAGAGTTCGCTATCTGTCTTGTCTGTCTTTTTGTGCGTGAGACTGAATACTTGCGGGTTTGTTCGGAGGGCTACGGTTCTTAGAAACCCAGAGTCTCACTTAAAACACAAAATTTCAAGGGGTGTCAATTAAAACATAAGAAGGCCAGCAACACGTGTTGTGTTATTGTGGCGGGTTTCACTGGGAGACTGAAAACCTGTAGATTTGTCCGGAGGTCTACAGTGCTAGTAGACAGGCGGGTACCAAAACAACAAAGTTGTACGGGGCTAAAAACACAAGACACAACAAAAATAAAATAAAAATGTCTACAACACGTGGTGTTCCCAAGCGGTCAACCATCTAAGTAGTAACCACGCCCGACGTTACTTGATTTCGGTGATCGGATGAGAACCGGTATTTTCAACGTGGTATGGCCGTAGACGATGACAGGTGCCGCTTTGTTGTTTATATACCTGATTAGGGGAGAAGGGGCTGAACGACTACTTGGACACTTCTCTCTGAGGTCCGCGCAATACTATAAAGGCATCGTGGGGATGCCAATAAAATGGTGGTCAAAATTGGCCACAGAGAGAAGGAACACTCCTTCACATAAAAGCAATCCATGGTGTCAGCATGTCAGTAAGGTACACACTGGTGGCAACCTATTTGCACAAGAGATAAGGCGAGAGGCGATTGGTTGTCGGGAAGCAGTAAGCGCCCAACCCAATTCTAGTACTGTTGTGCACTGCACGAGGGCTATGCGTGATCGCCACTCCCAACGGACAGAAGGGAGCGCGTTAAACTCCGGATCTGTGCGTTTCGGAGGCAGGGGAAGTTTCTGAGAGTACAAATATTTTTGGAGATTCTTGAAGAATCCCTTTATAATGAAAGTAGGTCGTGTCCTTCGGACTTTAAAAAAAAAAAATTGGGGTGCTTGCCCATGTGTGGGGCCTGTATCGGTTGGGTTGATGGGTCTTGGAGTGGGTGTGACTTGAATCCTGGAACTGAAATACAGGAGGAGAGTTATCAAGCTGTAAATTGCGCACCATATACCCGAAACACCGACTTCATAACCCGGAGACGGCCCAATTGCCGGCGGAATGAGGAGGAAAAGAACCAGTGCCTATAAACCGCGTGTTCTGTGTCTGGGCGCGACTGGAGGAATGGTGGCAGTGTCCAGTATGCAACAAAAGTATGACAGGGGGAGGACTGTTAGGTACTCAATTTCTCACCGAGAGACCCAGTAAAACAAGCTCAGTTGAAAAAGCCCCGTAAAGCCAGGCCAGTTTGTCTAGCCAGCCCAATTCCCCGACTTGTAATATTTGTAATAGAATAGTGTGAGTGCTGTTTGTGCGTGTAGAGACCAGAACTCGGGCGGTCAACCATCATCAGATGCTAACCGGGGTTTGTTGGTGTGGTCCTCTTGATGCACAAGAGTTCGCTATCTGTCTTGTCTGTCTTTTTGTGCGTGAGACTGAACACTTGCGGGTTTGTCCGGAGGGCTACGGTTCTTAGAAACCCAGGGTCTCACTTAAAACACAAAATTTCAAGGGGTGTCAATTAAAACATAAGAAGGCCAGCAACACGTGTTGTGTTATTGTGGCGGGTTTCACTGGGAGACTGAAAACCTGTAGATTTGTCCGGAGGTCTACAGTGCTAGTAGACAGGCGGGTACCAAAACAACAAAATTGTACAGGGCTAAAAACACAAGACACAACAAAAATAAAATAAAAATGTCTACAACACGTGGTGTTCCCAAGCGGTCAACCATCTAAGTAGTAACCACGCCCGACGTTACTTGATTTCGGTGATCGGACGAGAACCGGTATTTTCAACGTGGTATGGCCCTAGACGATGACAGGTGCCGCTTTGTTGTTTATATACCTGATTAGGGGAGAAGGGGCTGAACGACTACTTGGACACTTCTCTCTGAGGTCCGCGCAATACTATAAAGGCATCGTTGGGATGCCAATAAAATGGTGGTCAAAATTGGCCACAGAGAGAAGGAACACTCCTTCACATAAAAGCAATCCATGGTGTCAGCATGTCAGTAAGGTACACACTGGTGGCAACCTATTTGCACAAGAGATAAGGCGAGAGGCGATTGGTTGTCGGGAAGCAGTAAGCGCCCAACCCAATTCTAGTACTGTTGTGCACTGCACGAGGGCTATGCGTGATCGCCACTCCCAACGGACAGAAGGGAGCGCGTTAAACTCCGGATCTGGGCGCTTCGGAGGCAGGGGAAGTTTCTGAGAGTACAAATATTTTTGGAGATTCTTGAAGAATCCCTTTATAATGAAAGTAGGTCGTGTCCTTCGGACTTTAAAAAAAAAATTTGGGTGGTTGCCCATGTGTGGGGCCTGTATCGGTTGGGTTGATGGGTCTTGGAGTGGGTGTGACTTGAATACTGGTACTGAAATACAGGAGGAGTGTTATCAAGCTGTAAATTGCGCACCATATACCCGAAACACCGACTCCATAACCCGGAGACGGCCCAATTGCCGGCGGAATGAAGAGGAAAAGAACCAGTGCCTATAAACCGCGTGTTCTGTGTCTGGGCGCGACTGGAGGAATGGTGGCAGTGTCCAGTATGCAACAAATGTATGACAGGGGGAGGACTGTTAGGTACTCAATTTCTCACCGAGAGACCCAGTAAAACAAGCTCAGTTGAAAAAGCCCCGTAAAGCCAGGCCAGTTTGTCTAGCCAGCCCAATTCCCCGACTTGTAATATTTGTAATAGAATAGTGTGAGTGCTGTTTGTGCGTGTAGAGACCAGAACTCGGGCGGTCAACCATCATCAGATGCTAACCGGGGTTTGTTGGTGTGGTCCTCTTGATGCACAAGAGTTCGCTATCTGTCTTGTCTGTCTTTTTGTGCGTGAGACTGAACACTTGCGGGTTTGTCCGGAGGGCTACGGTTGTTAGACACCCAGGGTCTCACTTAAAACACAAAATTTCAAGGGGTGACAATTAAAACATAAGAAGGCCAGCAACACGTGTTGTGTTGTTGTGGCGGGTTTCACTGGGAGACTGAAAACCTGTAGAATTGTCCGGACGTCTACAGTGCTAGTAGACAGGCGGGTACGAAAACAACAAAATTGTACAGGGCTAAAAACACAAGAC
Organism: Cepaea hortensis; assembly: GCA_963921405.1. Lineage (NCBI taxonomy): Eukaryota > Metazoa > Mollusca > Gastropoda > Stylommatophora > Helicidae > Cepaea > Cepaea hortensis. Next base: position 20,772 of record CAWUFQ010000449.1, read on the forward strand.
ACAACAAAAATAAAATAAAAATGTCTACAACACGTGGTGTTCTCAAGCGGTCAACCATCTAAGTAGTAACAACGCCCGACGTTACTTGATTTCGGTGATCGGACGAGAACCGGTATTTTCAACGTGGTATGGCCGTAGACGATGACTGGTGCCGCTTTGTTGTTTATATACCTGATTAGGGGAGAAGGGGCTGAACGACTACTTGGACACTTCTCTCTGAGGTCCGCGCAATACTATAAAGGCATCGTGGGGATGCCAATAAAATGGTGGTCAAAAGTGGCCACAGAGAGAAGGAACACTCCTTCACATAAAAGCAATCCATGGTGTCAGCATGTCAGTAAGCTACACACTGGTGACAACCTATTTATTTACTGAATGCACAAGAGATAAGGCGAGAGGCGATTGGTTGTCGGGAAGCAGTAAGCGCCCAACCCAATGCTAGTACTGTTGAGCACTGCACGAGGGCTATGCGTGATCGCCACTCCCAACGGACAGAAGGGAGCGATTTAAACTCCGGATCTGGGCGTTTCGGAGGCAGGGGAAATTTCTGAGAGTACAAATATTTTTGGAGATTCTTGGAGAATCCCTTTATAAATGAAAGTATGTCGTGTCCTTCGAACTTTTAAAAAAAAAACACCTGGGGTGCTTGCCCATGTGTGGGGCCTGTATCGGTTGGGTTGATGGGTCTTGGAGTGGGTGTGACTTGAGTACTGGTACTGGAATACAGGAGGAGTGTTATCAAGCTGTAAATTGAGCACCATATACCCGAAACACCGACTCCATAACCCGGAGACGACCCAATTGCCGGCGGAATGAGGAGGAAAAGAACCAGTGCCTAAAAACCGCGTGTTTTGTGTCTGGGCTCGACTGGAGGAATAGTGGCAGTGACCAGTATGCAACAAAAGTATGACAGGGGGGGACTGTTAGGTACTCAATTTCTCACCGAGAGACCCAGTCAAACAAGCTCAGTTGAAAAAGACCGGTAAAGCCAGGCCAGTTTGTCTAGCCAGCCCAATTCCCCGGCTTGTAATATTTGTAATAGAATAGTGTGAGTGCTGTTTGTGCGTGTAGACACCAGAACTCGGGCGGTCAACCATCATCAGATGCCAACCGGGGTTTGTTGGTGTGATCCTCTTGAAGCACAAGAGTTCGCTATCTGTCTTGTCTGTCTTTTTGTGTGTGAGACTGGACACTTGCGGGTTTGTCCTGAGGGCTAGTGTTCTTAGAAACCCAGGCTCTCACTTAAAACACAAAATTTCAAGGGGTGACAATTAAAACATAAGAAGGCCAGCAACACGTGTTGTGTTTTTGTGGCGGGTTTCACTGGGAGACTGAAAACCTGTAGATTTGTCCGGAGGTATACAGTGCTAGTAGACAGGCGGGTACCAAAACAACAAAATTGTACAGTGCTAAAAACACAAGACACAACAAAAATAAAATAAAAATGTCTACAACACGTGGTGTTCCCAAGCGGTCACCCATCTAAGTAGTAACCACGCCCGACGTTACTTGACTTCGGTGATCGGACGAGAACCGGTATTTTCAACGTGGTATGGCCGTAGACGATGACTGGTGCCGCTTTGTTTTTATATACCTGATTAGGGGAGAAGGGGCTGAACGACTACTTGGACACTTCTCTCTGAGGTCCGCGCAATACTATAAAGGCATCGTGGGCATGCCAATAAAATGGTGGTCAAAAGTGGCCACAGAGAGAAGGAACACTCCTTCACATAAAAGCAATCCATGGTGTCAGCATGTCAGTAAGGTACACACTGGTGACAACCTATTTATTTACTGAATGCACAAGAGATAAGGCGAGAGGCGATTGGTTGTCGGGAAGCAGTAAGCGTCTCCTGGGGTGCTTGCCCATGTGTGGGGCCTGTATCGGTTGGGTTGATGGGTCTTGGAGTGGGTGTGACTTGAGTACTGGTACTGGAATACAGGAGGAGAGTTATCAAGCTGTGAATTGCGCACCATATACCCGAAACACCGACTCCATAACCCGGAGACGACCCAATTGCGGGCGGAATGAGGAGGAAAAGAACCAGTGCCTAAATACCTCGTATTCTGTGTCTGGGCTCGACTGGAGGAATAGTGGCAGTGACCAGTATGCAACAAACGTATGACAGAGGGGGGGGACTGTTAGGTACTCAATTTCTCACCGAGAGACCCAGTAAAACAAGCTCAGTTGAAAAAGCCCCGTAAAGCCAGGCCAGTTTGTCTAGCCAGCCCAATTCCCCGACTTGTAATATTTGTAATAGAATAGTGTGAGTGCTGTTTGTGCGTGTAGAGACCAGAACTCGGGCGGTCAACCATCATCAGATGCTAACCGGGGTTTGTTGGTGTGGTCCTCTTGATGCACAAGAGTTCGCTATCTGTCTTGTCTGTCTTTTTGTGCGTGAGACTGAACACTTGCGGGTTTGTCCGGAGGTCTACGGTTCTTAGAAACCCAGGGTCTCACTTAAAACACAAAATTTCAAGGGGTGACAATTAAAACATAAGAAGGCCAGCAACACGTGTTGTGTTGTTGTGGCGGGTTTCACTGGGAGACTGAAAACCTGTAGATTTGTCCGGAGGTCTACAGTGCTAGTAGACAGGCGGGTACCAAAACAACAAAATTGTACAGGGCTAAAAACACAAGACACAACAAAAATAAAATAAAAATGTCTACAACACGTGGTGTTCCCAAGCGGTCACCCATCTAAGTAGTAACCACGCCCGACGTTACTTGACTTCGGTGATCGGACGAGAACCGGTATTTTCAACGTGGTATGGCCGTAGACGATGACTGGTGCCGCTTTGTTTTTATATACCTGATTAGGGGAGAAGGGGCTGAACGACTACTTGGACACTTCTCTCTGAGGTCCGCGCAATACTATAAAGGCATCGTGGGGATGCCAATAAAATGGTGGTCAAAAGTGGCCACAGAGAGAAGGAACACTCCTTCACATAAAAGCAATCCATGGTGTCAGCATGTCAGTAAGGTACACACTGGTGGCAACCTATTTATTTACTGAATGCACAAGAGGTAAGGCGAGAGGCGATTGGTTGTCGGGAAGCAGTAAGCGCCCAACCCAATTCTAGTACTGTTGTGCACTGCACGAGGGCTATGCGTGATCGCCACTCCCAACGGACAGAAGGGAGCGCGTTAAACTCCGGATCTGGGCGTTTCGGAGGCAGGGGAAGTTTCTGAGAGTACAAATATTTTTGGAGATTCTTGGAGAATCCCTTTATAAATGAAAGTATGTCGTGTCCTTCGGACTTAAAAAAAAAAAAAAAAAAAAAAAAACACCTGGGGTGCTTGCCCATGTGTGGGGCCTGTATCTGTTGGGTTGATGGGTCTTGGAGTGGGTGTGACTTGAGTACTGGTACTGGAATACAGGAGGAGAGTTATCAAGCTGTGAATTGCGCCCCATATACCCGAAACACCGACTCCATAACCCGGAGACGGCCCAATTGCCGGCGGATTGAGGAGGAAAAGAACCAGTGCCTAAAAACCGCGTGTTCTGTGTCTGGGCGCAACTGGATGAATGGTGGCAGTGTCCAGTATGCAACAAAAGTATGACAGGGGGAAGACTGTTAGGTACTCAATTTCTCACCGAGAGACCCAGTAAAACAAGCTCAGTTGAAAAAGCCCCGTAAAGCCAGGCCAGATTGTCTAGCCAGCCCAATTCCCCGACTTGTAATATTTGTAATAGAATAGTGTGAGTGCTGTTTGTGCGTGTAGAGACCAGAACTCGGGCGGTCAACCATCATCAGATGCTAACCGGGGTTTGTTGGTGTGGTCCTCTTGATGCACAAGAGTTCGCTATCTGTCTTGTCTGTCTTTTTGTGCGTGAGACTGAATACTTGCGGGTTTGTTCGGAGGGCTACGGTTCTTAGAAACCCAGAGTATCACTTAAAACACAAAATTTCAAGGGGTGTCAATTAAAACATAAGAAGGCCAGCAACACGTGTTGTGTTATTGTGGCGGGTTTCACTGGGAGACTGAAAACCTGTAGATTTGTCCGGAGGTCTACAGTGCTAGTAGACAGGCGGGTACCAAAACAACAAAGTTGTACGGGGCTAAAAACACAAGACACAACAAAAATAAAATAAAAATGTCTACAACACGTGGTGTTCCCAAGCGGTCAACCATCTAAGTAGTAACCACGCCCGACGTTACTTGATTTCGGTGATCGGATGAGAACCGGTATTTTCAACGTGGTATGGCCGTAGACGATGACAGGTGCCGCTTTGTTGTTTATATACCTGATTAGGGGAGAAGGGGCTGAACGACTACTTGGACACTTCTCTCTGAGGTCCGCGCAATACTATAAAGGCATCGTGGGGATGCCAATAAAATGGTGGTCAAAATTGGCCACAGAGAGAAGGAACACTCCTTCACATAAAAGCAATCCATGGTGTCAGCATGTCAGTAAGGTACACACTGGTGGCAACCTATTTGCACAAGAGATAAGGCGAGAGGCGATTGGTTGTCGGGAAGCAGTAAGCGCCCAACCCAATTCTAGTACTGTTGTGCACTGCACGAGGGCTATGCGTGATCGCCACTCCCAACGGACAGAAGGGAGCGCGTTAAACTCCGGATCTGGGCGTTTCGGAGGCAGGGGAAGTTTCTGAGAGTACAAATATTTTTGGAGATTCTTGAAGAATCCCTTTATAATGAAAGTAGGTCGTGTCCTTCGGACTTTAAAAAAAAAATTGGGGTGCTTGCCCATGTGTGGGGCCTGTATCGGTTGGGTTGATGGGTCTTGGAGTGGGTGTGGCTTGAATACTGGTACTGAAATACAGGAGGAGAGTTATCAAGCTGTAAATTGCGCACCATATACCCGAAACACCGACTTCATAACCCGGAGACGGCCCAATTGCCGGCGGAATGAGGAGGAAAAGAACCAGTGCCTATAAACCGCGTGTTCTGTGTCTGGGCGCGACTGGAGGAATGGTGGCAGTGTCCAGTATGCAACAAAAGTATGACAGGGGGAGGACTGTTAGGTACTCAATTTCTCACCGAGAGACCCAGTAAAACAAGCTCAGCTGAAAAAGCCCCGTAAAGCCAGGCCAGTTTGTCTAGCCAGCCCAATTCCCCGACTTGTAATATTTGTAATAGAATAGTGTGAGTGCTGTTTGTGCGTGTAGAGACCAGAACTCGGGCGGTCAACCATCATCAGATGCTAACCGGGGTTTGTTGGTGTGGTCCTCTTGATGCACAAGAGTTCGCTATCTGTCTTGTCTGTCTTTTTGTGCGTGAGACTGAACACTTGCGGGTTTGTCCGGAGGGCTACGGTTCTTAGAAACCCAGGGTCTCACTTAAAACACAAAATTTCAAGGGGTGTCAATTAAAACATAAGAAGGCCAGCAACACGTGTTGTGTTATTGTGGCGGGTTTCACTGGGAGACTGAAAACCTGTAGATTTGTCCGGAGGTCTACAGTGCTAGTAGACAGGCGGGTACCAAAACAACAAAATTGTACAGGGCTAAAAACACAAGACACAACAAAAATAAAATAAAAATGTCTACAACACGTGGTGTTCCCAAGCGGTCAACCATCTAAGTAGTAACCACGCCCGACGTTACTTGATTTCGGTGATCGGACGAGAACCGGTATTTTCAACGTGGTATGGCCCTAGACGATGACAGGTGCCGCTTTGTTGTTTATATACCTGATTAGGGGAGAAGGGGCTGAACGACTACTTGGACACTTCTCTCTGAGGTCCGCGCAATACTATAAAGGCATCGTTGGGATGCCAATAAAATGGTGGTCAAAATTGGCCACAGAGAGAAGGAACACTCCTTCACATAAAAGCAATCCATGGTGTCAGCATGTCAGTAAGGTACACACTGGTGGCAACCTATTTGCACAAGAGATAAGGCGAGAGGCGATTGGTTGTCGGGAAGCAGTAAGCGCCCAACCCAATTCTAGTACTGTTGTGCACTGCACGAGGGCTATGCGTGATCGCCACTCCAAACGGACAGAAGGGAGCGCGTTAAACTCCGGATCTGGGCGTTTCGGAGGCAGGGGAAGTTTCTGAGAGTACAAATATTTTTGGAGATTCTTGAAGAATCCCTTTATAATGAAAGTAGGTCGTGTCCTTCGGACTTTAAAAAAAAAAATTGGGGTGGTTGCCCATGTGTGGGGCCTGTATCGGTTGGGTTGATGGGTCTTGGAGTGGGTGTGACTTGAATACTGGTACTGAAATACAGGAGGAGAGTTATCAAGCTGTAAATTGCGCACCATATACCCGAAACACCGACTCCATAACCCGGAGACGGCCCAATTGCCGGCGGAATGAGGAGGAAAAGAACCAGTGCCTATAAACCGCGTGTTCTGTGTCTGGGCGCGACTGGAGGAATGGTGGCAGTGTCCAGTATGCAACAAATGTATGACAGGGGGAGGACTGTTAGGTACTCAATTTCTCACCGAGAGACCCAGTAAAACAAGCTCAGTTGAAAAAGCCCCGTAAAGCCAGGCCAGTTTGTCTAGCCAGCCCAATTCCCCGACTTGTAATATTTGTAATAGAATAGTGTGAGTGCTGTTTGTGCGTGTAGAGACCAGAACTCGGGCGGTCAACCATCATCAGATGCTAACCGGGGTTTGTTGGTGTGGTCCTCTTGATGCACAAGAGTTCGCTATCTGTCTTGTCTGTCTTTTTGTGCGTGAGACTGAACACTTGCGGGTTTGTCCGGAGGGCTACGGTTGTTAGACACCCAGGGTCTCACTTAAAACACAAAATTTCAAGGGGTGACAATTAAAACATAAGAAGGCCAGCAACACGTGTTGTGTTGTTGTGGCGGGTTTCACTGGGAGACTGAAAACCTGTAGAATTGTCCGGACGTCTACAGTGCTAGTAGACAGGCGGGTACGAAAACAACAAAATTGTACAGGGCTAAAAACACAAGACACAACAAAAATAAAATAAAAATGTCTACAACACGTGGTGTTCTCAAGCGGTCAACCATCTAAGTAGTAACAACGCCCGACGTTACTTGATTTCGGTGATCGGACGAGAACCGGTATTTTCAACGTGGTATGGCCGTAGACGATGACTGGTGCCGCTTTGTTGTTTATATACCTGATTAGGGGAGAAGGGGCTGAACGACTACTTGGACACTTCTCTCTGAGGTCCGCGCAATACTATAAAGGCATCGTGGGGATGCCAATAAAATGGTGGTCAAAAGTGGCCACAGAGAGAAGGAACACTCCTTCACATAAAAGCAATCCATGGTGTCAGCATGTCAGTAAGCTACACACTGGTGACAACCTATTTATTTACTGAATGCACAAGAGATAAGGCGAGAGGCGATTGGTTGTCGGGAAGCAGTAAGCGCCCAACCCAATGCTAGTACTGTTGAGCACTGCACGAGGGCTATGCGTGATCGCCACTCCCAACGGACAGAAGGGAGCGATTTAAACTCCGGATCTGGGCGTTTCGGAGGCAGGGGAAATTTCTGAGAGTACAAATATTTTTGGAGATTCTTGGAGAATCCCTTTATAAATGAAAGTATGTCGTGTCCTTCGAACTTTAAAAAAAAAACACCTGGGGTGCTTGCCCATGTGTGGGGCCTGTATCGGTTGGGTTGATGGGTCTTGGAGTGGGTGTGACTTGAGTACTGGTACTGGAATACAGGAGGAGTGTTATCAAGCTGTAAATTGAGCACCATATACCCGAAACACCGACTCCATAACCCGGAGACGACCCAATTGCCGGCGGAATGAGGAGGAAAAGAACCAGTGCCTAAAAACCGCGTGTTTTGTGTCTGGGCTCGACTGGAGGAATAGTGGCAGTGACCAGTATGCAACAAAAGTATGACAGGGGGGGACTGTTAGGTACTCAACTTCTCACCGAGAGACCCAGTCAAACAAGCTCAGTTGAAAAAGACCGGTAAAGCCAGGCCAGTTTGTCTAGCCAGCCCAATTCCCCGGCTTGTAATATTTGTAATAGAATAGTGTGAGTGCTGTTTGTGCGTGTAGACACCAGAACTCGGGCGGTCAACCATCATCAGATGCCAACCGGGGTTTGTTGGTGTGATCCTCTTGAAGCACAAGAGTTCGCTATCTGTCTTGTCTGTCTTTTTGTGTGTGAGACTGGACACTTGCGGGTTTGTCCTGAGGGCTAGTGTTCTTAGAAACCCAGGCTCTCACTTAAAACACAAAATTTCAAGGGGTGACAATTAAAACATAAGAAGGCCAGCAACACGTGTTGTGTTTTTGTGGCGGGTTTCACTGGGAGACTGAAAACCTGTAGATTTGTCCGGAGGTATACAGTGCTAGTAGACAGGCGGGTACCAAAACAACAAAATTGTACAGTGCTAAAAACACAAGACACAACAAAAATAAAATAAAAATGTCTACAACACGTGGTGTTCCCAAGCGGTCACCCATCTAAGTAGTAACCACGCCCGACGTTACTTGACTTCGGTGATCGGACGAGAACCGGTATTTTCAACGTGGTATGGCCGTAGACGATGACTGGTGCCGCTTTGTTTTTATATACCTGATTAGGGGAGAAGGGGCTGAACGACTACTTGGACACTTCTCTCTGAGGTCCGCGCAATACTATAAAGGCATCGTGGGCATGCCAATAAAATGGTGGTCAAAAGTGGCCACAGAGAGAAGGAACACTCCTTCACATAAAAGCAATCCATGGTGTCAGCATGTCAGTAAGGTACACACTGGTGACAACCTATTTATTTACTGAATGCACAAGAGATAAGGCGAGAGGCGATTGGTTGTCGGGAAGCAGTAAGCGTCTCCTGGGGTGCTTGCCCATGTGTGGGGCCTGTATCGGTTGGGTTGATGGGTCTTGGAGTGGGTGTGACTTGAGTACTGGTACTGGAATACAGGAGGAGAGTTATCAAGCTGTGAATTGCGCACCATATACCCGAAACACCGACTCCATAACCCGGAGACGACCCAATTCTAGTACTGTTGTGCACTGCACGAGGGCTATGCGTGATCGCCACTCCCAACGGACAGAAGGGAGCGCGATAAACTCCGGATCTGGGCGTTTCGGAGGCAGGGGAAGTTTCTGAGAGTACAAATATTTTTGGAGATTCTTGAAGAATCCCTTTATAATGAAAGTAGGTCGTGTCCTTCGGACTTTAAAAAAAAAAATTGGGGTGGTTGCCCATGTGTGGGGCCTGTATCGGTTGGGTTGATGGGTCTTGGAGTGGGTGTGACTTGAATACTGGTACTGAAATACAGGAGGAGAGTTATCAAGCTGTAAATTGCGCACCATATACCCGAAACACCGACTCCATAACCCGGAGACGGCCCAATTGCCGGCGGAATGAGGAGGAAAAGAACCAGTGCCTATAAACCGCGTGTTCTGTGTCTGGGCGCGACTGGAGGAATGGTGGCAGTGTCCAGTATGCAACAAATGTATGACAGGGGGAGGACTGTTAGGTACTCAATTTCTCACCGAGAGACCCAGTAAAACAAGCTCAGTTGAAAAAGCCCCGTAAAGCCAGGCCAGTTTGTCTAGCCAGCCCAATTCCCCGACTTGTAATATTTGTAATAGAATAGTGTGAGTGCTGTTTGTGCGTGTAGAGACCAGAACTCGGGCGGTCAACCATCATCAGATGCTAACCGGGGTTTGTTGGTGTGGTCCTCTTGATGCACAAGAGTTCGCTATCTGTCTTGTCTGTCTTTTTGTGCGTGAGACTGAACACTTGCGGGTTTGTCCGGAGGGCTACGGTTGTTAGACACCCAGGGTCTCACTTAAAACACAAAATTTCAAGGGGTGACAATTAAAACATAAGAAGGCCAGCAACACGTGTTGTGTTGTTGTGGCGGGTTTCACTGGGAGACTGAAAACCTGTAGAATTGTCCGGACGTCTACAGTGCTAGTAGACAGGCGGGTACGAAAACAACAAAATTGTACAGGGCTAAAAACACAAGACACAACAAAAATAAAATAAAAATGTCTACAACACGTGGTGTTCTCAAGCGGTCAACCATCTAAGTAGTAACAACGCCCGACGTTACTTGATTTCGGTGATCGGACGAGAACCGGTATTTTCAACGTGGTATGGCCGTAGACGATGACTGGTGCCGCTTTGTTGTTTATATACCTGATTAGGGGAGAAGGGGCTGAACGACTACTTGGACACTTCTCTCTGAGGTCCGCGCAATACTATAAAGGCATCGTGGGGATGCCAATAAAATGGTGGTCAAAAGTGGCCACAGAGAGAAGGAACACTCCTTCACATAAAAGCAATCCATGGTGTCAGCATGTCAGTAAGCTACACACTGGTGACAACCTATTTATTTACTGAATGCACAAGAGATAAGGCGAGAGGCGATTGGTTGTCGGGAAGCAGTAAGCGCCCAACCCAATGCTAGTACTGTTGAGCACTGCACGAGGGCTATGCGTGATCGCCACTCCCAACGGACAGAAGGGAGCGATTTAAACTCCGGATCTGGGCGTTTCGGAGGCAGGGGAAATTTCTGAGAGTACAAATATTTTTGGAGATTCTTGGAGAATCCCTTTATAAATGAAAGTATGTCGTGTCCTTCGAACTTTAAAAAAAAAAACACCTGGGGTGCTTGCCCATGTGTGGGGCCTGTATCGGTTGGGTTGATGGGTCTTGGAGTGGGTGTGACTTGAGTACTGGTACTGGAATACAGGAGGAGTGTTATCAAGCTGTAAATTGAGCACCATATACCCGAAACACCGACTCCATAACCCGGAGACGACCCAATTGCCGGCGGAATGAGGAGGAAAAGAACCAGTGCCTAAAAACCGCGTGTTTTGTGTCTGGGCTCGACTGGAGGAATAGTGGCAGTGACCAGTATGCAACAAAAGTATGACAGGGGGGGGACTGTTAGGTACTCAACTTCTCACCGAGAGACCCAGTCAAACAAGCTCAGTTGAAAAAGACCGGTAAAGCCAGGCCAGTTTGTCTAGCCAGCCCAATTCCCCGGCTTGTAATATTTGTAATAGAATAGTGTGAGTGCTGTTTGTGCGTGTAGACACCAGAACTCGGGCGGTCAACCATCATCAGATGCCAACCGGGGTTTGTTGGTGTGATCCTCTTGAAGCACAAGAGTTCGCTATCTGTCTTGTCTGTCTTTTTGTGTGTGAGACTGGACACTTGCGGGTTTGTCCTGAGGGCTAGTGTTCTTAGAAACCCAGGCTCTCACTTAAAACACAAAATTTCAAGGGGTGACAATTAAAACATAAGAAGGCCAGCAACACGTGTTGTGTTTTTGTGGCGGGTTTCACTGGGAGACTGAAAACCTGTAGATTTGTCCGGAGGTATACAGTGCTAGTAGACAGGCGGGTACCAAAACAACAAAATTGTACAGTGCTAAAAACACAAGACACAACAAAAATAAAATAAAAATGTCTACAACACGTGGTGTTCCCAAGCGGTCACCCATCTAAGTAGTAACCACGCCCGACGTTACTTGACTTCGGTGATCGGACGAGAACCGGTATTTTCAACGTGGTATGGCCGTAGACGATGACTGGTGCCGCTTTGTTTTTATATACCTGATTAGGGGAGAAGGGGCTGAACGACTACTTGGACACTTCTCTCTGAGGTCCGCGCAATACTATAAAGGCATCGTGGGCATGCCAATAAAATGGTGGTCAAAAGTGGCCACAGAGAGAAGGAACACTCCTTCACATAAAAGCAATCCATGGTGTCAGCATGTCAGTAAGGTACACACTGGTGACAACCTATTTATTTACTGAATGCACAAGAGATAAGGCGAGAGGCGATTGGTTGTCGGGAAGCAGTAAGCGTCTCCTGGGGTGCTTGCCCATGTGTGGGGCCTGTATCGGTTGGGTTGATGGGTCTTGGAGTGGGTGTGACTTGAGTACTGGTACTGGAATACAGGAGGAGAGTTATCAAGCTGTGAATTGCGCACCATATACCCGAAACACCGACTCCATAACCCGGAGACGACCCAATTCTAGTACTGTTGTGCACTGCACGAGGGCTATGCGTGATCGCCACTCCCAACGGACAGAAGGGAGCGCGATAAACTCCGGATCTGGGCGTTTCGGAGGCAGGGGAAGTTTCTGAGAGTACAAATATTTTTGGAGATTCTTGGAGAATCCCTTTATAAATGAAAGTAGGTTGTGACCTTCGGACAAAAAACAAAAAACAAAAAAAAAAAAAAAAAAAAAAAAAAAAAAAAAAACCTGGGGTGCTTGCCCATGTGTGGGGCCTGTATCGGTTGGGTTGATGGGTCTTGGAGTGGGTGTGACTTGAGTACTGGTACTGGAATACAGGAGGAGAGTTATCAAGCTGTGAATTGCGCACCATATACCCGAAACACCGACTCCATAACCCGGAGACGACCCAATTGCGGGCGGAATGAGGAGGAAAAGAACCAGTGCCTAAATACCTCGTATTCTGTGTCTGGGCTCGACTGGAGGAATAGTGGCAGTGACCAGTATGCAACAAACGTATGACAGGGGGGGGGGGGGACTGTTAGGTACTCAATTTCTCACCGAGAGACCCAGTAAAACAAGCTCAGTTGAAAAAGCCCGGTAAAGCCAGGCCAGTTTGTCTAGCCAGCCCAATTCCCCGGCTTGTAATATTTGTAATAGAATAGTGTGAGTGCTGTTTGTGCGTGTAGAGACCAGAACTCGGGCGGTCAACCATCATCAGATGCTAACCGGGGTTTGTTGGTGTGGTCCTCTTGAAGCACAAGAGTTCGCTATCTGTCTTGTCTGTCTTTTTGTGTGTGAGACTGAACACTTGCGGGTTTGTCCGGAGCGCTATGGTTCTTAGAAACCCAGGGTCTCACTTAAAACACAAAATTACAAGGGGTGTCAATTAAAACATAAGAAGGCCAGCAACACGTGTTGGGTTGTTGTGGCGGGTTTCACTGGGAGACTGAAAACCTGTAGATTTGTCCGGAGGTCTACAGTGCTAGTAGACAGGCGGGTACCAAAACAACAAAATTGTACAGTGCTAAAAACACAAGACACAACACAAATAAAATAAAAATGTCTACAACACGGGGTGTTCCCAAGCGGTCACCCATCTAAGTAGTAACCACGCCCGACGTTACTTGACTTCGGTGATCGGACGAGAACCGGTATTTTCAACGTGGTATGGCCGTAGACGATGACTGGTGCCGCTTTGTTTTTATATACCTGATTAGGGGAGAAGGGGCTGAACGACTACTTGGACACTTCTCTCTGAGGTCCGCGCAATACTATAAAGGCATCGTGGGGATGCCAATAAAATGGTGGTCAAAAGTGGCCACAGAGAGAAGGAACACTCCTTCACATAAAAGCAATCCATGGTGTCAGCATGTCAGTAAGCTACACACTGGTGACAACCTATTTATTTACTGAATGCACAAGAGATAAGGCGAGAGGCGATTGGTTGTCGGGAAGCAGTAAGCGTCTTCTGGGGTGCTTGCCCATGTGTGGGGCCTGTATCGGTTGGGTTGATGGGTCTTGGAGTGGGTGTGACTTGAGTACTGGTACTGGAATACAGAAGGATAGTTATCAAGCTGTGAATTGCGCACCATATACCCGAAACACCGACTCCATAACCCGGAGACGGCCCAATTGCCGGCGGAATGAGGAGCAAAAGAACCAGTGCCTAAAAACCGCGTGTTCTGTGTCTGGGCGCGACTGGAGGAATGGTGGCAGTGTCGTATGCAACAAATGTATGACAGGGGGAGGACTGTTAGGTACTCAATTTCTCACCGAGAGACCCAGTAAAACAAGCTCAGTTGAAAAAGCCCCGTAAAGCCAGGCAAGTTTGTCTAGCCAGCCCAATTCCCCGACTTGTAATATTTGTTATAGAATAGTGTGAGTGCTGTTTGTGCGTGTAGAGACCAGAACTCGGGCGGTCAACCATCATCAGATGCTAACCGGGGTTTGTTGGTGTGGTCCTCTTGAAGCACAAGAGTTAGCTATCTGTCTTGTCTGTCATTTTGTGTGTGAGACTGAACACTTGCGGGTTTGTTCGGAGGGCTATGGTTCTTAGAAACCCATGGTCTCACTTAAAACACAAAATTTCAAGGGGTGACAATTAAAACATAAGAAGGCCAGCAACACGTGTTGTGTTGTTGTGGCGGGTTTCACTGGGAGACTGAAAACCTGTAGATTTGTCAGGAGGTCTACAGTGCTAGTAGACATGCGGGTACCAAAACAACAAAATTGTAGCAACACGTGTTGTGTTGTTGTGGCGGGTTTCACTGGGAGACTGAAAACCTGTAGATTTGTCCGGAGGTCTACAGTGCTAGTAGACAGGCGGGTACCAAAACAACAAAATTGTACAGGGCTAAAAACACAAGACACAACAAAAATAAAATAAAAATATCTACAACACGTGGTGTTCCCAAGCGGTCACCCATCTAAGTATTAACCACGCCCGACGTTACTTGACTTCGGTGATCGGACGAGAACCGGTATTTTCAACGTGGTATGGCCGTAGACGATGACTGGTGCCGCTTTATTTTTATATACCTGATTAGGGGAGAAGGGGCTGAACGACTACTTGGACACTTCTCTCTGAGGTCCGCGCAATACTATAAAGGCATCGTGGGGATGCCAATAAAATGGTGGTCAAAAGTGGCCACAGAGAGAAGGAACACTCCTTCACATAAAAGCAATCCATGGTGTCAGCATGTCAGTAAGCTACACACTGGTGACAACCTATTAATTTACTGAATGCACAAGAGATAAGGCGAGAGGCGATTGGTTGTCGGGAAGCAGTAAGCGTCTCGTGGGGTGCTTGCCCATGTGTGGGGCCTGTATCGGTTGGGTTGATGGGTCTTGGAGTGGGTGTGACTTGAGTATTGGTACTGGAATACAGGAGGAGAGTTATCAAGCTCTGAATTGCGCACCATATACCCGAAACACCGACTCCATAACCCGGAGACGACCCAATTCTAGTACTGTTATGCACTGCACGAGGGCTATGCGTGATCGCCACTCCCAACGGACAGAAGAGAGCGCGTTAAACTCCGGATCTGGGCGTTTCGGAGGCAGGGGAAGTTTCTGAGAGTACAAATATTTTTGGAGATTCTTGGAGAATCCCTTTATAAATGAAAGTAGGTCGTGACCTTCGGACAAAAAAAAAACCTGGGGTGCTTGCCCATGTGTGGGGCCTGTATCGGTTGGGTTGATGGGTCTTGGAGTGGGTGTGACTTGAGTACTGGTACTGGAATACAGGAGGAGTGTTATCAAGCTGTGAATTTAGCACCATATACCCGAAACACCGACTCCATAACCCGGAGACGACCCAATTGCCGGCGGAATCAGTAGGAAAAGAACCAGTGCCTAAAAACCGCGTGTTCTGTGTCTGGGCTCGACTGGAGGAATAGTGGCAGTGACCAGTATGCAAAAAAAGTATGACAGGGGGGGGGGGAACTGTTAGGTACTCAATTTCTCACCGAGAGACCCAGTAAAACAAGCTCAGTTGAAAAAGCCGGGTAAAGCCAGGCCAGTTTGTCTAGCCAGCCCAATTCCCCGGCTTGTAATATTTGTAATAGAATAGTGTGAGTGCTGTTTGTGCGTGTAGAGACCAGAACTCGGGCAGTCAACCATCATCAGATGCTAACCGGGGTTTGTTGGTGTGGTCCTCTTGAAGCACAAGAGTTCGCTATCTGTCTTGTCTGTCTTTTTGTGTGTGAGACTGAACACTTGCGGGTTTGTCCGGAGGGCTATGGTTCTTAGAAACCCAGGGTCTCACTTAAAACACAAAATTTCAAGGGGTGACAATTAAAACATAAGAAGGCCAGCAACACGTGTTGTGTTGATGTGGCGAGTTTCACTGGGAGACTGAAAACCTGTAGATTTGTCCGGAGGTCTACAGTGCTAGTAGACAGGCGGGTACCAAAACAACAAAATTGTACAGTGCTAAAAACACAAGACACAACAAAAATAAAATAAAAATGTCTACAACGCGTGTAGTTCCCAAGCGGTCACCCATCTAAGTAGTAACCACGCCCGACGTTACTTGACTTCGGTGATCGGACGAGAACCGGTATTTTCAACGTGGTATGGACGTAGACGATGACTGGTGCCGCTTTGTTTTTATATACCTGATTAGGGGAGAAGGGGCTGAACGACTACTTGGACACTTCTCTCTGAGGACCGCGCAATACTATAAAGGCATCGTGGGGATGCCAATAAAATGGTGGTCAAAAGTGGCCACAGAGAGAAGGAACACACCTTCACATAAAAGCAATCCATGGTGTCAGCATGTCAGTAAGCTACACACTGGTGACAACCTATTTATTTACTGAATGCACAAGAGATAAGGCGAGAGGCGATTGGTTTTCGGGAAGCAGTAAGCGTCTCCTGGGGTGCTTGCCCATGTGTGGGGCCTGTATCGGTTGGGTTGATGGGTCTTGGAGTGGGTGTGACTTGAGTACTGGTACTGGAATACAGAAGGAGAGTTATCAAGCTGTGAATTGCGCACCATATACCCGAAACACCGACTCCATAACACGGAGACGGCCCAATTGCCGGCGGAATGAGGAGGAAAAGAACCAGTGCCTAAAAACCGCGTGTTCTGTGTCTGGGCGCGACTGGAGGAATGGTGGCAGTGTCGTATGCAACAAATGTATTACAGGGGGAGGACTGTTAGGTACTCAATTTCTCACCGAGAGACCCAGTAAAACAAGCTCAGTTGAAAAAGCCCCGTAAAGCCAGGCCAGTTTGTCTAGCCAGCCCAATTCCCCGGCTTGTAATATTTGTAATAGAATAGTGTGAGTGCTGTTTGTGCGTGTAGAGACCAGAACTCGGGCAGTCAACCATCATCAGATGCTAACCGGGGTTTGTTGGTGTGGTCCTCTTGAAGCACAAGAGTTCGCTATCTGTCTTGTCTGTCTTTTTGTGTGTGAGACTGAACACTTGCGGGTTTGTCCGGAGGGCTATGGTTCTTAGAAACCCAGGGTCTCACTTAAAACACAAAATTTCAAGGGGTGACAATTAAAACATAAGAAGGCCAGCAACACGTGTTGTGTTGATGTGGCGAGTTTCACTGGGAGACTGAAAACCTGTAGATTTGTCCGGAGGTCTACAGTGCTAGTAGACAGGCGGGTACCAAAACAACAAAATTGTACAGTGCTAAAAACACAAGACACAACAAAAATAAAATAAAAATGTCTACAACGCGTGTTGTTCCCAAGCGGTCACCCATCTAAGTAGTAACCACGCCCGACGTTACTTGACTTCGGTGATCGGAAGAGAACCGGTATTTTCAACGTGGTATGGACGTAGACGATGACTGGTGCCGCTTTGTTTTTATATACCTGATTAGGGGAGAAGGGGCTGAACGACTACTTGGACACTTCTCTCTGAGGACCGCGCAATACTATAAAGGCATCGTGGGGATGCCAATAAAATGGTGGTCAAAAGTGGCCACAGAGAGAAGGAACACACCTTCACATAAAAGCAATCCATGGTGTCAGCATGTCAGTAAGCTACACACTGGTGACAACCTATTTATTTACTGAATGCACAAGAGATAAGGCGAGAGGCGATTGGTTGTCGGGAAGCAGTAAGCGTCTCCTGGGGTGCTTGCCCATGTGTGGGGCCTGTATCGGTTGGGTTGATGGGTCTTGGAGTGGGTGTGACTTGAGTACTGGTACTGGAATACAGAAGGAGAGTTATCAAGCTGTGAATTGCGCACCATATACCCGAAACACCGACTCCATAACACGGAGACGGCCCAATTGCCGGCGGAATGAGGAGGAAAAGAACCAGTGCCTAAAAACCGCGTTTTCTGTGTCTGGGCGCGACTGGAGGAATGGTGGCAGTGTCGTATGCAACAAATGTATTACAGGGGGAGGACTGTTAGATACTCAATTTCTCACCGAGAGACCCAGTAAAACAAGCTCAGTTGAAAAAGCCCCGTAAAGCCAGGCCAGTTTGTCTAGCCAGCCCAATTCCCCGACTTGTAATATTTGTTATAGAATAGTGTGAGTGCTGTTTGTGCGTGTAGAGACCAGAACTCGGGCGGTCAACCATCATCAGATGCTAACCGGGGTTTGTTGGTGTGGTCCTCTTGAAGCACAAGAGTTAGCTATCTGTCTTGTCTGTCATTTTGTGTGTGAGACTGAACACTTGCGGGTTTGTTCGGAGGGCTATGGTTCTTAGAAACCCAGGGTCTCACTTAAAACACAAAATTTCAAGGGGTGACAATTAAAACATAAGAAGGCCAGTAACACGTGTTGTGTTGTTGTGGCGGGTTTCACTGGGAGACTGAAAACCTGTAGATTTGTCCGGAGGTCTACAGTGCTAGTAGACAGGCGGGTACCAAAACAACAAAATTGTATCAACACGTGTTGTGTTGTTGTGGCGGGTTTCACTGGGAGACTGAAAACCTGTAGATTTGTCCGGAGGTCTACAGTGCTAGTAGACAGGCGGGTACCAAAACAACAAAATTGTACAGGGCTAAAAACACAAGACACAACAAAAATAAAATAAAAATATCTACAACACGTGGTGTTCCCAAGCGGTCACCCATCTAAGTATTAACCACGCCCGACGTTACTTGACTTCGGTGATCGGACGAGAACCGGTATTTTCAACGTGGTATGGCCGTAGACGATGACTGGTGCCGCTTTATTTTTATATACCTGATTAGGGGAGAAGGGGCTGAACGACTACTTGGACACTTCTCTCTGAGGTCCGCGCAATACTATAAAGGCATCGTGGGGATGCCAATAAAATGGTGGTCAAAAGTGGCCACAGAGAGAAGGAACACTCCTTCACATAAAAGCAATCCATGGTGTCAGCATGTCAGTAAGCTACACACTGGTGACAACCTATTAATTTACTGAATGCACAAGAGATAAGGCGAGAGGCGATTGGTTGTCGGGAAGCAGTAAGCGTCTCCTGGGGTGCTTGCCCATGTGTGGGGCCTGTATCGGTTGGGTTGATGGGTCTTGGAGTGGGTGTGACTTGAGTATTGGTACTGGAATACAGGAGGAGAGTTATCAAGCTCTGAATTGCGCACCATATACCCGAAACACCGACTCCATAACCCGGAGACGACCCAATTCTAGTACTGTTATGCACTGCACGAGGGCTATGCGTGATCGCCACTCCCAACGGACAGAAGGGAGCGCGTTAAACTCCGGATCTGGGCGTTTCGGAGGCAGGGGAAGTTTCTGAGAGTACAAATATTTTTGGAGATTCTTGGAGAATCCCTTTATAAATGAAAGTAGGTCGTGACCTTCGGACAAAAAAAAAAACCTGGGGTGCTTGCCCATGTGTGGGGCCTGTATCGGTTGGGTTGATGGGTCTTGGAGTGGGTGTGACTTGAGTACTGGTACTGGAATACAGGAGGAGTGTTATCAAGCTGTGAATTTAGCACCATATACCCGAAACACCGACTCCATAACCCGGAGACGACCCAATTGCCGGCGGAATGAGGAGGAAAAGAACCAGTGCCTAAAAACCGCGTGTTCTGTGTCTGGGCTCGACTGGAGGAATAGTGGCAGTGACCAGTATGCAACAAAAGTATGACAGGGGGGGGGGAACTGTTAGGTACTCAATTTCTCACCGAGAGACCCAGTAAAACAAGCTCAGTTGAAAAAGCCGGGTAAAGCCAGGCCAGTTTTTCTAGCCAGCCCAATTCCCCGGCTTGTAATATTTGTAATAGAATAGTGTGAGTGCTGTTTGTGCGTGTAGAGACCAGAACTCGGGCAGTCAACCATCATCAGATGCTAACCGGGGTTTGTTGGTGTGGTCCTCTTGAAGCACAAGAGTTCGCTATCTGTCTTGTCTGTCTTTTTGTGTGTGAGACTGAACACTTGCGGGTTTGTCCGGAGGGCTATGGTTCTTAGAAACCCAGGGTCTCACTTAAAACACAAAATTTCAAGGGGTGACAATTAAAACATAAGAAGGCCAGCAACACGTGTTGTGTTGATGTGGCGAGTTTCACTGGGAGAATGAAAACCTGTAGATTTGTCCGGAGGTCTACAGTGCTAGTAGACAGGCGGGTACCAAAACAACAAAATTGTACAGTGCTAAAAACACAAGACACAACAAAAATAAAATAAAAATGTCTACAACGCGTGTTGTTCCCAAGCGGTCACCCATCTAAGTAGTAACCACGCCCGACGTTACTTGACTTCGGTGATCGGACGAGAACCGGTATTTTCAACGTGGTATGGACGTAGACGATGACTGGTGCCGCTTTGTTTTTATATACCTGATTAGGGGAGAAGGGGCTGAACGACTACTTGGACACTTCTCTCTGAGGACCGCGCATTACTATAAAGGCATCGTGGGGATGCCAATAAAATGGTGGTCAAAAGTGGCCACAGAGAGAAGGAACACACCTTCACATAAAAGCAATCCATGGTGTCAGCATGTCAGTAAGCTACACACTGGTGACAACCTATTTATTTACTGAATGCACAAGAGATAAGGCGAGAGGCGTTGGTTGTCGGGAAGCAGTAAGCGTCTCCTGGGGTGCTTGCCCATGTGTGGGGCCTGTATCGGTTGGGTTGATGGGTCTTGGAGTGGGTGTGACTTGAGTACTGGTACTGGAATACAGGAGGAGAGTTATCAAGCTGTGAATTGCGCACCATATACCCGAAACACCGACTCCATAACCCGGAGACGGCCCAATTGCCGGCGGAATGAGGAGGAAAAGAACCAGTGCCTAAAAACCGCGTGTTCTGTGTCTGGGCGCGACTGCAGGAATAGTGGCAGTGTCCAGTATGCAACAAAAGTATGACAGGGGGAGGACTGTTAGGTACTCAATTTCTCACCGAGAGACCCAGTAAAACAAGCTCAGTTGAAAAAGCCCCGTAAAGCCAGGCCAGTTTGTCTAGCCAGCCCAATTCCCCGACTTGTAATATTTGTAATAGAATAGTGTGAGTGCTGTTTGTGCGTGTAGAGACCAGAACTCGAGCGGTCAACCATCATCAGATGCTAACCGGGGTTTGTTGGTGTGTTCCTCTTGAAGCACAAGAGTTCGCTATCTGTCTTGTCTGTCTTTTTGTGTGTGAGACTGAACACTTGCGGGTTTGTCCGGAGGGCAATGGTTCTTAGAAACCCAGGGTCTCACTTAAAACACAAAATTTCAAGGGGTGACAATTAAAACATAAGAAGGCCAGCAACACGTGTTGTGTTGTTGTGGCGGGTTTCACTGGGAGACTGAAAAAATGTAGATTTGTCCGGAGGTCTACAGTGCTAGTAGACAGGCGGGTACCAAAACAACAAAATTGTACAGTGCTAAAAACACAAGACACAACAAAAATAAAATAAAAATGTCTACAACACGTGGTGTTCCCAAGCGGTCACACATCTAAGTAGTAACCACGCCCGACGTTACTTGACTTCGGTGATCGGACGAGAACCTTTATTTTCAACGTGGTATGGCCGTAGACGATGACTGGTGCCGCTTTGATTTTATATACCTGATTAGTGGAGAAGGGGCTGAACGACTACTTGGACACTTCTCTCTGAGGTCCGCTCAATACTATAAAGGCATCGTGGGGATGCCAATAAAATGGTGGTCAAAAGTGGCCACAGAGAGAAGGAACACTCCTTCACATAAAAGCAATCCATGGTGTCAGCATGTCAGTAAGGTACACACTGGTGACAACCTATTTATTTACTGAATGCACAAGAGATAAGGCTAGAGGCGATTGGTTGTCGGGAAGCAGTAAGCGCCCAACCCAATTCTAGTACTGTTATGCACTGCACGAGGGCTATGCGTGATCGCCACTCCCAACGGACAGAAGGGAGCGCGTTCAACTCCGGATCTGGGCGTTTCGGAGGCAGGGGTAGTTTCTGAGAGTACAAATATTTTTGGAGATTCTTGGAGAATCCCTTTATAAATGAAAGTAGGTCGTGACCTTCGGACTTTAAAAAAAAAAAAAAAAACCTGGTGTGCTTTCCCATGTGTGGGGCCTGTATCGGTTGGGTTGATGGGTCTTGGAGTGGGTGTGACTTGAGTACTGGTATTGGAATTCAGGAGGAGAGTTATCAAGCTGTGAATTTCGCACCATATACCCGAAACACCGACTCCATAACCCGGAGACGACCCAATTGGCGGCGGAATGAGGAGGAAAAGAACCAGTGCCTAAAAACCGCGTGTTCTGTGTCAGGGCGCGACTTGAGGAATAGTGGCAGTGTCCAGTATGCAACAAAAGTTTGACAGGGGGGGACTGTTAGGTATTCAATTTCTCACCGAGAGACCCAGTAAAACAAGCTCAGTTGAAAAAGCCCCGTAAAGCCAGGCCAGTTTGTCTAGCCAGCCCAATTCCCCGGCTTGTAATATTTGTAATAGAATAGTGTGAGTGCTGTTTGTGCGTGTAGAGACCAGAACTCGGGCCGTCAACCATCATCAGATGCTAACCGGGGTTTGTTGGTGTGGTCCTCTTGAAGCACAAGAGTTCGCTATCTGTCTTGTCTGTCTTTTTGTGTGTGAGACTGAACACTTGCGGGTTTGTCCGGAGGGCTATGGTTCTTAGAAACCTAGGGTCTCACTTAAAAAACAAAATTTCAAGGGGTGACAATTAAAACATAAGAAGGCCAGCAACACGTTTTGTGTTGTTTTGGCGGGTTTCACTGGGAGACTGAAAACCTGTAGATTTGTCCGTAGGTCTACAGTGCTAGTAGACAGGCGGGTACCAAAACAACAAAATTGTACAGTGCTAAAAACACAAGACACAACAAAAATAAAATAAAAATGTCTACAACACGTGGTGTTCCAAAGCGGTCACCCATCTAAGTAGTAACCACGCCTGACGTTACTTGACTTTGGTGATCGGACGAGAACCGGTATTTTCAACGTGGTATGGCCGTAGACGATGACTGGTGCCGCTTTGTTTTTATATACCTGATTAGGGGAGAAGGGGCTGAACGACTACTTGGACACTTCTCTCTGAGGTCCGCGCAATACTATAAAGGCATCGTGGGGATGCCAATAAAATGGTGGTCAAAAGTGGCCACAGAGAGAAGGAACACTCCTTCACATAAAAGCAATCCATGGTGTCAGCATGTCAGTAAGGTACACACTGGTGACAACCTATTTATTTACTGAATGCACAAGAGATAAGGCGAGAGGCGATTGGTTGTCGGGAAGCAGTAAGCGCCCAACCCAATTCTAGTATTGTTGTGCACTGCAAGAGGGCTATGCGTGATCGCCGCTCCCAACGGACAGAATTGAGCGGGTTAAACTCCGGATCTGGGCGTTTCGGAGGCAGGGGAAGTGTCTGAGAGTACAAATATTTTTGGAGATTCTTGGAGAATCCCTTTATAAATGAAAGTAGGTCATGACCTTCGGACTTTTAAAAAAAAAAAAAAAAAAAAAAACCTGGGGTGCT
Source organism: Cepaea hortensis (assembly GCA_963921405.1). NCBI lineage: Eukaryota > Metazoa > Mollusca > Gastropoda > Stylommatophora > Helicidae > Cepaea > Cepaea hortensis. The sequence goes on from CAWUFQ010000449.1 coordinate 44,050, forward strand.
TGCCCATGTGTGGGGCCTGTATCCGTTGGGTTGATGGGTCTTGGAGTGGGTGTGACTTGAGTACTGGTACTGGAATACAGGAGGAGAGTTATCAAGCTGTGAATTGCGCACCATATACCCGAAACACCGACTCCATAAACCGGAGACGATCCAATTGCCAGCGGAATGAGGAGGAAAAGAACCAGTGCCTAAAAACCGCGTGTTCTGTGTCTGGGCTCGACTGTAGGAATAGTGGCAGTGACCAGTATGCAACAAAAGTATGACAGGGTGGGGGGGGGGACTGTTAGGTACTCAATTTCTCACCGAGAGACCCAGTAAAACAAGCTCAGTTGAAAAAGCCCGGTAAAGCCAGGCCAGTTTGTCTAGCCAACCCAATTCCCCGGCTTGTAATATTTGTAATAGAATAGTGTGAGTGCTGTCTGTGCGCGTAGAAACCAGAACTCGGGCCGTCAACCATCATCAGATGCTAACCGGGGTTTGTTGGTGTGGTCCTCTTGAAGCACAAGAGTTCGCTATCTGTCTTGTCTGTCTTTTTGTGTGTGAGACTGAACACTTGCGGGTTTGTCCGGAGGGCTATGGTTCTTAGAAACCCAGGGTCTCACTTAAAACACAAAATTTCAAGGGGTGACAATTAAAACATAAGAAGGCCAGCAACACGTGTTGTGTTGTTGTGGCGGGTTTCACTGGGAGACTGAAAACCTGTAGATTTGTCCGGAGGTCTACAGTGCTAGTAGACAGGCGGGTACCAAAACAACAAAATTGTACAGGGCTAAAAACACAAGACACAACAAAAATAAAATAAAAATGTCTACAACACGTGGTGTTCCCAAGCGGTCACCCATCTAAGAAGTAACCACGCCCGACGTTACTTGACTTCGGTGATCGGACGAGAACCGGTATTTTCAACGTGGTATGGACGTAGACGATGACTAGTGCCGCTTTGTTTTTATAAACCTGATTAGTGGAGAAGGGGCTGAACGACTACTTGGACACTTCTCTCTGAGGTCCGCGCAATACTATAAAGGCATCGTGGGGATGCCAATAAAATGATGGTCAAAAGTGGCCACAGAGAGAAGGAACACTCCTTCACATAAAAGCAATCCATGGTGTCAGCATGTCAGTAAGGTACACACTGGTGACAACCTATTTATTTACTGAATGCACAAGAGATAAGGCGAGAGGCGATGGTTGTCGGGAAGCAGTAAGCGCCCAACCCAATTCTAGTACTGTTATGCACTGCACGAGGGCTATGCGTGATCGCCACTCCCAACGGACAGAAGGGAGCGCGTTCAACTCCGGATCTGGGCGTTTCGGAGGCAGGGGTAGTTTCTGAGAGTACAAATATTTTTGGAGATTCTTGGAGAATCCCATTATAAATGAAAGTAGGCCGTGAACTTCGGACTTAAAAAAAAAAAAAAAAAAAAAAAAAAAAAAAAAAAAAAAACCTGGTGTGCTTTCCCATGTGTGGGGCCTGTATCGGTTGGGTTGATGGGTCTTGGAGTGGGTGTGACTTGAGTACTGGTATTGGAATACAGGAGGAGAGTTATCAAGCTGTGAATTTCGCACCATATACCTGAAACACCGACTCCATAACCCGGAGACGACCCAATTGCCGGCGGAATGAGGAGGAAAAGAACCAGTGCCTAAAAACCGCGTGTTCTGTGTCTGGGCGCGACTGGAGGAATAGTGGCAGTGTCGAGTATGCAACAAAAGTATGACAGGGGGGGACTGTTGGGTACTCAATTTCTCACCGAGAGACCCAGTAAAACAAGCTCAGTTGAAAAAGCCCCGTAAAGCCAGGCCAGTTTGTCTAGCCAGCCCAATTCCCCGGCTTGTAATATTTGTAATAGAATAGTGTGAGTGCTGTTTGTGCGTGTAGAGACCAGAACTCGGGCCGTCAACCATCATCAGATGCTAACCGGGGTTTGTTGGTGTGGTCCTCTTGAAGCACAAGAGTTCGCTATCTGTCTTGTCTGTCTTTTTGTGTGTGAGACTGAACACTTGCGGGTTTGTCCGGAGGGCTATGGTTCTTAGAAACCTAGGGTCTCACTTAAAAAACAAAATTTCAAGGGGTGACAATTAAAACATAAGAAGGCCAGCAACACGTTTTGTGTTGTTTTGGCGGGTTTCACTGGGAGACTGAAAACCTGTAGATTTGTCCGTAGGTCTACAGTGCTAGTAGACAGGCGGGTACCAAAACAACAAAATTGTACAGTGCTAAAAACACAAGACACAACAAAAATAAAATAAAAATGTCTACAACACGCGGTGTTCCAAAGCGGTCACCCATCTAAGTAGTAACCACGCCTGACGTTACTTGACTTTGGTGATCGGACGAGAACCGGTATTTTCAACGTGGTATGGCCGTAGACGATGACTGGTGCCGCTTTGTTTTTATATACCTGATTAGGGGAGAAGGGGCTGAACGACTACTTGGACACTTCTCTCTGAGGTCCGCGCAATACTATAAAGGCATCGTGGGGATGCCAATAAAATGGTGGTCAAAAGTGGCCACAGAGAGAAGGAACACTCCTTCACATAAAAGCAATCCATGGTGTCAGCATGTCAGTAAGGTACACACTGGTGACAACCTATTTATTTACTGAATGCACAAGAGATAAGGCGAGAGGCGGTTGGTTGTCGGGAAGCAGTAAGCGCCCAACCCAATTCTAGTATTGTTGTGCACTGCAAGAGGGCTATGCGTGATCGCCGCTCCCAACGGACAGAATTGAGCGGGTTAAACTCCGGATCTGGGCGTTTCGGAGGCAGGGGAAGTGTCTGAGAGTACAAATATTTTTGGAGATTCTTGGAGAATCCCTTTATAAATGAAAGTAGGTCATGACCTTCGGACTGTAAAAAAAAAAAAAAAAAAAAACCTGGGGTGCTTGCCCATGTGTGGGGCCTGTATCCGTTGGGTTGATGGGTCTTGGAGTGGGTGTGACTTGAGTACTGGTACTGGAATACAGGAGGAGAGTTATCAAGCTGTGAATTGCGCACCATATACCCGAAACACCGACTCCATAAACCGGAGACGATCCAATTGCCAGCGGAATGAAGAGGAAAAGAACCAGTGCCTAAAAACCGCGTGTTCTGTGTCTGGGCTCGACTGTAGGAATAGTGGCAGTGACCAGTATGCAACAAAAGTATGACAGGGTGGGGTGGGGGGGGGGGACTGTTAGGTACTCAATTTCTCACCGAGAGACCCAGTAAAACAAGCTCAGTTGAAAAAGCCGGGTAAAGCCAGGCCAGTTTTTCTAGCCAGCCCAATTCCCCGGCTTGTAATATTTGTAATAGAATAGTGTGAGTGCTGTTTGTGCGTGTAGAGACCAGAACTCGGGCAGTCAACCATCATCAGATGCTAACCGGGGTTTGTTGGTGTGGTCCTCTTGAAGCACAAGAGTTCGCTATCTGTCTTGTCTGTCTTTTTGTGTGTGAGACTGAACACTTGCGGGTTTGTCCGGAGGGCTATGGTTCTTAGAAACCCAGGGTCTCACTTAAAACACAAAATTTCAAGGGGTGACAATTAAAACATAAGAAGGCCAGCAACACGTGTTGTGTTGATGTGGCGAGTTTCACTGGGAGAATGAAAACCTGTAGATTTGTCCGGAGGTCTACAGTGCTAGTAGACAGGCGGGTACCAAAACAACAAAATTGTACAGTGCTAAAAACACAAGACACAACAAAAATAAAATAAAAATGTCTACAACGCGTGTTGTTCCCAAGCGGTCACCCATCTAAGTAGTAACCACGCCCGACGTTACTTGACTTCGGTGATCGGACGAGAACCGGTATTTTCAACGTGGTATGGACGTAGACGATGACTGGTGCCGCTTTGTTTTTATATACCTGATTAGGGGAGAAGGGGCTGAACGACTACTTGGACACTTCTCTCTGAGGACCGCGCATTACTATAAAGGCATCGTGGGGATGCCAATAAAATGGTGGTCAAAAGTGGCCACAGAGAGAAGGAACACACCTTCACATAAAAGCAATCCATGGTGTCAGCATGTCAGTAAGCTACACACTGGTGACAACCTATTTATTTACTGAATGCACAAGAGATAAGGCGAGAGGCGTTGGTTGTCGGGAAGCAGTAAGCGTCTCCTGGGGTGCTTGCCCATGTGTGGGGCCTGTATCGGTTGGGTTGATGGGTCTTGGAGTGGGTGTGACTTGAGTACTGGTACTGGAATACAGGAGGAGAGTTATCAAGCTGTGAATTGCGCACCATATACCCGAAACACCGACTCCATAACCCGGAGACGGCCCAATTGCCGGCGGAATGAGGTGGAAAAGAACCAGTGCCTAAAAACCGCGTGTTCTGTGTCTGGGCGCGACTGCAGGAATAGTGGCAGTGTCCAGTATGCAACAAAAGTATGACAGGGGGAGGACTGTTAGGTACTCAATTTCTCACCGAGAGACCCAGTAAAACAAGCTCAGTTGAAAAAGCCCCGTAAAGCCAGGCCAGTTTGTCTAGCCAGCCCAATTCCCCGACTTGTAATATTTGTAATAGAATAGTGTGAGTGCTGTTTGTGCGTGTAGAGACCAGAACTCGAGCGGTCAACCATCATCAGATGCTAACCGGGGTTTGTTGGTGTGTTCCTCTTGAAGCACAAGAGTTCGCTATCTGTCTTGTCTGTCTTTTTGTGTGTGAGACTGAACACTTGCGGGTTTGTCCGGAGGGCAATGGTTCTTAGAAACCCAGGGTCTCACTTAAAACACAAAATTTCAAGGGGTGACAATTAAAACATAAGAAGGCCAGCAACACGTGTTGTGTTGTTGTGGCGGGTTTCACTGGGAGACTGAAAAAATGTAGATTTGTCCGGAGGTCTACAGTGCTAGTAGACAGGCGGGTACCAAAACAACAAAATTGTACAGTGCTAAAAACACAAGACACAACAAAAATAAAATAAAAATGTCTACAACACGTGGTGTTCCCAAGCGGTCACCCATCTAAGTAGTAACCACGCCCGACGTTACTTGACTTCGGTGATCGGACGAGAACCGGTATTTTCAACGTGGTATGGCCGTAGACGATGACTGGTGCCGCTTTGATTTTATATACCTGATTAGTGGAGAAGGGGCTGAACGACTACTTGGACACTTCTCTCTGAGGTCCGCTCAATACTATAAAGGCATCGTGGGGATGCCAATAAAATGGTGGTCAAAAGTGGCCAACGAGAGAAGGAACACTCCTTCACATAAAAGCAATCCATGGTGTCAGCATGTCAGTAAGGTACACACTGGTGACAACCTATTTATTTACTGAATGCACAAGAGATAAGGCTAGAGGCGATTGGTTGTCGGGAAGCAGTAAGCGCCCAACCCAATTCTAGTACTGTTGTGCACTGCACGAGGGCTATGTGTGATCACCACTCCCAACGGACAGAAGGGAGCGCGTTAAGCTCCGGATCTGGGCGTTTCGGAGGCAAGGGAAGTTTCTGAGAGTACAAATATTTTTGGAGAATCTTGGAGAATCTCTTTATAAATGAAAGTAGGTCGTGACCTTCGGACTTAAAAAAAAAAAAAAAACTGGGGTGCTTGCCCATGTGTGGGGCCTGTATCGGTTGGGTTGATGGGTCTTGGAGTGGGTGTGACTTGAGTACTGGTATTGGAATTCAGGAGGAGAGTTATCAAGCTGTGAATTTCGCACCATATACCCGAAACACCGACTCCATAACCCGGAGACGACCCAATTGGCGGCGGAATGAGGAGGAAAAGAACCAGTGCCTAAAAACCGCGTGTTCTGTGTCAGGGCGCGACTTGAGGAATAGTGGCAGTGTCCAGTATGCAACAAAAGTATGACAGGGGGGGACTGTTAGGTATTCAATTTCTCACCGAGAGACCCAGTAAAACAAGCTCAGTTGAAAAAGCCCCGTAAAGCCAGGCCAGTTTGTCTAGCCAGCCCAATTCCCCGGCTTGTAATATTTGTAATAGAATAGTGTGAGTGCTGTTTGTGCGTGTAGAGACCAGAACTCGGGCCGTCAACCATCATCAGATGCTAACCGGGGTTTGTTGGTGTGGTCCTCTTGAAGCACAAGAGTTCGCTATCTGTCTTGTCTGTCTTTTTGTGTGTGAGACTGAACACTTGCGGGTTTGTCCGGAGGGCTATGGTTCTTAGAAACCTAGGGTCTCACTTAAAAAACAAAATTTCAAGGGGTGACAATTAAAACATAAGAAGGCCAGCAACACGTTTTGTGTTGTTTTGGCGGGTTTCACTGGGAGACTGAAAACCTGTAGATTTGTCCGTAGGTCTACAGTGCTAGTAGACAGGCGGGTACCAAAACAACAAAATTGTACAGTGCTAAAAACACAAGACACAACAAAAATAAAATAAAAATGTCTACAACACGTGGTGTTCCAAAGCGGTCACCCATCTAAGTAGTAACCACGCCTGACGTTACTTGACTTTGGTGATCGGACGAGAACCGGTATTTTCAACGTGGTATGGCCGTAGACGATGACTGGTGCCGCTTTGTTTTTATATACCTGATTAGGGGAGAAGGGGCTGAACGACTACTTGGACACTTCTCTCTGAGGTCCGCGCAATACTATAAAGGCATCGTGGGGATGCCAATAAAATGGTGGTCAAAAGTGGCCACAGAGAGAAGGAACACTCCTTCACATAAAAGCAATCCATGGTGTCAGCATGTCAGTAAGGTACACACTGGTGACAACCTATTTATTTACTGAATGCACAAGAGATAAGGCGAGAGGCGATTGGTTGTCGGGAAGCAGTAAGCGCCCAACCCAATTCTAGTATTGTTGTGCACTGCAAGAGGGCTATGCGTGATCGCCGCTCCCAACGGACAGAATTGAGCGGGTTAAACTCCGGATCTGGGCGTTTCGGAGGCAGGGGAAGTGTCTGAGAGTACAAATATTTTTGGAGATTCTTGGAGAATCCCTTTATAAATGAAAGTAGGTCATGACCTTCGGACTTTAAAAAAAAAAAAAAAAAAAAAAAACCTGGGGTGCTTGCCCATGTGTGGGGCCTGTATCCGTTGGGTTGATGGGTCTTGGAGTGGGTGTGACTTGAGTACTGGTACTGGAATACAGGAGGAGAGTTATCAAGCTGTGAATTGCGCACCATATACCCGAAACACCGACTCCATAAACCGGAGACGATCCAATTGCCAGCGGAATGAGGAGGAAAAGAACCAGTGCCTAAAAACCGCGTGTTCTGTGTCTGGGCTCGACTGTAGGAATAGTGGCAGTGACCAGTATGCAACAAAAGTATGACAGGGTGGGGTGGGGGGGGGGGACTGTTAGGTACTCAATTTCTCACCGAGAGACCCAGTAAAACAAGCTCAGTTGAAAAAGCCGGGTAAAGCCAGGCCAGTTTTTCTAGCCAGCCCAATTCCCCGGCTTGTAATATTTGTAATAGAATAGTGTGAGTGCTGTTTGTGCGTGTAGAGACCAGAACTCGGGCAGTCAACCATCATCAGATGCTAACCGGGGTTTGTTGGTGTGGTCCTCTTGAAGCACAAGAGTTCGCTATCTGTCTTGTCTGTCTTTTTGTGTGTGAGACTGAACACTTGCGGGTTTGTCCGGAGGGCTATGGTTCTTAGAAACCCAGGGTCTCACTTAAAACACAAAATTTCAAGGGGTGACAATTAAAACATAAGAAGGCCAGCAACACGTGTTGTGTTGATGTGGCGAGTTTCACTGGGAGAATGAAAACCTGTAGATTTGTCCGGAGGTCTACAGTGCTAGTAGACAGGCGGGTACGAAAACAACAAAATTGTACAGTGCTAAAAACACAAGACACAACAAAAATAAAATAAAAATGTCTACAACGCGTGTTGTTTCCCAAGCGGTCACCCATCTAAGTAGTAACCACGCCCGACGTTACTTGACTTCGGTGATCGGACGAGAACCGGTATTTTCAACGTGGTATGGACGTAGACGATGACTGGTGCCGCTTTGTTTTTATATACCTGATTAGGGGAGAAGGGGCTGAACGACTACTTGGACACTTCTCTCTGAGGACCGCGCATTACTATAAAGGCATCGTGGGGATGCCAATAAAATGGTGGTCAAAAGTGGCCACAGAGAGAAGGAACACACCTTCACATAAAAGCAATCCATGGTGTCAGCATGTCAGTAAGCTACACACTGGTGACAACCTATTTATTTACTGAATGCACAAGAGATAAGGCGAGAGGCGTTGGTTGTCGGGAAGCAGTAAGCGTCTCCTGGGGTGCTTGCCCATGTGTGGGGCCTGTATCGGTTGGGTTGATGGGTCTTGGAGTGGGTGTGACTTGAGTACTGGTACTGGAATACAGGAGGAGAGTTATCAAGCTGTGAATTGCGCACCATATACCCGAAACACCGACTCCATAACCCGGAGACGGCCCAATTGCCGGCGGAATGAGGAGGAAAAGAACCAGTGCCTAAAAACCGCGTGTTCTGTGTCTGGGCGCGACTGCAGGAATAGTGGCAGTGTCCAGTATGCAACAAAAGTATGACAGGGGGAGGACTGTTAGGTACTCAATTTCTCACCGAGAGACCCAGTAAAACAAGCTCAGTTGAAAAAGCCCCGTAAAGCCAGGCCAGTTTGTCTAGCCAGCCCAATTCCCCGGCTTGTAATATTTGTAATAGAATAGTGTGAGTGCTGTTTGTGCGTGTAGAGACCAGAACTCGAGCGGTCAACCATCATCAGATGCTAACCGGGGTTTGTTGGTGTGTTCCTCTTGAAGCACAAGAGTTCGCTATCTGTCTTGTCTGTCTTTTTGTGTGTGAGACTGAACACTTGCGGGTTTGTCCGGAGGGCAATGGTTCTTAGAAACCCAGGGTCTCACTTAAAACACAAAATTTCAAGGGGTGACAATTAAAACATAAGAAGGCCAGCAACACGTGTTGTGTTGTTGTGGCGGGTTTCACTGGGAGACTGAAAAAATGTAGATTTGTCCGGAGGTCTACAGTGCTAGTAGACAGGCGGGTACCAAAACAACAAAATTGTACAGTGCTAAAAACACAAGACACAACAAAAATAAAATAAAAATGTCTACAACACGTGGTGTTCCCAAGCGGTCACCCATCTAAGTAGTAACCACGCCCGACGTTACTTGACTTCGGTGATCGGACGAGAACCTTTATTTTCAACGTGGTATGGCCGTAGACGATGACTGGTGCCGCTTTGATTTTATATACCTGATTAGTCGAGAAGGGGCTGAACGACTACTTGGACACTTCTCTCTGAGGTCCGCTCAATACTATAAAGGCATCGTGGGGATGCCAATAAAATGGTGGTCAAAAGTGGCCACAGAGAGAAGGAACACTCCTTCACATAAAAGCAATCCATGGTGTCAGCATGTCAGTAAGGTACACACTGGTGACAACCTATTTATTTACTGAATGCACAAGAGATAAGGCTAGAGGCGATTGGTTGTCGGGAAGCAGTAAGCGCCCAACCCAATTCTAGTACTGTTGTGCACTGCACGAGGGCTATGTGTGATCACCACTCCCAACGGACAGAAGGGAGCGCGTTAAGCTCCGGATCTGGGCGTTTCGGAGGCAAGGGAAGTTTCTGAGAGTACAAATATTTTTGGAGAATCTTGGAGAATCTCTTTATAAATGAAAGTAGGTCGTGACCTTCGGACTTAAAAAAAAAAAAAAAAACTGGGGTGCTTGCCCATGTGTGGGGCCTGTATCGGTTGGGTTGATGGGTCTTGGAGTAGGTGTGACTTGAGTACTGATACTGGAATACAGGAGGAGAGTTATCAAGCTGTGAATTGCGCACCATATACCCGAAACACCTACTCCATAACCCGGAGACGGCCCAATTGCCGGCGGAATGAGGAGGATAAGAAGCAGTGCCTAAAAACCGCGTGTTCTGTGTCTGGGCGCTACTGCAGGAATAGTGGCAGTGTCCAGTATGCAACAAAAGTATGACAGGGGGAGGACTGTTAGGTACTCAATTTCTCACCGAGAGACCCAGTAAAACAAGCTCAGTTGAAAAAGCCCGGTAAAGCCAGGCCAGTTTGTCTAGCCAACCCAATTCCCCGGCTTGTAATATTTGTAATAGAATAGTGTGAGTGCTGTTTGTGCGCGTAGAAACCAGAACTCGGGCCGTCAACCATCATCAGATGCTAACCGGGGTTTGTTGGTGTGGTCCTCTTGAAGCACAAGAGTTCGCTATCTGTCTTGTCTGTCTTTTTGTGTGTGAGACTGAACACTTGCGGGTTTGTCCGGAGGGCTATGGTTCTTAGAAACCCAGGGTCTCACTTAAAACACAAAATTTCAAGGGGTGACAATTAAAACATAAGAAGGCCAGCAACACGTGTTGTGTTGTTGTGGCGGGTTTCACTGGGAGACTGAAAACCTGTAGATTTGTCCGGAGGTCTACAGTGCTAGTAGACAGGCGGGTACCAAAACAACAAAATTGTATAGGGCTAAAAACACAAGACACAACAAAAATAAAATAAAAATGTCTACAACACGTGGTGTTCCCAAGCGGTCACCCATCTAAGTAGTAACCACGCCCGACGTTACTTGACTTCGGTGATCTGACGAGAACCGGTATTTTCAACGTGGTATGGCCGTAGACGATGACTAGTGCCGCTTTGTTTTTATATACCTGATTAGGGGAGAAGGGGCTGAACGACTACTTGGACACTTCTCTCTGAGGTCCGCGCAATACTATAAAGGCATCGTGGGGATGCCAATAAAATGATGGTCAAAAGTGGCCACAGAGAGAAGGAACACTCCTTCACATAAAAGCAATCCATGGTGTCAGCATGTCAGTAAGGTACACACTGGTGACAACCTATTTATTTACTGAATGCACAAGAGATAAGGCGAGAGGCGATGGTTGTCGGGAAGCAGTAAGCGCCCAACCCAATTCTAGTACTGTTATGCACTGCACGAGGGCTATGCGTGATCGCCACTCCCAACGGACAGAAGGGAGCGCGTTCAACTCCGGATCTGGGCGTTTCGGAGGCAGGGGTAGTTTCTGAGAGTACAAATATTTTTGGAGATTCTTGGAGAATCCCTTTATAAATGAAAGTAGGTCGTGACCTTCGGACTTTAAAAAAAAAAAAAAAAAAAAAAAAAAAACCTGGTGTGCTTTCCCATGTGTGGGGCCTGTATCGGTTGGGTTGATGGGTCTTGGAGTGGGTGTGACTTGAGTACTGGTATTGGAATTCAGGAGGAGAGTTATCAAGCTGTGAATTTCGCACCATATACCCGAAACACCGACTCCATAACCCGGAGACGACCCAATTGGCGGCGGAATGAGGAGGAAAAGAACCAGTGCCTAAAAACCGCGTGTTCTGTGTCAGGGCGCGACTTGAGGAATAGTGGCAGTGTCCAGTATGCAACAAAAGTATGACAGGGGGGGGGGACTGTTAGGTATTCAATTTCTCACCGAGAGACCCAGTAAAACAAGCTCAGTTGAAAAAGCCCCGTAAAGCCAGGCCAGTTTGTCTAGCCAGCCCAATTCCCCGGCTTGTAATATTTGTAATAGAATAGTGTGAGTGCTGTTTGTGCGTGTAGAGACCAGAACTCGGGCCGTCAACCATCATCAGATGCTAACCGGGGTTTGTTGGTGTGGTCCTCTTGAAGCACAAGAGTTCGCTATCTGTCTTGTCTGTCTTTTTGTGTGTGAGACTGAACACTTGCGGGTTTGTCCGGAGGGCTATGGTTCTTAGAAACCTAGGGTCTCACTTAAAAAACAAAATTTCAAGGGGTGACAATTAAAACATAAGAAGGCCAGCAACACGTTTTGTGTTGTTTTGGCGGGTTTCACTGGGAGACTGAAAACCTGTAGATTTGTCCGTAGGTCTACAGTGCTAGTAGACAGGCGGGTACCAAAACAACAAAATTGTACAGTGCTAAAAACACAAGACACAACAAAAATAAAATAAAAATGTCTACAACACGCGGTGTTCCAAAGCGGTCACCCATCTAAGTAGTAACCACGCCTGACGTTACTTGACTTTGGTGATCGGACGAGAACCGGTATTTTCAACGTGGTATGGCCGTAGACGATGACTGGTGCCGCTTTGTTTTTATATACCTGATTAGGGGAGAAGGGGCTGAACGACTACTTGGACACTTCTCTCTGAGGTCCGCGCAATACTATAAAGGCATCGTGGGGATGCCAATAAAATGGTGGTCAAAAGTGGCCACAGAGAGAAGGAACACTCCTTCACATAAAAGCAATCCATGGTGTCAGCATGTCAGTAAGGTACACACTGGTGACAACCTATTTATTTACTGAATGCACAAGAGATAAGGCGAGAGGCGATTGGTTGTCGGGAAGCAGTAAGCGCCCAACCCAATTCTAGTATTGTTGTGCACTGCAAGAGGGCTATGCGTGATCGCCGCTCCCAACGGACAGAATTGAGCGGGTTAAACTCCGGATCTGGGCGTTTCGGAGGCAGGGGAAGTGTCTGAGAGTACAAATATTTTTGGAGATTCTTGGAGAATCCCTTTATAAATGAAAGTAGGTCATGACCTTCGGACTGTAAAAAAAAAAAAAAAAAAAAAAAACCTGGGGTGCTTGCCCATGTGTGGGGCCTGTATCCGTTGGGTTGATGGGTCTTGGAGTGGGTGTGACTTGAGTACTGGTACTGGAATACAGGAGGAGAGTTATCAAGCTGTGAATTTCGCACCATATACCCGAAACACCGACTCCATAAACCGGAGACGATCCAATTGCCAGCGGAATGAGGAGGAAAAGAACCAGTGCCTAAAAACCGCGTGTTCTGTGTCTGGGCTCGACTGTAGGAATAGTGGCAGTGACCAGTATGCAACAAAAGTATGACAGGGTGGGGTGGGGGGGGGGGGGGGACTGTTAGGTACTCAATTTCTCACCGAGAGACCCAGTAAAACAAGCTCAGTTGAAAAAGCCCGGTAAAGCCAGGCCAGTTTGTCTAGCCAACCCAATTCCCCGGCTTGTAATATTTGTAATAGAATAGTGTGAGTGCTGTTTGTGCGCGTAGAAACCAGAACTCGGGCCGTCAACCATCATCAGATGCTAACCGGGGTTTGTTGGTGTGGTCCTCTTGAAGCACAAGAGTTCGCTATCTGTCTTGTCTGTCATTTTGTGTGTGAGACTGAACACTTGCGGGTTTGTCCGGAGGGCTATGGTTCTTAGAAACCCAGGGTCTCACTTAAAACACAAAATTTCAAGGGGTGACAATTAAAACATAAGAAGGCCAGCAACACGTGTTGTGTTGTTGTGGCGGGTTTCACTGGGAGACTGAAAACCTGTAGATTTGTCCAGAGGTCTACAGTGCTAGTAGACAGGCGGGTACCAAAACAACAAAATTGTACAGTGCTAAAAACACAAGACACAACAAAAATAAAATAAAAATGTCTACAACACGTGGTGTTCCCAAGCGGTCACCCATCTAAGTAGTAACCACGCCCGGCGTTATTTGAATTTGGTGGTCGGACGAGAACCGGTATTTTCAACGTGGTATGGCCGTAGACGATGACTGGTGCCGTTTTGTTTTTATATACCTGATTAGGGGAGAAGGGGCTGAACGACTACTTGGACACTTCTCTCTGAGGTCCGCGCAATACTATAAAGGCATCGTGGGGATGCCAATAAAATGATGGTCAAAAGTGGCCACAGAGAGAAGGAACACTCCTTCACATAAAAGCAATCCATGGTGTCAGCATGTCAGTAAGGTACACACTGGTGACAACCTATTTATTTACTGAATGCACAAGAGATAAGGCGAGAGGCGATTGGTTGTCGGGAAGCAGTAAGCGCCCAACCCAATTCTAGTACTGTTATGCACTGCACGAGGGCTATGCGTGATCGCCACTCCCAACGGACAGAAGGGAGCGCGTTAAACTCCGGATCTGGGCGTTTCGGAGGCAGGGGAAGTTTCTGAGAGTACAAATATTTTTGGAGATTCTTGGAGAATCCCTTTATAAATGAAAGTAGGTCGTGATCTTCGGACTTTAAAAAAAAAAAAAAAAACCTGGTGTGCTTACCCATGTGTGGGGCCTGTATCGGTTGGGTTGAAGGGTCTTGGAGTGGGTGTGACTTGAGTACTGGTACTGGAATACAGGAGGAGAGTTACCAAGCTGTGAATTGCGCACCATATACCCTAAACACCGAATCCATAACCCGGAGACAGCCCAATTGCCGGCGGAATGAGGAGGAAAAGAACCAGTGCCTAAAAACCGCGTGTTCTGTGTCTGGGCGCGACTGGAGGAATAGTGGCAGTGTCCAGTATGCAACAAAAGTATGACAGGGGGGGACTGTTGGGTACTCAATTTCTCACCGAGAGACCCAGTAAAACAAGCTCAGTTGAAAAAGCCCGGTAAAGCCAGGCCAGTTTGTCTAGCCAGCCCAATTCCCCGGCTTGTAATATGTGTAATAGAATAGTGTGAGTGCTGTTTGTGCGTGTAGAGACCAGAACTTGGGCGGTCAACCATCATCATATGCTAACCGGGGTTTGTTGGTGTGGTCCTCTTGAAGCACAAGAGTTCGCTATCTGTCTTGTCTGTCATTTTGTGTGTGAGACTGAACACTTGCGGGTTTGTCCGGAGGGCTATGGTTCTTAGAAACCCAGGGTCTCACTTAAAACACAAAATTTCAAGGGGTGACAATTAAAACATAAGAAGGCCAGCAACACGTGTTGTGTTGTTGTGGCGGGTTTCACTGGGAGACTGAAAACCTGTAGATTTGTCCAGAGGTCTACAGTGCTAGTAGACAGGCGGGTACCAAAACAACAAAATTGTACAGTGCTAAAAACACAAGACACAACACAAATAAAATAAAAATGTCTACAACACGTGGTGTTCCCAAGCGGTCACCCATCTAAGTAGTAACCACGCCCGACGTTATTTGACTTTGGTGATCGGACGAGAACCTATATTTTCAACGTGGTATGGCCGTAGACGATGACTGGTGCCGTTTTGTTTTTATATACCTGATTAGGGGAGAAGGGGCTGAACGACTACTTGGACACTTCTCTCTGAGGTCCGCGCAATACTATAAAGGCATCGTGGGGATGCCAATAAAATGATGGTCAAAAGTGGCCACAGAGAGAAGGAACACTCCTTCACATAAAAGCAATCCATGGTGTCAGCATGTCAGTAAGGTACACACTGGTGACAACCTATTTATTTACTGAATGCACAAGAGATAAGGCGAGAGGCGATTGGTTGTCGGGAAGCAGTAAGCGCCCAACCCAATTCTAGTACTGTTATGCACTGCACGTGGGCTATGCGTGATCGCCACTCCCAACGGACAGAAGGGAGCGCGTTAAACTCCGGATCTGGGCGTTTCGGAGGCAGGGGAAGTTTCTGAGAGTACAAATATTTTTGGAGATTCTTGGAGAATCCCTTTATAAATGAAAGTAGGTCGTGATCTTCGGACTTAAAAAAAAAAAAAAAACCTGGTGTGCTTTCCCATGTGTGGGGCCTGTATCGGTTGGGTTGATGGGTCTTGGAGTGGGTGTGACTTGAGTACTGGTACTGGAATACAGGAGGAGAGTTACCAAGCTGTGAATTGCGCACCATATACCCGAAACACCGACTCCATAACCCGGAGACGACCCAATTGCCGGCGGAATGAGGAGGAAAAGAACCAGTGCCTAAAAACCGCGTGTTCTGTGTCTGGGCTCGACTGGAGGAATAGTGGCAGTGTCCAGTATGCAACAAAAGTATGACAGGGGGGGGGGACTGTTTGGTACTCAATTTCTCACCGAGAGACCCAGTAAAACAAGCTCAGTTGAAAAAGCCCGGTAAAGCCAGGCCAGTTTGTCTAGCCAGCCCAATTCCCCGGCTTGTAATATTTGTAATAGAATAGTGTGAGTGCTGTTTGTGCGTGTAGAGACCAGAACTCGGGCGGTCAACCATCATCAGATGCTAACCGGGGTTTGTTGGTGTGGTCCTCTTGAAGCACAAGAGTTCGCTATCTGTCTTGTCTGTCATTTTGTTTGTGAGACTGAACACTTGCGGGTTTGTCCGGAGGGCTATGGTTCT
>CAWUFQ010000450.1:0-7500 GCA_963921405.1 Cepaea hortensis
GCGGAGGGGAGGAGGTGTGAAGGAGGAGGAGGGGGAGGGAGGGAGGGGAGGAGGAAGGGAGGGAGGAGAAGGAAGAGAGGAGGAGGGAGGAGGTAGAGGGAGGAGGAGGGAGGAGGAGGAGTGAGGAGGTAGAGGAGGAGGAGGAGGGAGGAAAAGGGAGGAGGAGGGAGGAGAAGGAAGAAGGAGGAGAAGAGGGAGGAGGAGGAGGAAGAAGGAGGAGGAAGAGGGAGGAGGAGGAGGGGAGGAGGAGGGGAGGAGGAGGGAGAGGGGAAGAGGAAGGGAGTGGAGGACGGAGAGGAGGGAGGAGGTAGAGGAAGGAGTAGGAGAAAGGAAAAGGGAGGAGGAGAGAGGAGGAGAAGTGAGGAGGTAGGAGGAGGAGGAAGAGGGAGGAAGAGGAAGAGGAAGAGGGAGGAGGAGGAAAAAGGGAGGAGGAGGATGGAAGAAGGAGGAGGAGAGGGAGGAGGGGAAGTGGAAGGGGAAGAGGAGAGGGAGGAGAGGAAGAGGGAGGAGGAGGGGGTCTTCATCTGCTTCCCCTTCTGTTTTCTTCTTTCTCTTTCTCTTCTCTTCTTTAGATATATTCCCACCCCACGGTACTCTTCTCACCGCCATTACACAAGTCCTATGAGAGACATGCCTCGTTTGGAAGAGGAGGGAGAAGAAAAAAAAAACACAGAATGGCATCTTTGAATGAAAGAAGGCGTGTAGAAACATTTCATCTCAATCGGATGGGCCGTTCGGAGCGCATAAAGGACATACGGACAGAGATACATAAATACATACAGAGATACATACGCACATCCTATTTATATATAAGATATATATCAACCCCCTTCTTCTTCGTTTCTGGCTCTTCAAACAACCATAACATATTTACATATCTTTAATAACAATTCAATATCAACTTTATAAAATACATTATAACACATCTTCTTAAATATTACTTTTCCACTTCATAAGCATTCCGCTTACTATTTCAAACGCTGATACCATTCTCCCTTTCGACTAACTTGAAATCACTTTCACACGATAGAAAGATAAAGAATCGGTGGCCACCGGTATTTAAAAGAAGCAGTAGAACTCTTCCACACAAAGAGCACACTCAGCTAAATCACACACCCCCTTTACCAAACCATACTCCTTTACCCTCCTATGTCATTTGAGACTTTATGTAATAAAGTCTAAAACCACACACACCTTTACCACTCATTATGGTAAACGTTTACGCTGCTATCTACAGCATCAAAAACATTATTCACATCCAATATATATTACAGACACTACTACTTTTATGTCTCTGAACCTTACTTCAAACTCTCATTGTAATGTTAACCACAAAACACATCCCGAGGACACAATTAAAAAGGTCTATTATCCCTTAAGACCTCCTCCAACCTTATAGACATCACCTCTCATAACCACATCACCTCGTATAACTAATCTTCTCCTATACCTCAGTTAAAAATTATCTCTTAATGTCCATTTCTTATGGGCATATCTACTAAAACCTCCACTTATGCCGTTATCTACAGCAACTTAGTAACTTCGAAATCTCCCCTTAAATGTCTATTTATTACAGACACCAGTAACTTCGGAATATTAACCATTTAACACAACATCGTAATCTGACCATTATATACCCTACTCCAGCAACCCACTTATTATTCTATCTCTGAAGCTTAATACACCCAAAGGGATAAACATTTACATCCTGCCCAGGCCATGTAAGCCAATGCCTCTCTAACATCTTCCATCTCTCAATTCATAATTCGTGCCGTAACCCACAGCAGCAAAAATAACCACTCATGTCTGCGACTGCTTGCAATCAACTTTATCTCAGTCCCTTTTTTTACGGACCTACAAACACCCCAGGTCACTATGTCTCGACTACACACTTACACCCCTTTATTCTTGTACTGTTATCCACAGTGTCTAATCACTCTTCAGATTTAAACATGGATTCAATTCATGTTTTTGTCTGGGGTAACCCGTTACCCTCTTCTTTTTCTATAACCCCGCAATCGTGTGTACATCATGGTTCTTCTGACCCCATGTAACCCATGTTTAAAACTTTCTCCTCATTTACCCCACTGCTATATTAATCTTTTCTTCCCCCATATGGCTTCTAATCCATATATTTCCAATCAATGCTGACTTTAGTGTAACTCTAAACTTCCCCATAACCATCCATATATTTCCACTACTTCATAACCATATTAACTATTAACCTCTCTACGCTGATTATCACAGCAATAAAATACCCATGAACTTACTCTTTACAAAGAGAATGTGTCTCTCTATTAGTTCTCAGTAGTTTTATTAACTCTTTTCTGAACGAAGGGTCCTAATTAAACCCCATATATTGTCTTTATTCTAGACAAAACCCTGTAATTTAAACATAACTTAACTAACTACTATTTAACATACAAAACAGCAAAATAAAATCACAACAGGACATCAAACCCCCCCCCCCCCCCCAAATTTTTGTAACAATCATTTATGTTTCCCCGCAACTCAACTAAAGGTATGATGATGATGGTGATGATGATGGTGATGATGATACAACATACATCCTATTCTATTTTTACCTACTACTACTGGTCTCTTTTACGGACCAGTAGTTTACACACAAAAGTCTACAAACACAATAATCCTATTCTAAAATAATAACAATCATTTTACAGGACCAAATCAAGCAAAAAAAAAAACATTTTATACACGAGGCATCAACACTCAGACTCCACAAAAGAATTGTCTTCTCGCTAAAGAGAAGTTTTTTTTAAAAAAAATAATTCCCTTTACAATTAACTACGTACAGTGGCCCATCTTCACTGTAACACATATTTATTCCTCCAATTCATACCTATTTTGTTATAAAACAAAACAATTCAGACCATCATAACGCGGAACAATACTTGTTCTCCTCAACCAAAATCACTACTCAACAACTGACCGTTCCTTTTTCTGGAAGTCAAACTTTGATTATCTCCCCTCACAATTTTCTATCTTTTACAAAACTAAGTCCTAACACACCACATTATTTGGAATTCAATCACTGTAAACTACAGGTTGACTCCTTTTATCCATTCCTAATGTGGCGACTATTCCAATGTCAATTCAATGTACCAGCCATCATCCACTTATTAATAACCTGTGGCTCGGCACAGCTATTGTTTCCCTTGGCTTTATACAAAACATCACTACCACTTCTTAATCATTACTGTTAACTACAGTATCTTCACCATGCTACTCCCATCAAAAGAACTTGTCTATTTACTATAGACCTCTCATCAAAACAACGAATTCCACTTCCAACTTTCTCGTCTACCCGACGCAATTAATATTTCATCCTCCTGCTTCAATGCTTTCAACGTCTCACCAGCACTACTATAGCTATCCTCAAGTCTCTCCTAGCACTCTTACATCGTGACGACAATCAAACCGGTCACCCTCCTCGGAACACGTTCTCCAACATTCATTTTACTACCCATGTTTACCTCCGCATCTTTCACTCTTCTTATTATTTCTCGGGACTCTTTCAGAACTGCAAGCCACGCCACTTACAACTGACAACGGACCTCACTTTCCTCGTTTCTCAGTATTAGGCATTCCTGCTTCTACATGTCCCTGTCAAGAATACTAAACAATGTTTTATGAAACATCATTCAGAATGTTAACTCTCATTCCGTCATTCAACTTCCATAATTTCCTTCCAACGTCAGATATTCTAACGAAAAGACATCACAATCCTCCAACCATGTTTCGCATACTCTATGTTCTACGTTTTATCAACCACTCTTCACATATTCACACGGACACACAACCTCGCTCTCATCTCACGACCACTCGCATCGCGACAACCTAACGTGTCTATACTATTACTACAAAGACAATTTAGACGCCAATTCAACATTCCAGCAATCACTCAGCACAATCTAAGCGTATTGATCTCCTCCACACACATTGACACAAGATATATCAGCGCAACCATTACATTTTATCTATGTATTACACTTAAGTGACGTTATCACAGCTCTATCCTGCTTTACTCATCACGACGAACACCTGTTTGACTACAGTTATACTCACGTATGAACAACGCATAACCAGACGAATTTCTCCACAGGACTTTCACAATTCACTTCTTCCTTATTTCTACTTTACTCAATCATTCACTCCCATACGAAGGTCAGACGCTGCCTCTCGCAACTTATATCGCTTTCACAGCACTATCTACTATCTTTTCAAAACAAACTTCATTCCGCTTTCTATATTTCTCCACACAACAACTTTCTCAGACTTAATCAACTCTTCCTTCTCCACAAGTACGACGTAACTCGTATTCTTCAAGTATCAACTTCTACAGTCTTTTACTCTTAATACTCTTCGCGTTCAACTGACTATTTTACTCACAGGATACTTAATTCCTCCTCAACCTATTTCTCCTCACCAGACATTCTCGGTTCAGCTGTCATACAATACTATTCTTTCTTCTCACCCCAACAAGCAAAACTATCTCAGACATCACGTCATAGCTCTGAGTCAAACCATTTATCTCTCACCCTCTACTACTTCTGTGCACACCATTTATACATCACTCAACGTGATTAACTCTCTGTACCTATCCCTTCCGGACAAACTTATTTTATCTAGTTTACTCTCCCTACACCGAAATCAAAAACCAGATATCCTGTACTACGTATCCACGTAAAATATCAACAACTCCATCGCCTACCCTATACCATGCGATGCTACACCAAACAAAATTCATCTGCCTATTCCAGACAGCTCCCATATCTATATGCTTAAATCTCAATTCTTCTCATAAACTATTCCATTTTCCTTCCTCACCCAAGGAATTTTAACCATTATAGAGTGTGTCCAAGTTAAACATTTCGTTGTCTCTCAATATATTAACCCGTCTTTCTCTTATTATGTCCTCTTCACTATCTGTTGTCAACCTGTTAAAGTACTCAGGTCTTAATTCTCTGAGTTTTCTTATGTTATCTTCTGTTGTCGCGGAGTAATTTCGCGCTATCTGTCTATCGCCATTCTTCTTCTTAAATGTTTTCTTCTTATTACCTTTATTTGCGTCGGTCTGCTCAATGTTCCCTGTGTACCTTACGTACCGCTTGTATCTTCCCATCTCGTCTTCAGATGACACACTGACAATAGTTCCTTCCTCAGACCCATAGCCCAATGCAAACACGTCTACACTATTCTCACAGTCGTCTTTAGTACATCTGACTTTCTTTCTCTTTCTCGGTCTTTGTCCCTTAGCCTTTCCTACTTTCTTGTCACATAAGCTGGTATCTAATTCCAAAGTTCCGTTCACTTGTCTACCAGGAACTACATCGTATGAGGAAATCTCACTCTTCAATTCAGGATCTGCTCGTAGTGCAATTCTCTCATTCTCTGAATCATCAGTATTAATATCTGTTTCGGCATCACTATAATTCGCGGCTGTAAGAATATCTGCTCCGTAACCTGAACTTTGAGAGCTAATATTCCTACACCATTTGGGAATTAGTTTCCTGTCTATCGCTGAGGAACTTGACATAGTACTACCTCTATTAACAATCATACTATTCCTTTCCTTAATACTTTTCTTCCTTGGCTTTCTTTCGTCCTTGGTTCTCATATGTCTGTCTTTCTTACCTTCAACCTTGTCTCCCTTAATCAAATGAGTTGGTTTTGACTGAGTTTCTATTAAGTCAGTTTGACTTCCCTTTGTTATCTTGCTGGCTGGTTGTACCTGAACCTTTTTCTCTACTGTATCTACCTGAGTCTGTGTACTATTTTCTATCGTATTACCTGTCTGCGTCTGTGTCTCTCGGTTTATTTTCCTTACTAACACCGTCGTCTTCTTTTCCTGTTCCATACTAATGTTGGCAAGTACTTTAGGTGTCGTTGAATTCTTATCTTTGTGTTCCACTCTGTCTTTCGATCCTGACTTCAAATATTGTCTTTGTCTCTTTTCAAACCAGTCGTTACGTCTTTTTCTGGCGGTTGCACTGTGAGAGGGCCAGTCCCACGATTTCTTTGCAAGGTTTCTCTCACGCCCAATACTCAGTCAGCGCTTTCACTATTACGTCTGTTCTTCTTGCCGTCTCTTACCCTATAAGCATTTGGACTTGGTTTGTCATAACCAGCTGCATACATAGAATCATATCGTCTTCTGTCTTCATTAAGCACTGGCTGTCTCCTGTTATTCCCTCCTACTCTGTTGCCTTGTACATTAAATCTATAGGTCTCTAGTCCATTTGTTCTTCTTCTTAACCTTTCTACAAAATTATTTACCTCATCGACCGCTACTTTCAATTCTTGCAACCATGCAGTCACGCGTCCTAATTCTTTATCCATTTTTATCCAGTATGTTGTATGTTGACAATGTTCGGCAATGTAATCCAATCCACTATACACTACCAAGTACCTGTCCTAACAAATATCTAGGGTCTCCATATTGTAGATCTGAAATATGAAATACCCCCGTACAACACAAAATTGCAATATATATATATCACTATATTAGTATAATATTAATCTTATTCCAAGTTCATTATTATAAGACAACATTTATATGTCCGAGGTGTCCTGTTCCGCTGAAATATACTTTAACAAAGCAAGCAAAGAAGCACACAATTTCAATTTCTTAATTTAAGGAATACACTCACTTGTTTTGGAAAATTATAGTTAGTTTCTGGGTTTGAGAACCACACAATTTCACCTTCTTTTTGTTTCCTGACTCAAGCACGTACTTTCCTCGACTCGTTCGACCACCAGGAGCCTGTTTCAGTTGAAAAATCGGTCGCGGAGTTCAAGTAGACTGTCTCTTCTCCCAAGTAATTTCGTCACTTCTCTAGGGATGCCGGGATAATCTTCAACCCCTGGTCGGGTCCCATCTGAGATATCTAGCCTTTGTTTTCACCCCGGGTGGGGCACATCATCGATGTCTTGAGATAGCGACAATGTAAGCGGCGATTTGAAATTAGCAAAACTCAGGCTATGGTAAGCCCCTTGGAAACGCTAAAGTCAGACAACGGCTATGGCAAGCCCCTTGATAATGCTAAAGTTCAGACAACGGCTATGGCAAGCCCCTTGGAAACGCTAAAGTCAGACAACGGCTATGGCAAGCCTCTTGAGGTGAACAATGCATAGCGCCGGCTATATCAAGCTTCTTGATTTGTATAATGCAAAGCGACGGCTCTACCAAGCCTCTTGAGTTGTACAATGAAAAGCAACGGCTATACCAAGCCTCTTGACTCTAATTTATTTGTTATCTCAAGTCTTGAAAAAGACTTACAGAGGACCACCCCTGGGCGGGCTTTTGGCCTCTGTATTCACAGATAACTGAAATTTACAATTTACTGGCCATCTTTTCACTGCGCCTTATTACGTTCACTAGTTGTTCCACAACGTGCCGAAATTGTTTCTGGTGACTTATAGGACCGGAGCATGGAACATCTTCTTCGCGATGTTATACGGCATTACTTCGCGTTGTTT
>CAWUFQ010000450.1:12500-27500 GCA_963921405.1 Cepaea hortensis
AGTGTTGCATCAGCATTATAGTGATGTATCAGGATTGTAGTGATGCATCAGGATTCAGGATTTTGTGATGCATCAGGATTCAAGTTTGTAGTGATGCATCAGTATTCAGATTTTCACTGATGCATCAGGATTGAGATTTGTAGTGATGCATCAGGATTCAGGATTGTAGTGATGCATCAGGATTCGGGATTGTAGTGATGCAACATGATTCAGGATTGTAGTTATGTACTACAATGATTATGATTATAGTGATGTACCATGACTCATGATTGTAGTGATTCGCCACGACTCAGGATTGTAGTGATGTACCTGATTTATAGTTGTATGATGTGCGCAATTCAGGATTGTAGTGATGTGCAATGAGTTAGTTTTGTAGTGATGAAACATTATTCTTGATATGTATTTAAACAGAACACATTTTCTGATGCATATTGATTGTAGGCAGTCCATTATGCGCAATCAATGCATCAACAAACGAGTGGCCCAATCAATCAATCAAACAATCAACAAATGAGTGACTCAATTAATCACGCTGATCATTGAGTCCAGATAGACGTCAAATTCTTATTTCATGTCTTTAATGGTTTCATATCAATCAATCAATCAATCAATCAACACACCAGAGAGCCTGTAAATAATTAAATAGTTACTTTCTTATCCAGTCAATCAAATAATAAATTAGTCATTCAGTCAGTCAAGCTTTTAATACTCCACGCACCATTCAAGCAAATAATGAATGTCTATTTATCTGTCTGTCAACTTGTCTGTCTGCCAGCAATACTGTCTGTCTGACTGTCTACTTTCGTTCATATGCTTGTCTGTCTACCAATCTGTCTGTCAATTTATCTGTTCGTCATCTATCTGTCTGTCTATTGGTTTGCCTGTTTGTCTGTCGTTCGGTCTGCTTGTGGCATGAAGAAATCACTAAAGAAAGTAAAACAGGTCAAAATGACAAAACAAAATGTAGGCACAATTTTTAAAAGACGCAATTTCTAAACAAAACTTAAGTATAACCATCAAGATTAAACGTCTGGTATCAATAAGAAGCTTTGGTTATCAAAATTGGTTTACAAATTATCTGAAACAGGAAAACCCGACTACTTCAAAATAAACCCAGCCTCCGGCAAATTTAGCAAAGTCTCGGATTTTCCAGAAGTTGGGCACGCTGGCAACCCGTATTCCCGTGAGGGAATCAGATTGTGTGTGTTCATTCAATAGTTTCCAGATTTTTGCAGTCCGTGATGTCAAGATCGTGCCTTGTGTTTAATTGCGATCATTAGCAGTGTTTGTGGGGTGAGATATAGTGTGAGATATAGAGTGGGAGGTGGGAGTGGAGGGGGTACGCGAGAGTGAGAGAGTGAGATTGAGAAAGAGAGTGAGAGTATGAGAGAGATAAAAAAAAAGAGGGAGTAAGCGTATGAGATAAAGGGTGAAAGACAGGGTGAGAGAGAGACTGATAAAAATGAGAGGGTGAGAGTGAAAGGGAGAGAAAGAAAGAAAGAGAGAGACAGAGCTAGGGAGGGAAAGAGTGAGTGTGAGTGGGAGAGTGAGAGTGAGAGAGAGAGAGAGAGAGAGAGTAAGGAGAGAGGAGGAGGGGGTGGAATGGAGATACACTTAGCTAGGCAAAGACATCGCTAGTGGGCTACTTATTCATGCAGAGAGTTGGACTTCAGTGAGTAGACGGATAGACAGACAGAACGAGCGAACTTTATTTTCAAAGGCCCGTATTACTTTTGGCCCTTCCAATCACTCATCTTTCGATCATCAATTATCTATTGTGAGAAGCAGAGAGACGGACACATTGACAGGTAGGTATTTAGATAAGTAATTACTTAGAGAGGTACACACATAGACAGATAGACAGGTAGGTATTTAGATAAGTAATTACTTAGAGAGGTACACACATAGACAGATAGACAGGTAGGTATTTAGAAAAGTAAATAGTTAGTAGAGAGGTACACACATAGACAGATAGACAGGTGGGTATTTAGAAAAGTAAATAGTTAGAGAGGTACACACATAGACAGATAGATACACGGATAGACAAACATCCAGATTAGATACACGGAGATACAGACAGACAGACAGATAGACAGACAGACAGACAGACAGACGGGCGGGCGGACGGGCGGGCGGAGGGACGGACGGACAGACAGACAGATAGATAGATAGATAGATAGATAGATAGATAGATAGATAGATAGATAGATAGATAGATAGATAGATAGATAGATAGATAGATAGATAGATAGATAGCTTGGTGACAACTAGCAAGTTTGAGGGAAAAATAACAAGAGGAAGGCAGAGAAGTAAATACCTGGATGGCTTTACCACGTGGCATGGCCGAGACAAGAACACTGACCTGATCCACGACTCTGGTGATCGAGTGAGATGGCGAGACATGACCGCCCACGCTTACCGGCATGGCACATGATGAGGATATGCTTGAACTCTTAAAAGAGGAATTTTTGATAAGAAGAACTATTTTTTGGGTCCCAGGTGAGTTCGCCTTATCAGGTCTGCACTGTAGATAAACTATGAACGGTGAAGAATAGTGCCGGATTGGACACACGCTGAGAAACCCTGAGAATAATGTAATTAGAAAATCTTAAACTCCGGACCCACAGCGCAAATAAAATAGTGGTAGACCTAAAAATACAAGGAATAGAGAAATGGAAACAGAAATTAATCATATCGGGCATACAAGCTGCAGGAGATAGCAAAAGATAAGACAGCTTGGAGTGAGTCTCGTGAGGTTCTATACCATAAAGAGGACAAAATGGAGAAAGAAGAACAGTGGCATACAGATTAATGCGCCTGCCTGCCAGCAAAATAGTTCACGCTTAAACAACCAGTAGTGCAATGATTATATGGTTTATTATACGTTGTGCGAAGGGAAATCGGATACTGGGACAACTATCGCCACTTCTGTCCCATAGAAAGGCACCCATAAGTACTCTCAAATCTCATAAGAACTATTGGTTGGCTGACATTATGCTATCAGTGTCAAACATGAACGCTTACTGCAAATAATGAGCTCAAAATCATAACAACAGCGATGAGAGACCTTAGAAGAGCTGCGATAGTAACCGTGAGAGAGAGAGAGAGAGAGAGAGAGAGAGAGAGAGAGAGAGAGAGAGAGAGAGAAGAGAGAGAGAGAGAGAGAGAGAGAGAGAGAGAGAGAGAAAGAGAGAGAGAGAATTAAGAATGAAGAAATTAGAAGACGACTAGGTATGAAACTAGGCATGCACGTTATCAAAGAACAACAGATGGAATGATTTTGCCACCTCACAAGATTGCTCTGGTACCATCTGTCATACAGAGCCACATTAGAGAAATATAATGGATATAGAGCAAGGGGAGTGATCGTGTCAATTACAACCTTAGAGAAATGAATACCAACTTACATCTCACGTCTTTATACTACTGCCTAATCTCTGTGAAAGTCTAATACTCAACATCCTAGGACAGTATCTACCGCAGGAGTGAGTAACTTTACTTTCCCTTTATCAGAACTGATTCCCGTGCTAAATGCTGACAGGAATAATCGATGCACTCCTGCCTGATTTGTCCGCCCTCCCGCTGTGACATCGGCCACTCCAGACCCGGTTTTTTTTTTTTGTCTGGACATGAATCTGCGACATTTTCCGGAAGGGCGCTTGTGTGGAAGATGGCATAGGGGAAGACACGGTGAGGCGGAAGAGGGACGATTGTGAGGGAAAGGAATCCTTATAGATAATGCACAACCACTGGGAAGTGTATCGTGAAAGAAATAAGGGGAACCTGCTACGAGGAAGTAGAGGAGGGGGAGAAAAGAAAAGAGGATGATGAAGCAGCATCAGTAAAAGAAGCGGGAGGAGGAGGGGGTAGGGGCGGGGGAGTTGGAAAGAAGAGGATCGTTGTGCACTGTGATCCCAACTACTGGCGGCATCATCGTTGTGCACTGTGATCCCAACTACTGGCGGCATCACCGTTGTGCACTGTGATCCCAACTACTGGCGGCATCATCGTTGTGCACTGTGATCCCAACTACTGGCGGCATCATCGTTGTGCACTGTGATCCCAACTACTGGCGGCATCATCGTTGTGCACTGTGATCCCAACTACTGGCGGCATCATCGTTGTGCACTGTGATCCCAACTACTGGCGGCATCATCGTTGTGCACTGTGATCCCAACTACTGGCGGCATCATCGTTGTCCACTGTGATCCCAACTACTGGCAGCATCTTCATTGTGCACTGTGATCCCAACTACTGGTGGCATCATCATTGTGCACTGTGATCCCAACTACTGGCGCCATACACATTGTGCACTGTGATTCCCAACTACTGGCGGCATCATCATTGTGCACTGTGATCCCAGGAAACGATCACATCATCTGTGCGCACAATGGTCCCATCTAGCTAGTGGCTGTATTTCGATTATCCTTTCGGCCACATTGTCTTCCTGGTGTAATTTTAGGAGACCATATTGTTGCCAGATGGGAAACACACTGGCCAATCAAAAGATGGCAATTCTCATCCCATCTCATCTTGTTTCTCTTGTACTTTGCGGTGTCGAGGTGAAGCATAAACAGCGGGAGAGTGCCCGTTTATGGGCTTCATGTATCGAGATTCCCCTGGACTGTTATTCT
Organism: Cepaea hortensis; assembly: GCA_963921405.1. Taxonomy (NCBI): domain Eukaryota; kingdom Metazoa; phylum Mollusca; class Gastropoda; order Stylommatophora; family Helicidae; genus Cepaea; species Cepaea hortensis. The sequence goes on from CAWUFQ010000450.1 coordinate 17,135, forward strand.
CTCTGTCCACCGTTTACATCGTCGGCCTCCTCTTCTGCTCCCATTTGGTCTGTAAATCTGTGTTAGTTGGCAATCTATGTAGATTGCAACTAGAAAATGAGCGTTGAAGTGCTACATAGTACTTGTAGTGTACTTTTTAATGGATGCGAAGCGTGGACAATAAGCAGACAAGCCGAAAAACATCTGATGGCTGTGGAAATTTGGTTTCTGAGGAAAATGCATGGAATACCATGGACAGACAGAAAAAAACCAATGAGCAAATGCTACAAGAAATACATGAAAACAGTAAACTGATTAGAGAAACTAGACGTAAGCAGTCATCATTTTTTGGACATGTTAAAAGAAGAAACAAATTAGAGAACTTGGTGACAACTGGCATGATTGAGGGGAAGAGAACAAGAGGAGGTCAGAGAAGTAAATATCTGGATGGATTGGCCACATGGCATGGTCGAGACAAAACCACAGAGCTGATCCACGACACTTGTGACCGTGCGAGGCGGTGAAAGATGACAGCCCGCGCTTATTGGCATGGCACATGATGATGATGATGATGGTGATGATGGTTGTTGAGGCGTTTGAGAGCCTCGCGGAATGAAAATTGTTGCGGTAGCCCCACTGAGGAGAAAATGTCTGGACACTCACAGGCAGTTCACACTACAACCGCGTAAGTGCTAACTGAACAGGAGCTGTATGTTTGGTGTAGTTAACTGTGTGTGTCTTCTGCAATTTAGGTGACGTCCGACAACCCTACAATGCCAGAGCAGTGTAAGGGAGACGACTGCGTGGATCCAGGCGCCAATAGTAAGTCTGTCTGTCTGTCTGTCTTCTGTCTGTCTGTCTGTCTGTCTGTCTGTCTGACGACTCACCTGCCTGTCTGTCTGTCTGTCTGTCTGCTGCCTGCCTGCTGCCTGTCTGCCTGTCTGTCTGTCTGTCTGTCTGTCTGTCTGTCTGTCTGTCTACTCACCTGCCTGCCTGTCTGCGTATCTGCCTACCTATATACCCACCTAGCCGAATTAGCAATGGAAAGAGCTTTTATCAATGAACATACCGATGTGGGTTCGAGTCCTAATCTAGATATCTGTTGCCACCTCTTAACGCTGCAGGTGTCGATCGTGTCTGATGACAAGTGTTGTTGGGAAATACCTGAGTCTTTATAATGGGTATATAACTAGACAGAACACACACACACACACACACACACACACACACACACATATATATATATATATAGAGATATATATGTGTGTGTGTATACCCACACAGGCTGGCAAGAAAATGAGTGATAGTAAGGCGGGTGGGAAACAGACTAACAGGCAGTCGTGTAAACTGACAGGAAGACATCAGGCAAGCACACAAACCAACAGACACACATTTAATCAGGCAATGAGGCCTGTAGGCCGACAGAGAGACACACTTAGAAGAAACCTACCAGCGTTAGGGACTTAAAATCTACACAGACGGGTCCGCGAAGTGTGGTCAAAGTCAGTGTGACGTACACAGCACACAGGATGGAGAAAACAATCAAAGCGGAAAGAGGCGTGTTTCAGATATCTACACCAAGCCTGACTTTAGAGATGGCCGCTGCATATAGTATAAGGACACTCGCATGGGCAGCACAACAAGCAGCCACACACGTGATAATAATCTCAGGCTCCATGAAGATGCAGAAAGTCGCAACCGCCAGTCTCCGCTCCGAATAGATAGACAGCATTGGGAAGTCCCGTTTCTCATCACTCACCTGGATGTACGCACCGGGGGCATGCCGGGGTTAAAGGTAATGAAGGCGCAGACAAACTGGCAACTAGTGTAGCATTACAAACGGGAAGAAGCATGGACAGGGCAGATATATTTCGGGAGACTCCGTGGCGAATAGTCAAGCCGTCTGACTCGGGCTCCGAAGGTTGTGGGATCGATTCCGGGCTCCGTCCTTCGGTTCACGCTGATTTTTATTCGGAGACGCTTGCGGGTCGTCGCTGGAGCTACAGAGTTCGTGCTTTGTGCGACGCTTTACGCACTGCGGAAAGAGACTGGATCATATGGGATAAAACCCGGTGCAATGAAGTCGACCCTGTCGACTTTTAAGCGATTTTTAAAGATATATTCTATGCAGTACGGTGTCGGTCGGCGAATACTGACGAAGTCCCGACGCTAGCCCAACTGAGAGTGAAGCCTCGTGTAGATCTTCGATGCCTTCTTTCACGTCAAGAGAAGAGATTAACCACATCTGATGGGAACTGTGAGCATACAGTCTTTGAGATGAATGTTCCATCGGAGGATTTAGCACGCATGGGAATGCTCAATATGCATGCAATGTCATCTTTCGACGTAACTTGTTTGTTTATTGTTTGTTTGTCCCCGAAGCCGTTACCTTCTTTGGTTCTGCGATGTGATAACACCATCACATTTGGTAGAATAGAGAAGGGAGGAATAGATGACCAATCATTCTCTCATTGTGACAAGTGACGAGCCAGGCTTCAAACCCGCGTATGACCGTACTCCTGACATTACCAGTGGACTTGCTATCAACTTCGCTAACACGCCAGTCGTTAACAAAAGATCATTCAGTAATATGCCTGCAGGATTCATCCTGAAATGTTTGTATCTTCTCTTTCAGATAGCTTGCCGTACCTGATTCTCATCATCACCCTGGTGTTGTGCTCTATCCTGTTGGCCACCCTCGCCATTCTTATCATTGTTATCGTCACAAGACACAGGAGGAAGTGAGTATCAGACCACATCTTTGTCACCGCTCGTTTGTATCGTACGACAGTGCGCAGTTAATTCAGACAACAAGATCGTGGGTAGTTAGTTTAACCAGAAAAATAATGGACAGTTTGTTAAAAGAAAAAAGCGACTGGACAGTTTGTTAAACCAAAAACAAATAATAGACAATTTGTTAAAACTAAAAGATAGTGGACAGTTTGCTAAAGGGGAAAAATAACTAATAGCGAGGGAATAGGCCCCTACCCTGGATATTATCCTTTGCCCTCGGCACTGAAGGGCCACCATCCCACTTTAAGATAATGAACAGTTCGGTAAATCAACAAGATAATGGGCAGTGTGTTAAACCAGAAACAAATAATGGACAATGTGTAAAAATAATAAGACAATGGACAGTTTGCTAAAGGGAAATAAAATAATTGAGTTTGTTAAACCGAAAAGATAATCGACAGTTTGTTAAGCCAACACGATAATGGGCAGCAAGTTAAGTCAACAAGACAATGGAAATCACTTACGCAAACAGAATAGATGGTAGTTAGTAAAACAATTAAGATAACGGACTATTAAACAATTAAAATAATTGAAAATTGGTTAATTCGACGAAAATAGTGAACAATTCTTACACAAACTAAACACTGAGTAGAAAAAGCGTCTAACAAAACAATGAATAGTTAGGAAACACAACCAGGGAACAGCGAACTAACCTCATAAGAAAGACTAATGTTCAAAAGAAAAGACAAATAAAAATAATGGATTATCCTTAAATAAACCATGTAGTGAATAGAGCAAATGTTGAATAAGACAATGAATGGTAGCAGACAGTGAACTCACATCGTCAGAGAGGCAAATTTAAAAACAATGTATTCCATTAGATAATGTAAACACGATTTATTGCCTGGCATAATTAAGCTTCATCTCGTCAGGCGAAGCAAGCGTTTCGTCTACTGTATTCGGCAAACAATAAACGACTGCTCTAATATAGTGAGACCTTAACAATTACGCGGGTCCAACCGGTTTTGTGCAAACAGAAAGGTTTCGTGTTAAATTTGCAATTATCGTGGGAATAACAAATGCTCCACGTTCGAATAATACCTGTGACTATGTGTTTTAATTATTTTTGCCAAAGTATTTTTCATTTACTCACTTTGTGTGATATATAACTCTGCAGTATGTACCCGACGAAATGCAGCGAAATATGCCAGACAATAAATAGTGCAACATATTGTTAGAGAGACAAATATTCAGAAAAAAGACAAATAATATGTATGTCATTTTTGTATGTATGTCTGTCTATTGGTTAGTCCACCCGTTTGTCTATTTATACGTTTATTTGATTGTGTGTTTTGGATCATTAAATATTGCAAATTCTTGACGAAAACCACAGTAATCACGCTCCATTACAACCCCGCCTCCCTCGCACTTTTCTTCGTCAAATCCACTAAATAAATTATAAATGACATTTGAAATCAGCAGTCGAGTTTTTGTCACGACTATGTCTGTTCTCATTTGAAGCTGTTTGAACAACCATTGGGAAATGTCATGGATAATTTGTGTGATTTTTTTGGTTTGAATTAAGTGATTTCACGTAATGGTTTCCGTTGTGTTTCATATTTGAAGAATTGGTTTCTTCATAGGTCCCACTATCTAATCTGGTGCTCTCTTAAATGCTAATGAGGCACAGCACGACCCGCGCAATAACATTTTGAGGAAAAGTATAATGAGGAGTTTAAATAAGGGCAAACTTAGATATATGGTTTTTATTATTTTCTTGACACCTTTAGTGAAAATTCCATTGCCTATTTACTTCATGAAACTTCTTATTTTTGAATAATGAATCTTTTATTGTTGTTTACTTTATGTAACCGCTTTATTGTTTGCTTACATTAATGACAATTCCACTGGTGTTTACTTTATGGAACCGTTTATTTTTGCTTACATTAATAAACCTTTCAGTGTTGTTTACTTTAAGGAACCTCTTATTTATGCGCACATTAATGACATTTCCATTGTTGCTTACTTTCGTGAACCTTCCATTGATGCTAACTTTATCGAGACTCCAATTAATGTCAACTTTACTGAATATCCAATTAATGTTAACTCTACCGAACCTCCCATTAATGCTACCTTTAATTAACCTACTTTTTTTCATTACTTGACCGGTCCTTCTATAGATGCTAGAATACCGAACCTCCGATGCTTGCTACCTGTGTCGAATCAGAACAGAGATGCACCTTGGAGTGGGGTGGTGGGGGTGAATCCACGAGTTATTGCCACAACACAATTACACCACAGTATCAGTAAAATACAGTCAAACATCTGTTTTCGTTGCCTTCAGTTTTCGTCGGTTTTGTTTTTCGTTGATGTTCTTCGCGAAAAAATTGTCTCGGTTTTAGTAGATTGCCTCGGTTTTCGTCGTATGTGCCGACATGGCCACGCTGCTAATTTTAAGAAAACAAAAGGACCAACGTGTTCTTCAGCTCAGTTTGGAGTTGTGTGAGCATCACTTGGTCATAATAAAAAACGAGAGCAGCATTAATTAATTAAGTTGCATGTCCTTCACAGGACGTAGCAGTCAACCCCAGCAGTTTCGCTGTTTGTGATTCCTGGGCAAATTTTACGTTCAGTAGTTTGCCATTGCTTTCTGAACGACCGTCTCCTATACCTTTTTCGAAAAAACCAGCACCGCTGTGTTTCGAACCCGGGTATACGGGCTCACAAACCGCGTTCGCAAGCCCTTAGCCACGCAGCATTAAGATTGTTGAAATCGGCCGTATGTACGGAAGTCGTCATACACGATACATTCCATTGTGGCGAAAAGGGCAGCAATAACAGAGGCTAATGTGGCGAAAGGCGTGAATGTGCTAACGAAACAGAGATCGCAAACAACTGAAGATGTCGAACAGTTATTAGTACTTTGGATAAATAAAAAACAGTTAGATGGCGATTCTGTTTCACAGGCAATCAAATGTGAAAAGGTCAGTCTGTTTTTTGATGATCTCATTATAAAAATGACAGGGACGAATGCAAGTGTACTTAGTGATTTAAAGGCCAACAGATTATGGTTTGAAAAATTCAAGGGCCGCACTGGCATATACATTGTGTTACACACGGCGAAGGTGCGAGTTCGGACACGCCTGGGGCCGAAAAATAGTATTAAACACTATATTTATTCTCTATAAAATGTATTGTTGTTTTGTTTTCTTTAAAATATATTTTGGAGTGTGTAGAACAGAGGTACCCAAACCGCGGCCCGCGGGCCACTTGTGGCCCGCCAGCTCTCAGAAAGTGGTACGCGAGGCCTTGTTATTTAATATAATATATTTTAATAATTTCAAACATGCACTCGGAGAGCCCCGTCAGCGTGCGATAATTTACTCTGCTCGTGGTTGTTTTGCGCAGATATTATCGAATGCACCTGTTCAGTTCGCAACAAAAAGTTATGAAGTCCCCATATCCCAGCCTTGTCTACCAATCAGAGTGCGCAAAGCGCCATGTTGTCATCTGTTACAACTGTTTAGGAGAGTCGGTAGTATTGTGAAAACAACATAGGATGAACCAAATTGGACAGTGTATGCACCGACGGTGCTACGGCTTTGACCGGTTAAATCTCTGGATGCCTAGCATTATTGGAACACTTTCTTGGTCGCACTATATTAAAATATCATTGTATCCTTCACCAAGAAGCTCTGTGCGGAAAGACATTAAATCTGAACATGTCATGGATGTTGTTCTGATATGTGTGAACAAAATTCGAAGTAAGGCGCTGAACAGGCGTGAGTTCAGACAGTTTCTATCAGACCTGAACGAGTAATACTGTGACCTACTTTTACACTGTGATGCCAGATGGCTATCTAAAGGGAAAGTTCTGTCACGTTTCTGGGCATTGAAAAATAGTGTCTATCTGTTTCTGTCTGAAATAAATGAATTGTCTACAGACCGGGAATTACTGATGAACGATGACTGGCTTAATGACTTGAAATGTTTGGTGGACATCACGTCTCATGTAAACTCTTTAAATGCGGGGATCCAGGGAAGAAGAAAAAAACAATTCGCAAATTTGTGCGATGGCATTTCTTCATTTAAAATAAGACAACGACTGTTTATCGTACAACTAACTGAAGGGACTTTAGAGGCGTTTCCAACTCTGAAGACGCTTGTGGAGGAAAAAAAATGTGACTTGTTACAGTACAAATTAAAAGTTGAAAGTCTTTTGGATATCTTTCAGTCGAGATTTCAAGAGTTCACAATAGAGAAGGATAATGTTGCCCTCTTCATAAATCAGTTCGTATTCCCTGATGCCAAACTCTGTCAATTACAACAAAACCTTCAGCACGAAATAATTGATTTGAAATGCAATTCTGCAATGAGATGTAAATTTCTGGAGCTGCCTGCTTCACCTTCAGCTGATCATATGATTTCATTCTGGTAACTATTGCCTGTCGAACAATTTGAACACTTGCGTTCATTCACCCAGAGATACATTTGTCGTTTTGGTTCGGCTTACAGATGCGAGCAGTCATTTTCCGCAGTGACCGTTATTAAAAACAAAAAACAAAAAGCAACGTTCCAGATTCACCCACAGTAACCTAGATGCGCTTATGACTTTGGGCACGACAGATTTGTGCCCAGACATTGATAAACTGGCATCTGAACTTAAGTAACTTGTTTTGAAGAAGAGTTACAATTATAAATTAACTGCATTAATAGCGATGTTCGAAACTGATTCAAAATTTATTGTTAAATGAACTTTTGATTTTAAACCAAAAAATGACCGCAGTGTTGTTTTGACACTGACTGCCTTGAAAGTTTTAGAATTTTGTTGACGAAAGTTAAGAAAGGCCAGAATTATATTGCACGACTTTTAATAATTTTATAACGTTGTGGCCCGCTTAATTACCGAAAATAGTAGATATGGCCCTCTGCTTGAAAAGCTTGGGAACCACTGGTGTAGAACGAATTAATTGGATTTACATTGATTCATATGGAAATAATTATCTCGGGTTTCGTCGGTTTCGGGTTTCGTCGATTGTGTTTGCACGGATTATTGACGAAAACCGAGGTTTTACTATACACATTCATGGGGATGTCGGATATGGTGATTCGTAAAAACAAATTATGACTGTTAAAATATATGCTGTGTACAGATAAGCATATGTAGATAATTAATCAGGCATTGGCATAAACAATAGCCCAGGCAATACAAGCTAGGATGTTTCAGGAGCATCATTCATCTAAGGAGGTGCTTCTCAACCTTTTTTGGCCCGTGCCCCCCTTCACCATATTTTCAGAACGTCATTCCCCCCTTCCTATCAAAAATTTGGTCCGTGCCCCCCTTCACCATATTTTCAGAATGTCATTCTTCCCCCCCCCTTTCATATTTCCTACCTAAAAATTCCCCCACCCCTACACAGTATACGTAAAAATGGAAGGTAAATATGTTAAAACAGGTCGAGACATCCACATAAAACATGATTTGTGGGTCTACTTACTTTATAAAATGAATTTTAGAAGGATGAGACGTGCATAACTGTAAAGTATGAAGGGAAAAGCAATATCAAGTAATCGGTTCTTGTATTAACGGGATCTTGAAACGATCTTCATTCCCCCCCCCTCCCCCTGGAAACCCTAAAATTCCCACCTGGGGGGGGGGGAATTCCCCACCGGTTGAGAACCACTGATCTAAGGTTTGGAAATGTCTTATCCTCTTGTTGCAAGACAGAGAAGGAAGGCAAAATAGAAGAAGGAGCGGGAGAAAAAGAGTAGACGAAAGAGGAAGAGGTGAACAATACCAAAAATACTTAAACTAATATATTAATAGAAGAAGAAATTACAGAAGCATTAAAAGAAGAAACGGTAGGAGAGGAGAAGAAAAAGTGGCGGTAGAAGACATTTGTAGAAGAAGAAGAAGAAGAAGAAGAAGAAGAAGAAGAAGAAGAAGAAGAAGAAGAAGAAGAAGAAGAAGAAGAAGAAGAAGACGAGAGGAAGAAGAAAAAATAAAGAGGAAGAAAACGTGGAAGAGGGCGAAGAAGCAGTAGCAGAGAGAGAGAGAAAGAGATAGAGAGAGAGAGAGAGAGAGGGAGGAAGAATACGAAGAGAAGAAGAATCAATAGCAGAGAGAGGGAGGAGGAGGAAGAGGGAGAAGAAGCCCCAGAGAGGAAGAAGAAGCAGAAGAAGAAGTATAAGCAGAGAGAGAGAGAGAGAGTGACAGAGAGTGAGAGAGAGAGAGAGAGAGAGAGAGAGAGAGAGAGAGGAAGAGGCGCAGGAGGATGAAGAAGAAAAAACAAAGAGGGAGACAAAGTGGAAGCGAAGGAAGGCGATAGAACAAAGGAGTATGAAGAAGAAACACCAGAGAAGAAGAAGAAGAAGAAGAAGAAGAAGAAGAAGAAGAAGAAGAAGAAGAAGAAGAAGAAGAAGAAGAAGAAGAAGAAGAAAAAGTCGCTTAAAAGTCGACAGGGTCGACTTCATCGCGCCGGGTTTTATCCCATATGGCTCGGTCTCTTTCCGCAGCGCGGAAAGCGTCGCACAAAGCATGAACTCCGTAGCTTTTAGCGACGACCCACAGGAGTCTCCGAAACATTTAACGCGTAAACCGAAGGGTGCGGCCCGGAATCGAACCCCCAACCTTCGGAGCACGAGTCAAACGGCTTGACCACTTCGCCACAGAGGCTCCAAGAGAAGAAAGCTATAGCAGAAGAGGATGAGGAAGAGGATGACAATGAAAGATAGGAATAATAACAACAGCAACAACAACAACGACTGGACGTAATAAACTAAATATTTCACAAATATCCCTACATCTTAGACTGTCTTTGAATATGAATCTTTTCAGCCACAACCACTAATCTTCGTCGCGGCACCAGTATACATTTAAACACAACAAAGCTGCTATAACATCCTTTAACCTTTCCTTTGTTGTTGCAAAGAAAGAAGCGTGGGTGTCAAAGGATCCATTGTTTCCGAGGCCAAGCCTTAACACAAAAGATCGCGTTCAAGGGCCGTGTGTCTCAAATCGCCCACCATGGCTATTTTAGGCGCGTTATTAGTCGTTGTTGACGAGTTCTGGTTGTGTTGTCATGATGGCCAGGTGAGCGGTCGATATGCTGAATTACCAGGGTTGATATTTGTGCAACAATTTGTCGTCAATTAGTCGGATGTGAGAACATGTAAATATAAGAAAACCTAGGTCTGAGAAGATCTGGGGCTGAGAAAATCTAGGCTTGAGAAAATATGAGGGTGTTTTGTTTTCTAGTACTAGTACATGTATTTGTTTGTTGCTTTTGTGTTTATGAATCTTAGCTCGTAGTGTTTGTCTCTGTTTGTTTCTGTTAGTTGTTTGTTCATGTCGTTAGTTGTCTTTGTGTTAAATACATGTTTCGTTAACGCCTGTTTGTTGCCTTTGTTGTTGTTGTTGTTTTGTTGTTGTTGTTGTTGTTGTTGTTGCTGTTGTTGCTGCCCGCTTTGAACTCAAGCGTAGTCTTAAAAGTTTTACTACTTCTACGGTTCCAGTCGGATTTGCGCAAACGGGAAGAGTTCATTTATATTTGATTATTGCCGATTTGACAGCTGCCGGTTTGGCTATTGCATGTTTCGCTATTGCATGTTTAACTGTTGGCTTTCTGTCTGATACATGTCGCATGTTTATCTC
>CAWUFQ010000450.1:32500-33978 GCA_963921405.1 Cepaea hortensis
GTTGGTAATGCATCTGATGACACTGATGAGCTGCAAGAGAGGGAGAGGGGAAGAAGACACTGAAAAGTTTAGAGAAAGTTTATAAAAAACTAGCTGACCCTGCCCGGCTTCGCCCAGACCCTGGTGGGGAGCATCTCATTTAATTCATATAAGTAGTCATATAAGTTCTCGTTCCCGTTACCGACTATCTGTCTGTCTGACTGTCTGTCTGTCTGTCTGTCTGACCCAGCCCGTCTTCGCCCAGACCCTGATGGGGAGCATGTCATTTAATTCATATAAGTAGTCATATAAGTTCCCGTTCCCGACTGTCTGTCTGTCTGTCTATCTATCTATCTGTCTGTCTGTCTGACCCAGTCCAGCCCATGGTGGAGAGCATCTCAATTTAAATCATATAAGTAGTCCATTATAAGATCCCGTTCCCGACTATCTGTCTGACTGTCTGTCTGTCTTGGTTAAATGGAGGAGGGAGGAGGAAGAGGGAGGTGGAGGAGGGAGGAGGAGGGCGGAGACAGGAGGAGTAGGGAGGAATAGGAGGGAGGAGGAGGGATTAAGGAGGAGGAGGGGGAGGAGGAGGAGGAGGAGAAGGAGGGAGGAGGAGGGAGCAGGAGGAGGAGAGAGGAGGAGGAGAAGAGGGACGGAGGAGGAATGTGAAGGGAGGAGAGGTAGAGGGAGGAGGAGGAGGAGGAGGAGGGGAGGAGGAGGAGGGAAGAGGAGGTAGAGTGAGGAGGAGGGAAGAGGGAGGAGGAGGAAGGAGGAGGAAGAGGGAGGAGGAGGAGGAGGAGGTAGAGGGAGGAGGAGGAGGGCAGGAAAGGGAGGAGGGAGGAGAAGGAAGAAGGAGGAGGAGGGAGGAGGAGGAGAGGAGAGGAGGAGGAGGGAGGAGAGGGAGCAGGGAGGAGGAGGGAGAGGAGGAGGAAGAGGAGGAGGAGAGAGGAGGAGGAAGAGGAGGAGGAGGAGGAAGAGGAGGAGGAAGGAGGAGGAGAGAGGAGGAGGAGAGGAGGAGAGGAGAGGGTAGGAGGAGAGAGAAGAGGGAGAGGAGGAGGGAGGAGGGAGAGGAGAGGAGGAGGAAGAGGGAGGAGGAGAAGGAGGGAGGAGGAGGAGAGGAGGAGAGGAGGGAGGAGAAGGAGGAGGAGAAGAGGGGCAGAGGAGAAGATGGAGAGGAGGGAGGAGAAGGAGGAGAAGAGAGGAGGAGAGGAAGGGAGGTGGCGGATGGAGGGAAGGTAGAGGGAGGATGGAGGAGGAGGAGGGAGGAAAGAGGGAGGGAGGAGGGAGGAGGAAGGAGGAGAGGAGGAGGAGGAAGGAGGAGGAGGGAGGAGGAGGAGAGGAAGAGGGAGGAGGAGGAAGAGGAGGAGAGGAGGAGAGGAAGGGAGGAGAAGGGAGGAGGAGTGAGGAAGTAGAGGAAGGAGGGAGGAAGGAGGGAGGAAAAGGGGAGGAAGGAGGAGAAGGTAGGAAGGAAGGAGGAGGGAGGGAGGAGGTAGAGG
>CAWUFQ010000451.1:0-22500 GCA_963921405.1 Cepaea hortensis
AAAATCGACAGAATTTATAGAATGCTGCACATCTGCTTGCAGCGGATTGTATAAATGGTAACCGGCTTGCATAAATTGCCTTATAGTTGAAATTTCTACTACTTTTATTTGTCACTGTCAATTTGGGGCCATTAAAAGACGTCTACTTTGTCTAGGAGGGAATTGGTTATTCCGCCAATTCCCTTAATATTCTGAATATACAATAAAAGAGCGGATGTCGAAGAAAACGAAGGTGTGTTAGGTGTGTTTCCGGGACTCCTGTGTACAATTTCTGTTCCCACTTGTCGTACCATGGCAAGTTGGCTGTCCTTGTGCGCTTCAAACCTCTGGTTTATCGCTTCTCGGCCTTTTGGCTAAGATCAAAGTGTAGTATCTGTTCTTATCAGCTTAATATCTGATACGTGACCGATTCGGTCACTACGATATTAAACTGATTTTGGAACTAGGTGACATGCCCGGGGCTTGCCTCGCTGTCACCACAGGTCGTCTCAGACTTGCAGTACCTCTGAGAATGGCCTAAAAGCAGTGCAAATGTACGAGTGGCAACCCAGCGCACCTCTCACATGCGTATGCATGTGTGTTTTAGTGCGCGCGCACCGCTATTGGAATTCAGAGCGCGCTGAATGCAACAGCGCGCAGGACGGTGTGCTATAAATTCGGTGACCTTTTTTTTTTTTAAAGGTCACATTGCAACTTCTAGAAAAAAGTAGTTTGCGACCAACTTACTGGACTTAAAAAAAAAAAAAAAAAAAAAAAAAATTATTTTGTCGTCCTCTTTGTGTGCGTTTGTTTGTGTGTGAGTGTGTGTGTGTGTGTGTGTGTGTGTGTGTGTGTGTGTGTGTGTGTGTGTGAAGTGTAGTATCTGTTCTTATCAGCTTAATATCTGATACGTGACCGATTCGGTCACTACGATATTAAACTGATTTTTGGAACTAGGTGACATGCCCGGGCTTGCCTCGCTGTCACCACAGGTCGTCTCAGACTTGCAGTACCTCTGAGAATGCCTAAAGCAGTGCAAATGTACGAGTGGCAGTAGGAGTCAAACAGAACCGCTGTCTTAGTAGGGAAGCGCACTAACAACGAGAGTATTTGGTCAAAGGGAGGCAACCTTCTTTTTTATAGATATTTGGTTTATAGAGTCTAACATTTGCGTTTTAAAGCAGCTTTTCTTTTGTTTAAAATACTTTGATTGCTAAAAGTTTGCAATGAGAAGCTATGTAAAACTATTTGAAAATCGACAGAATTTATAGAATGCTGCACATCTGCTTGCAGCGGATTGTATAAATGGTAACCGGCTTGCATAAATTGCCTTATAGTTGAAATTTCTACTACTTTTATTTGTCACTGTCAATTTGGGGCCATTAAAAGACGTCTACTTTGTCTAGGAGGGAATTGGTTATTCCGCCAATTCCCTTAATATTCTGAATATACAATAAAAGAGCGGATGTCGAAGAAAACGAAGGTGTGTTAGGTGTGTTTCCGGACTCCTGTGTACAATTTCTGTTCCCACTTGTCGTACCATGGCAAGTTGGCTGTCCTTGTGCGCTTCCAAACCTCTGGTTTATCGCTTCTCGGCCTTTTGGCTAAGATCAAAGTGTAGTATCTGTTCTTATCAGCTTAATATCTGATACGTGACCGATTCGGTCACTACGATATTAAACTGATTTTTGGAACTAGGTGACATGCCCGGGGCTTGCCTCGCTGTCACCACAGGTCGTCTCAGACTTGCAGTACCTCTGAGAATGGCCTAAAAGCAGTGCAAATGTACGAGTGGCAACCCAGCGCACCTCTCACATGCGTATGCATGTGTGTTTTAGTGCGCGCGCACCGCTATTGGAATTCAGAGCGCGCTGAATGCAACAGCGCGCAGGACGGTGTGCTATAAATTCGGTGACCTTTTTTTTTTTAAAGGTCACATTGCAACTTCTAGAAAAAAGTAGTTTGCGACCAACTTACTGGACTTAAAAAAAAAAAAAAAAAAAAAAAAAAATTATTTTGTCGTCCTCTTTGTGTGCGTTTGTTTGTGTGTGAGTGTGTGTGTGTGTGTGTGTGTGTGTGTGTGTGTGTGTGTGTGTGTGTGTGTGTGTGTGAAGTGTAGTATCTGTTCTTATCAGCTTAATATCTGATACGTGACCGATTCGGTCACTACGATATTAAACTGATTTTTGGAACTAGGTGACATGCCGGGGCTTGCCTCGCTGTCACCACAGGTCGTCTCAGACTTGCAGTACCTCTGAGAATGGCCTAAAAGCAGTGCAAATGTACGAGTGGCAGTAGGGAGTCAAACAGGACCGCTGTCTTAGTAGGGAAGCGCACTAACAACGAGAGTATTTGGTCAAAGGGAGGCAACCTTCTTTTTTATAGATATTTGGTTTATAGAGTCTAAACATTTGCGTTTTAAAGCAGCTTTTCTTTTGTTTAAAATACTTTGATTGCTAAAAGTTTGCAATGAGAAGCTATGTAAAACTATTTGAAAATCGACAGAATTTATAGAATGCTGCACATCTGCTTGCAGCGGATTGTATAAATGGTAACCGGCTTGCATAAATTGCCTTATAGTTGAAATTTCTACTACTTTTATTTGTCACTGTCAATTTGGGGCCATTAAAAGACGTCTACTTTGTCTAGGAGGGAATTGGTTATTCCGCCAATTCCCTTAATATTCTGAATATACAATAAAAGAGCGGATGTCGAAGAAAACGAAGGTGTGTTAGGTGTGTTTCCGGGACTCCTGTGTACAATTTCTGTTCCCACTTGTCGTACCATGGCAAGTTGGCTGTCCTTGTGCGCTTCCAAACCTCTGGTTTATCGCTTCTCGGCCTTTTGGCTAAGATCAAAGTGTAGTATCTGTTCTTATCAGCTTAATATCTGATACGTGACCGATTCGGTCACTACGATATTAAACTGATTTTTGGAACTAGGTGACATGCCCGGGGCTTGCCTCGCTGTCACCACAGGTCGTCTCAGACTTGCAGTACCTCTGAGAATGGCCTAAAAGCAGTGCAAATGTACGAGTGGCAACCCAGCGCACCTCTCACATGCGTATGCATGTGTGTTTTAGTGCGCGCGCACCGCTATTGGAATTCAGAGCGCGCTGAATGCAACAGCGCGCAGGACGGTGTGCTATAAATTCGGTGACCTTTTTTTTTTTAAAGGTCACATTGCAACTTCTAGAAAAAAGTAGTTTGCGACCAACTTACTGGACTTAAAAAAAAAAAAAAAAAAAAAAAAAAAATTATTTTGTCGTCCTCTTTGTGTGCGTTTGTTTGTGTGTGAGTGTGTGTGTGTGTGTGTGTGTGTGTGTGTGTGTGTGTGTGTGTGTGAAGTGTAGTATCTGTTCTTATCAGCTTAATATCTGATACGTGACCGATTCGGTCACTACGATATTAAACTGATTTTTGGAACTAGGTGACATGCCCGGGGCTTGCCTCGCTGTCACCACAGGTCGTCTCAGACTTGCAGTACCTCTGAGAATGGCCTAAAAGCAGTGCAAATGTACGAGTGGCAGTAGGGAGTCAAACAGAACCGCTGTCTTAGTAGGGAAGCGCACTAACAACGAGAGTATTTGGTCAAAGGGAGGCAACCTTCTTTTTTATAGATATTTGGTTTATAGAGTCTAAACATTTGCGTTTTAAAGCAGCTTTTCTTTTGTTTAAAATACTTTGATTGCTAAAAGTTTGCAATGAGAAGCTATGTAAAACTATTTGAAAATCGACAGAATTTATAGAATGCTGCACATCTGCTTGCAGCGGATTGTATAAATGGTAACCGGCTTGCATAAATTGCCTTATAGTTGAAATTTCTACTACTTTTATTTGTCACTGTCAATTTGGGGCCATTAAAAGACGTCTACTTTGTCTAGGAGGGAATTGGTTATTCCGCCAATTCCCTTAATATTCTGAATATACAATAAAAGAGCGGATGTCGAAGAAAACGAAGGTGTGTTAGGTGTGTTTCCGGGACTCCTGTGTACAATTTCTGTTCCCACTTGTCGTACCATGGCAAGTTGGCTGTCCTTGTGCGCTTCCAAACCTCTGGTTTATCGCTTCTCGGCCTTTTGGCTAAGATCAAAGTGTAGTATCTGTTCTTATCAGCTTAATATCTGATACGTGACCGATTCGGTCACTACGATATTAAACTGATTTTTGGAACTAGGTGACATGCCCGGGGCTTGCCTCGCTGTCACCACAGGTCGTCTCAGACTTGCAGTACCTCTGAGAATGGCCTAAAAGCAGTGCAAATGTACGAGTGGCAACCCAGCGCACCTCTCACATGCGTATGCATGTGTGTTTTAGTGCGCGCGCACCGCTATTGGAATTCAGAGCGCGCTGAATGCAACAGCGCGCAGGACGGTGTGCTATAAATTCGGTGACCTTTTTTTTTTTAAAGGTCACATTGCAACTTCTAGAAAAAAGTAGTTTGCGACCAACTTACTGGACTTAAAAAAAAAAAAAAAAAAAAAAAAAAAATTATTTTGTCGTCCTCTTTGTGTGCGTTTGTTTGTGTGTGAGTGTGTGTGTGTGTGTGTGTGTGTGTGTGTGTGTGTGTGTGTGTGTGTGTGTGTGTGTGTGTGTGAAGTGTAGTATCTGTTCTTATCAGCTTAATATCTGATACGTGACCGATTCGGTCACTACGATATTAAACTGATTTTTGGAACTAGGTGACATGCCCGGGGCTTGCCTCGCTGTCACCACAGGTCGTCTCAGACTTGCAGTACCTCTGAGAATGGCCTAAAAGCAGTGCAAATGTACGAGTGGCAGTAGGGAGTCAAACAGGACCGCTGTCTTAGTAGGGAAGCGCACTAACAACGAGAGTATTTGGTCAAAGGGAGGCAACCTTCTTTTTTATAGATATTTGGTTTATAGAGTCTAAACATTTGCGTTTTAAAGCAGCTTTTCTTTTGTTTAAAATACTTTGATTGCTAAAAGTTTGCAATGAGAAGCTATGTAAAACTATTTGAAAATCGACAGAATTTATAGAATGCTGCACATCTGCTTGCAGCGGATTGTATAAATGGTAACCGGCTTGCATAAATTGCCTTATAGTTGAAATTTCTACTACTTTTATTTGTCACTGTCAATTTGGGGCTATTAAAAGACGTCTACTTTGTCTAGGAGGGAATTGGTTATTCCGCCAATTCCCTTAATATTCTGAATATACAATAAAAGAGCGGATGTCGAAGAAAACGAAGGTGTGTTAGGTGTGTTTCCGGGACTCCTGTGTACAATTTCTGTTCCCACTTGTCGTACCATGGCAAGTTGGCTGTCCTTGTGCGCTTCCAAACCTCTGGTTTATCGCTTCTCGGCCTTTTGGCTAAGATCAAAGTGTAGTATCTGTTCTTATCAGCTTAATATCTGATACGTGACCGATTCGGTCACTACGATATTAAACTGATTTTTGGAACTAGGTGACATGCCCGGGGCTTGCCTCGCTGTCACCACAGGTCGTCTCAGACTTGCAGTACCTCTGAGAATGGCCTAAAAGCAGTGCAAATGTACGAGTGGCAACCCAGCGCACCTCTCACATGCGTATGCATGTGTGTTTTAGTGCGCGCGCACCGCTATTGGAATTCAGAGCGCGCTGAATGCAACAGCGCGCAGGACGGTGTGCTATAAATTCGGTGACCTTTTTTTTTTTAAAGGTCACATTGCAACTTCTAGAAAAAAGTAGTTTGCGACCAACTTACTGGACTTAAAAAAAAAAAAAAAAAAAAAAAAAAAAATTATTTTGTCGTCCTCTTTGTGTGCGTTTGTTTGTGTGTGAGTGTGTGTGTGTGTGTGTGTGTGTGTGTGTGTGTGTGTGTGTGTGTGTGAAGTGTAGTATCTGTTCTTATCAGCTTAATATCTGATACGTGACCGATTCGGTCACTACGATATTAAACTGATTTTTGGAACTAGGTGACATGCCCGGGGCTTGCCTCGCTGTCACCACAGGTCGTCTCAGACTTGCAGTACCTCTGAGAATGGCCTAAAAGCAGTGCAAATGTACGAGTGGCAGTAGGGAGTCAAACAGGACCGCTGTCTTAGTAGGGAAGCGCACTAACAACGAGAGTATTTGGTCAAAGGGAGGCAACCTTCTTTTTTATAGATATTTGGTTTATAGAGTCTAAACATTTGCGTTTTAAAGCAGCTTTTCTTTTGTTTAAAATACTTTGATTGCTAAAAGTTTGCAATGAGAAGCTATGTAAAACTATTTGAAAATCGACAGAATTTATAGAATGCTGCACATCTGCTTGCAGCGGATTGTATAAATGGTAACCGGCTTGCATAAATTGCCTTATAGTTGAAATTTCTACTACTTTTATTTGTCACTGTCAATTTGGGGCCATTAAAAGACGTCTACTTTGTCTAGGAGGGAATTGGTTATTCCGCCAATTCCCTTAATATTCTGAATATACAATAAAAGAGCGGATGTCGAAGAAAACGAAGGTGTGTTAGGTGTGTTTCCGGGACTCCTGTGTACAATTTCTGTTCCCACTTGTCGTACCATGGCAAGTTGGCTGTCCTTGTGCGCTTCCAAACCTCTGGTTTATCGCTTCTCGGCCTTTTGGCTAAGATCAAAGTGTAGTATCTGTTCTTATCAGCTTAATATCTGATACGTGACCGATTCGGTCACTACGATATTAAACTGATTTTTGGAACTAGGTGACATGCCCGGGGCTTGCCTCGCTGTCACCACAGGTCGTCTCAGACTTGCAGTACCTCTGAGAATGGCCTAAAAGCAGTGCAAATGTACGAGTGGCAACCCAGCGCACCTCTCACATGCGTATGCATGTGTGTTTTAGTGCGCGCGCACCGCTATTGGAATTCAGAGCGCGCTGAATGCAACAGCGCGCAGGACGGTGTGCTATAAATTCGGTGACCTTTTTTTTTTTTAAAGGTCACATTGCAACTTCTAGAAAAAAGTAGTTTGCGACCAACTTACTGGACTTAAAAAAAAAAAAAAAAAAAAAAAAAATTTATTTTGTCGTCCTCTTTGTGTGCGTTTGTTTGTGTGTGAGTGTGTGTGTGTGTGTGTGTGTGTGTGTGTGTGTGTGTGTGTGTGAAGTGTAGTATCTGTTCTTATCAGCTTAATATCTGATACGTGACCGATTCGGTCACTACGATATTAAACTGATTTTTGGAACTAGGTGACATGCCCGGGGCTTGCCTCGCTGTCACCACAGGTCGTCTCAGACTTGCAGTACCTCTGAGAATGGCCTAAAAGCAGTGCAAATGTACGAGTGGCAGTAGGGAGTCAAACAGGACCGCTGTCTTAGTAGGGAAGCGCACTAACAACGAGAGTATTTGGTCAAAGGGAGGCAACCTTCTTTTTTATAGATATTTGGTTTATAGAGTCTAAACATTTGCGTTTTAAAGCAGCTTTTCTTTTGTTTAAAATACTTTGATTGCTAAAAGTTTGCAATGAGAAGCTATGTAAAACTATTTGAAAATCGACAGAATTTATAGAATGCTGCACATCTGCTTGCAGCGGATTGTATAAATGGTAACCGGCTTGCATAAATTGCCTTATAGTTGAAATTTCTACTACTTTTATTTGTCACTGTCAATTTGGGGCCATTAAAAGACGTCTACTTTGTCTAGGAGGGAATTGGTTATTCCGCCAATTCCCTTAATATTCTGAATATACAATAAAAGAGCGGATGTCGAAGAAAACGAAGGTGTGTTAGGTGTGTTTCCGGGACTCCTGTGTACAATTTCTGTTCCCACTTGTCGTACCATGGCAAGTTGGCTGTCCTTGTGCGCTTCCAAACCTCTGGTTTATCGCTTCTCGGCCTTTTGGCTAAGATCAAAGTGTAGTATCTGTTCTTATCAGCTTAATATCTGATACGTGACCGATTCGGTCACTACGATATTAAACTGATTTTTGGAACTAGGTGACATGCCCGGGGCTTGCCTCGCTGTCACCACAGGTCGTCTCAGACTTGCAGTACCTCTGAGAATGGCCTAAAAGCAGTGCAAATGTACGAGTGGCAACCCAGCGCACCTCTCACATGCGTATGCATGTGTGTTTTAGTGCGCGCGCACCGCTATTGGAATTCAGAGCGCGCTGAATGCAACAGCGCGCAGGACGGTGTGCTATAAATTCGGTGACCTTTTTTTTTTTAAAGGTCACATTGCAACTTCTAGAAAAAAGTAGTTTGCGACCAACTTACTGGACTTAAAAAAAAAAAAAAAAAAAAAAAAAAAAAAATTATTTTGTCGTCCTCTTTGTGTGCGTTTGTTTGTGTGTGAGTGTGTGTGTGTGTGTGTGTGTGTGTGTGTGTGTGTGTGTGTGTGAAGTGTAGTATCTGTTCTTATCAGCTTAATATCTGATACGTGACCGATTCGGTCACTACGATATTAAACTGATTTTTGGAACTAGGTGACATGCCCGGGGCTTGCCTCGCTGTCACCACAGGTCGTCTCAGACTTGCAGTACCTCTGAGAATGGCCTAAAAGCAGTGCAAATGTACGAGTGGCAGTAGGGAGTCAAACAGGACCGCTGTCTTAGTAGGGAAGCGCACTAACAACGAGAGTATTTGGTCAAAGGGAGGCAACCTTCTTTTTTATAGATATTTGGTTTATAGAGTCTAAACATTTGCGTTTTAAAGCAGCTTTTCTTTTGTTTAAAATACTTTGATTGCTAAAAGTTTGCAATGAGAAGCTATGTAAAACTATTTGAAAATCGACAGAATTTATAGAATGCTGCACATCTGCTTGCAGCGGATTGTATAAATGGTAACCGGCTTGCATAAATTGCCTTATAGTTGAAATTTCTACTACTTTTATTTGTCACTGTCAATTTGGGGCTATTAAAAGACGTCTACTTTGTCTAGGAGGGAATTGGTTATTCCGCCAATTCCCTTAATATTCTGAATATACAATAAAAGAGCGGATGTCGAAGAAAACGAAGGTGTGTTAGGTGTGTTTCCGGGACTCCTGTGTACAATTTCTGTTCCCACTTGTCGTACCATGGCAAGTTGGCTGTCCTTGTGCGCTTCCAAACCTCTGGTTTATCGCTTCTCGGCCTTTTGGCTAAGATCAAAGTGTAGTATCTGTTCTTATCAGCTTAATATCTGATACGTGACCGATTCGGTCACTACGATATTAAACTGATTTTTGGAACTAGGTGACATGCCCGGGGCTTGCCTCGCTGTCACCACAGGTCGTCTCAGACTTGCAGTACCTCTGAGAATGGCCTAAAAGCAGTGCAAATGTACGAGTGGCAACCCAGCGCACCTCTCACATGCGTATGCATGTGTGTTTTAGTGCGCGCGCACCGCTATTGGAATTCAGAGCGCGCTGAATGCAACAGCGCGCAGGACGGTGTGCTATAAATTCGGTGACCTTTTTTTTTTTAAAGGTCACATTGCAACTTCTAGAAAAAAGTAGTTTGCGACCAACTTACTGGACTTAAAAAAAAAAAAAAAAAAAAAAAAAAAAATTATTTTGTCGTCCTCTTTGTGTGCGTTTGTTTGTGTGTGAGTGTGTGTGTGTGTGTGTGTGTGTGTGTGTGTGTGTGTGTGTGTGTGTGTGTGAAGTGTAGTATCTGTTCTTATCAGCTTAATATCTGATACGTGACCGATTCGGTCACTACGATATTAAACTGATTTTTGGAACTAGGTGACATGCCCGGGGCTTGCCTCGCTGTCACCACAGGTCGTCTCAGACTTGCAGTACCTCTGAGAATGGCCTAAAAGCAGTGCAAATGTACGAGTGGCAACCCAGCGCACCTCTCACATGCGTATGCATGTGTGTTTTAGTGCGCGCGCACCGCTATTGGAATTCAGAGCGCGCTGAATGCAACAGCGCGCAGGACGGTGTGCTATAAATTCGGTGACCTTTTTTTTTTTAAAGGTCACATTGCAACTTCTAGAAAAAAGTAGTTTGCGACCAACTTACTGGACTTAAAAAAAAAAAAAAAAAAAAAAAAAAAAATTATTTTGTCGTCCTCTTTGTGTGCGTTTGTTTGTGTGTGAGTGTGTGTGTGTGTGTGTGTGTGTGTGTGTGTGTGTGTGTGTGTGTGTGTGTGTGTGTGAAGTGTAGTATCTGTTCTTATCAGCTTAATATCTGATACGTGACCGATTCGGTCACTACGATATTAAACTGATTTTTGGAACTAGGTGACATGCCCGGGGCTTGCCTCGCTGTCACCACAGGTCGTCTCAGACTTGCAGTACCTCTGAGAATGGCCTAAAAGCAGTGCAAATGTACGAGTGGCAACCCAGCGCACCTCTCACATGCGTATGCATGTGTGTTTTAGTGCGCGCGCACCGCTATTGGAATTCAGAGCGCGCTGAATGCAACAGCGCGCAGGACGGTGTGCTATAAATTCGGTGACCTTTTTTTTTTAAAGGTCACATTGCAACTTCTAGAAAAAAGTAGTTTGCGACCAACTTACTGGACTTTAAAAAAAAAAAAAAAAAAAAAAAATTATTTTGTCGTCCTCTTTGTGTGCGTTTGTTTGTGTGTGAGTGTGTGTGTGTGTGTGTGTGTGTGTGTGTGTGTGTGTGTGTGTGTGTGTGTGTGTGTGTGTGAAGTGTAGTATCTGTTCTTATCAGCTTAATATCTGATACGTGACCGATTCGGTCACTACGATATTAAACTGATTTTTGGAACTAGGTGACATGCCCGGGGCTTGCCTCGCTGTCACCACAGGTCGTCTCAGACTTGCAGTACCTCTGAGAATGGCCTAAAAGCAGTGCAAATGTACGAGTGGCAGTAGGGAGTCAAACAGGACCGCTGTCTTAGTAGGGAAGCGCACTAACAACGAGAGTATTTGGTCAAAGGGAGGCAACCTTCTTTTTTATAGATATTTGGTTTATAGAGTCTAAACATTTGCGTTTTAAAGCAGCTTTTCTTTTGTTTAAAATACTTTGATTGCTAAAAGTTTGCAATGAGAAGCTATGTAAAACTATTTGAAAATCGACAGAATTTATAGAATGCTGCACATCTGCTTGCAGCGGATTGTATAAATGGTAACCGGCTTGCATAAATTGCCTTATAGTTGAAATTTCTACTACTTTTATTTGTCACTGTCAATTTGGGGCTATTAAAAGACGTCTACTTTGTCTAGGAGGGAATTGGTTATTCCGCCAATTCCCTTAATATTCTGAATATACAATAAAAGAGCGGATGTCGAAGAAAACGAAGGTGTGTTAGGTGTGTTTCCGGGACTCCTGTGTACAATTTCTGTTCCCACTTGTCGTACCATGGCAAGTTGGCTGTCCTTGTGCGCTTCCAAACCTCTGGTTTATCGCTTCTCGGCCTTTTGGCTAAGATCAAAGTGTAGTATCTGTTCTTATCAGCTTAATATCTGATACGTGACCGATTCGGTCACTACGATATTAAACTGATTTTTGGAACTAGGTGACATGCCCGGGGCTTGCCTCGCTGTCACCACAGGTCGTCTCAGACTTGCAGTACCTCTGAGAATGGCCTAAAAGCAGTGCAAATGTACGAGTGGCAACCCAGCGCACCTCTCACATGCGTATGCATGTGTGTTTTAGTGCGCGCGCACCGCTATTGGAATTCAGAGCGCGCTGAATGCAACAGCGCGCAGGACGGTGTGCTATAAATTCGGTGACCTTTTTTTTTTTAAAGGTCACATTGCAACTTCTAGAAAAAAGTAGTTTGCGACCAACTTACTGGACTTAAAAAAAAAAAAAAAAAAAAAAAAAAAAATTATTTTGTCGTCCTCTTTGTGTGCGTTTGTTTGTGTGTGAGTGTGTGTGTGTGTGTGTGTGTGTGTGTGTGTGTGTGTGTGTGTGTGTGTGTGTGTGTGTGTGAAGTGTAGTATCTGTTCTTATCAGCTTAATATCTGATACGTGACCGATTCGGTCACTACGATATTAAACTGATTTTTGGAACTAGGTGACATGCCCGGGGCTTGCCTCGCTGTCACCACAGGTCGTCTCAGACTTGCAGTACCTCTGAGAATGGCCTAAAAGCAGTGCAAATGTACGAGTGGCAACCCAGCGCACCTCTCACATGCGTATGCATGTGTGTTTTAGTGCGCGCGCACCGCTATTGGAATTCAGAGCGCGCTGAATGCAACAGCGCGCAGGACGGTGTGCTATAAATTCGGTGACCTTTTTTTTTTAAAGGTCACATTGCAACTTCTAGAAAAAAGTAGTTTGCGACCAACTTACTGGACTTTAAAAAAAAAAAAAAAAAAAAAAAAATTATTTTGTCGTCCTCTTTGTGTGCGTTTGTTTGTGTGTGAGTGTGTGTGTGTGTGTGTGTGTGTGTGTGTGTGTGTGTGTGTGTGTGTGTGTGTGTGTGTGAAGTGTAGTATCTGTTCTTATCAGCTTAATATCTGATACGTGACCGATTCGGTCACTACGATATTAAACTGATTTTTGGAACTAGGTGACATGCCCGGGGCTTGCCTCGCTGTCACCACAGGTCGTCTCAGACTTGCAGTACCTCTGAGAATGGCCTAAAAGCAGTGCAAATGTACGAGTGGCAGTAGGGAGTCAAACAGGACCGCTGTCTTAGTAGGGAAGCGCACTAACAACGAGAGTATTTGGTCAAAGGGAGGCAACCTTCTTTTTTATAGATATTTGGTTTATAGAGTCTAAACATTTGCGTTTTAAAGCAGCTTTTCTTTTGTTTAAAATACTTTGATTGCTAAAAGTTTGCAATGAGAAGCTATGTAAAACTATTTGAAAATCGACAGAATTTATAGAATGCTGCACATCTGCTTGCAGCGGATTGTATAAATGGTAACCGGCTTGCATAAATTGCCTTATAGTTGAAATTTCTACTACTTTTATTTGTCACTGTCAATTTGGGGCTATTAAAAGACGTCTACTTTGTCTAGGAGGGAATTGGTTATTCCGCCAATTCCCTTAATATTCTGAATATACAATAAAAGAGCGGATGTCGAAGAAAACGAAGGTGTGTTAGGTGTGTTTCCGGGACTCCTGTGTACAATTTCTGTTCCCACTTGTCGTACCATGGCAAGTTGGCTGTCCTTGTGCGCTTCCAAACCTCTGGTTTATCGCTTCTCGGCCTTTTGGCTAAGATCAAAGTGTAGTATCTGTTCTTATCAGCTTAATATCTGATACGTGACCGATTCGGTCACTACGATATTAAACTGATTTTTGGAACTAGGTGACATGCCCGGGGCTTGCCTCGCTGTCACCACAGGTCGTCTCAGACTTGCAGTACCTCTGAGAATGGCCTAAAAGCAGTGCAAATGTACGAGTGGCAACCCAGCGCACCTCTCACATGCGTATGCATGTGTGTTTTAGTGCGCGCGCACCGCTATTGGAATTCAGAGCGCGCTGAATGCAACAGCGCGCAGGACGGTGTGCTATAAATTCGGTGACCTTTTTTTTTTTAAAGGTCACATTGCAACTTCTAGAAAAAAGTAGTTTGCGACCAACTTACTGGACTTAAAAAAAAAAAAAAAAAAAAAAAAAAAATTATTTTGTCGTCCTCTTTGTGTGCGTTTGTTTGTGTGTGAGTGTGTGTGTGTGTGTGTGTGTGTGTGTGTGTGTGTGTGTGTGTGTGTGTGTGTGTGTGTGTGAAGTGTAGTATCTGTTCTTATCAGCTTAATATCTGATACGTGACCGATTCGGTCACTACGATATTAAACTGATTTTTGGAACTAGGTGACATGCCCGGGGCTTGCCTCGCTGTCACCACAGGTCGTCTCAGACTTGCAGTACCTCTGAGAATGGCCTAAAAGCAGTGCAAATGTACGAGTGGCAACCCAGCGCACCTCTCACATGCGTATGCATGTGTGTTTTAGTGCGCGCGCACCGCTATTGGAATTCAGAGCGCGCTGAATGCAACAGCGCGCAGGACGGTGTGCTATAAATTCGGTGACCTTTTTTTTTTAAAGGTCACATTGCAACTTCTAGAAAAAAGTAGTTTGCGACCAACTTACTGGACTTTAAAAAAAAAAAAAAAAAAAAAAAAATTATTTTGTCGTCCTCTTTGTGTGCGTTTGTTTGTGTGTGAGTGTGTGTGTGTGTGTGTGTGTGTGTGTGTGTGTGTGTGTGTGTGTGTGTGTGTGTGTGTGAAGTGTAGTATCTGTTCTTATCAGCTTAATATCTGATACGTGACCGATTCGGTCACTACGATATTAAACTGATTTTTGGAACTAGGTGACATGCCCGGGGCTTGCCTCGCTGTCACCACAGGTCGTCTCAGACTTGCAGTACCTCTGAGAATGGCCTAAAAGCAGTGCAAATGTACGAGTGGCAGTAGGGAGTCAAACAGGACCGCTGTCTTAGTAGGGAAGCGCACTAACAACGAGAGTATTTGGTCAAAGGGAGGCAACCTTCTTTTTTATAGATATTTGGTTTATAGAGTCTAAACATTTGCGTTTTAAAGCAGCTTTTCTTTTGTTTAAAATACTTTGATTGCTAAAAGTTTGCAATGAGAAGCTATGTAAAACTATTTGAAAATCGACAGAATTTATAGAATGCTGCACATCTGCTTGCAGCGGATTGTATAAATGGTAACCGGCTTGCATAAATTGCCTTATAGTTGAAATTTCTACTACTTTTATTTGTCACTGTCAATTTGGGGCTATTAAAAGACGTCTACTTTGTCTAGGAGGGAATTGGTTATTCCGCCAATTCCCTTAATATTCTGAATATACAATAAAAGAGCGGATGTCGAAGAAAACGAAGGTGTGTTAGGTGTGTTTCCGGGACTCCTGTGTACAATTTCTGTTCCCACTTGTCGTACCATGGCAAGTTGGCTGTCCTTGTGCGCTTCCAAACCTCTGGTTTATCGCTTCTCGGCCTTTTGGCTAAGATCAAAGTGTAGTATCTGTTCTTATCAGCTTAATATCTGATACGTGACCGATTCGGTCACTACGATATTAAACTGATTTTTGGAACTAGGTGACATGCCCGGGGCTTGCCTCGCTGTCACCACAGGTCGTCTCAGACTTGCAGTACCTCTGAGAATGGCCTAAAAGCAGTGCAAATGTACGAGTGGCAACCCAGCGCACCTCTCACATGCGTATGCATGTGTGTTTTAGTGCGCGCGCACCGCTATTGGAATTCAGAGCGCGCTGAATGCAACAGCGCGCAGGACGGTGTGCTATAAATTCGGTGACCTTTTTTTTTTTAAAGGTCACATTGCAACTTCTAGAAAAAAGTAGTTTGCGACCAACTTACTGGACTTAAAAAAAAAAAAAAAAAAAAAAAAAAATTATTTTGTCGTCCTCTTTGTGTGCGTTTGTTTGTGTGTGAGTGTGTGTGTGTGTGTGTGTGTGTGTGTGTGTGTGTGTGTGTGTGTGTGTGTGTGTGTGTGAAGTGTAGTATCTGTTCTTATCAGCTTAATATCTGATACGTGACCGATTCGGTCACTACGATATTAAACTGATTTTTGGAACTAGGTGACATGCCCGGGGCTTGCCTCGCTGTCACCACAGGTCGTCTCAGACTTGCAGTACCTCTGAGAATGGCCTAAAAGCAGTGCAAATGTACGAGTGGCAGTAGGGAGTCAAACAGGACCGCTGTCTTAGTAGGGAAGCGCACTAACAACGAGAGTATTTGGTCAAAGGGAGGCAACCTTCTTTTTTATAGATATTTGGTTTATAGAGTCTAAACATTTGCGTTTTAAAGCAGCTTTTCTTTTGTTTAAAATACTTTGATTGCTAAAAGTTTGCAATGAGAAGCTATGTAAAACTATTTGAAAATCGACAGAATTTATAGAATGCTGCACATCTGCTTGCAGCGGATTGTATAAATGGTAACCGGCTTGCATAAATTGCCTTATAGTTGAAATTTCTACTACTTTTATTTGTCACTGTCAATTTGGGGCTATTAAAAGACGTCTACTTTGTCTAGGAGGGAATTGGTTATTCCGCCAATTCCCTTAATATTCTGAATATACAATAAAAGAGCGGATGTCGAAGAAAACGAAGGTGTGTTAGGTGTGTTTCCGGGACTCCTGTGTACAATTTCTGTTCCCACTTGTCGTACCATGGCAAGTTGGCTGTCCTTGTGCGCTTCCAAACCTCTGGTTTATCGCTTCTCGGCCTTTTGGCTAAGATCAAAGTGTAGTATCTGTTCTTATCAGCTTAATATCTGATACGTGACCGATTCGGTCACTACGATATTAAACTGATTTTTGGAACTAGGTGACATGCCCGGGGCTTGCCTCGCTGTCACCACAGGTCGTCTCAGACTTGCAGTACCTCTGAGAATGGCCTAAAAGCAGTGCAAATGTACGAGTGGCAACCCAGCGCACCTCTCACATGCGTATGCATGTGTGTTTTAGTGCGCGCGCACCGCTATTGGAATTCAGAGCGCGCTGAATGCAACAGCGCGCAGGACGGTGTGCTATAAATTCGGTGACCTTTTTTTTTTTAAAGGTCACATTGCAACTTCTAGAAAAAAGTAGTTTGCGACCAACTTACTGGACTTAAAAAAAAAAAAAAAAAAAAAAAAAAAATTATTTTGTCGTCCTCTTTGTGTGCGTTTGTTTGTGTGTGAGTGTGTGTGTGTGTGTGTGTGTGTGTGTGTGTGTGTGTGTGAAGTGTAGTATCTGTTCTTATCAGCTTAATATCTGATACGTGACCGATTCGGTCACTACGATATTAAACTGATTTTTGGAACTAGGTGACATGCCCGGGGCTTGCCTCGCTGTCACCACAGGTCGTCTCAGACTTGCAGTACCTCTGAGAATGGCCTAAAAGCAGTGCAAATGTACGAGTGGCAGTAGGGAGTCAAACAGGACCGCTGTCTTAGTAGGGAAGCGCACTAACAACGAGAGTATTTGGTCAAAGGGAGGCAACCTTCTTTTTTATAGATATTTGGTTTATAGAGTCTAAACATTTGCGTTTTAAAGCAGCTTTTCTTTTGTTTAAAATACTTTGATTGCTAAAAGTTTGCAATGAGAAGCTATGTAAAACTATTTGAAAATCGACAGAATTTATAGAATGCTGCACATCTGCTTGCAGCGGATTGTATAAATGGTAACCGGCTTGCATAAATTGCCTTATAGTTGAAATTTCTACTACTTTTATTTGTCACTGTCAATTTGGGGCTATTAAAAGACGTCTACTTTGTCTAGGAGGGAATTGGTTATTCCGCCAATTCCCTTAATATTCTGAATATACAATAAAAGAGCGGATGTCGAAGAAAACGAAGGTGTGTTAGGTGTGTTTCCGGGACTCCTGTGTACAATTTCTGTTCCCACTTGTCGTACCATGGCAAGTTGGCTGTCCTTGTGCGCTTCCAAACCTCTGGTTTATCGCTTCTCGGCCTTTTGGCTAAGATCAAAGTGTAGTATCTGTTCTTATCAGCTTAATATCTGATACGTGACCGATTCGGTCACTACGATATTAAACTGATTTTTGGAACTAGGTGACATGCCCGGGGCTTGCCTCGCTGTCACCACAGGTCGTCTCAGACTTGCAGTACCTCTGAGAATGGCCTAAAAGCAGTGCAAATGTACGAGTGGCAACCCAGCGCACCTCTCACATGCGTATGCATGTGTGTTTTAGTGCGCGCGCACCGCTATTGGAATTCAGAGCGCGCTGAATGCAACAGCGCGCAGGACGGTGTGCTATAAATTCGGTGACCTTTTTTTTTTAAAGGTCACATTGCAACTTCTAGAAAAAAGTAGTTTGCGACCAACTTACTGGACTTAAAAAAAAAAAAAAAAAAAAAAAAAAAATTATTTTGTCGTCCTCTTTGTGTGCGTTTGTTTGTGTGTGAGTGTGTGTGTGTGTGTGTGTGTGTGTGTGTGTGTGTGTGTGTGTGTGTGTGTGTGTGTGTGTGAAGTGTAGTATCTGTTCTTATCAGCTTAATATCTGATACGTGACCGATTCGGTCACTACGATATTAAACTGATTTTTGGAACTAGGTGACATGCCCGGGGCTTGCCTCGCTGTCACCACAGGTCGTCTCAGACTTGCAGTACCTCTGAGAATGGCCTAAAAGCAGTGCAAATGTACGAGTGGCAGTAGGGAGTCAAACAGGACCGCTGTCTTAGTAGGGAAGCGCACTAACAACGAGAGTATTTGGTCAAAGGGAGGCAACCTTCTTTTTTATAGATATTTGGTTTATAGAGTCTAAACATTTGCGTTTTAAAGCAGCTTTTCTTTTGTTTAAAATACTTTGATTGCTAAAAGTTTGCAATGAGAAGCTATGTAAAACTATTTGAAAATCGACAGAATTTATAGAATGCTGCACATCTGCTTGCAGCGGATTGTATAAATGGTAACCGGCTTGCATAAATTGCCTTATAGTTGAAATTTCTACTACTTTTATTTGTCACTGTCAATTTGGGGCTATTAAAAGACGTCTACTTTGTCTAGGAGGGAATTGGTTATTCCGCCAATTCCCTTAATATTCTGAATATACAATAAAAGAGCGGATGTCGAAGAAAACGAAGGTGTGTTAGGTGTGTTTCCGGGACTCCTGTGTACAATTTCTGTTCCCACTTGTCGTACCATGGCAAGTTGGCTGTCCTTGTGCGCTTCCAAACCTCTGGTTTATCGCTTCTCGGCCTTTTGGCTAAGATCAAAGTGTAGTATCTGTTCTTATCAGCTTAATATCTGATACGTGACCGATTCGGTCACTACGATATTAAACTGATTTTTGGAACTAGGTGACATGCCCGGGGCTTGCCTCGCTGTCACCACAGGTCGTCTCAGACTTGCAGTACCTCTGAGAATGGCCTAAAAGCAGTGCAAATGTACGAGTGGCAACCCAGCGCACCTCTCACATGCGTATGCATGTGTGTTTTAGTGCGCGCGCACCGCTATTGGAATTCAGAGCGCGCTGAATGCAACAGCGCGCAGGACGGTGTGCTATAAATTCGGTGACCTTTTTTTTTTTAAAGGTCACATTGCAACTTCTAGAAAAAAGTAGTTTGCGACCAACTTACTGGACTTAAAAAAAAAAAAAAAAAAAAAAAAAAAATTATTTTGTCGTCCTCTTTGTGTGCGTTTGTTTGTGTGTGAGTGTGTGTGTGTGTGTGTGTGTGTGTGTGTGTGTGTGTGTGTGTGTGTGTGTGTGTGTGTGTGTGAAGTGTAGTATCTGTTCTTATCAGCTTAATATCTGATACGTGACCGATTCGGTCACTACGATATTAAACTGATTTTTGGAACTAGGTGACATGCCCGGGGCTTGCCTCGCTGTCACCACAGGTCGTCTCAGACTTGCAGTACCTCTGAGAATGGCCTAAAAGCAGTGCAAATGTACGAGTGGCAGTAGGGAGTCAAACAGGACCGCTGTCTTAGTAGGGAAGCGCACTAACAACGAGAGTATTTGGTCAAAGGGAGGCAACCTTCTTTTTTATAGATATTTGGTTTATAGAGTCTAAACATTTGCGTTTTAAAGCAGCTTTTCTTTTGTTTAAAATACTTTGATTGCTAAAAGTTTGCAATGAGAAGCTATGTAAAACTATTTGAAAATCGACAGAATTTATAGAATGCTGCACATCTGCTTGCAGCGGATTGTATAAATGGTAACCGGCTTGCATAAATTGCCTTATAGTTGAAATTTCTACTACTTTTATTTGTCACTGTCAATTTGGGGCCATTAAAAGACGTCTACTTTGTCTAGGAGGGAATTGGTTATTCCGCCAATTCCCTTAATATTCTGAATATACAATAAAAGAGCGGATGTCGAAGAAAACGAAGGTGTGTTAGGTGTGTTTCCGGGACTCCTGTGTACAATTTCTGTTCCCACTTGTCGTACCATGGCAAGTTGGCTGTCCTTGTGCGCTTCCAAACCTCTGGTTTATCGCTTCTCGGCCTTTTGGCTAAGATCAAAGTGTAGTATCTGTTCTTATCAGCTTAATATCTGATACGTGACCGATTCGGTCACTACGATATTAAACTGATTTTTGGAACTAGGTGACATGCCCGGGGCTTGCCTCGCTGTCACCACAGGTCGTCTCAGACTTGCAGTACCTCTGAGAATGGCCTAAAAGCAGTGCAAATGTACGAGTGGCAACCCAGCGCACCTCTCACATGCGTATGCATGTGTGTTTTAGTGCGCGCGCACCGCTATTGGAATTCAGAGCGCGCTGAATGCAACAGCGCGCAGGACGGTGTGCTATAAATTCGGTGACCTTTTTTTTTTTTAAAGGTCACATTGCAACTTCTAGAAAAAAGTAGTTTGCGACCAACTTACTGGACTTAAAAAAAAAAAAAAAAAAAAAAAAAAATTTATTTTGTCGTCCTCTTTGTGTGCGTTTGTTTGTGTGTGAGTGTGTGTGTGTGTGTGTGTGTGTGTGTGTGTGTGTGTGTGTGTGTGAAGTGTAGTATCTGTTCTTATCAGCTTAATATCTGATACGTGACCGATTCGGTCACTACGATATTAAACTGATTTTTGGAACTAGGTGACATGCCCGGGGCTTGCCTCGCTGTCACCACAGGTCGTCTCAGACTTGCAGTACCTCTGAGAATGGCCTAAAAGCAGTGCAAATGTACGAGTGGCAGTAGGGAGTCAAACAGAACCGCTGTCTTAGTAGGGAAGCGCACTAACAACGAGAGTATTTGGTCAAAGGGAGGCAACCTTCTTTTTATAGATATTTGGTTTATAGAGTCTAAACATTTGCGTTTTAAAGCAGCTTTTCTTTTGTTTAAAATACTTTGATTGCTAAAAGTTTGCAATGAGAAGCTATGTAAAACTATTTGAAAATCGACAGAATTTATAGAATGCTGCACATCTGCTTGCAGCGGATTGTATAAATGGTAACCGGCTTGCATAAATTGCCTTATAGTTGAAATTTCTACTACTTTTATTTGTCACTGTCAATTTGGGCCATTAAAAGACGTCTACTTTGTCTAGGAGGGAATTGGTTATTCCGCCAATTCCCTTAATATTCTGAATATACAATAAAAGAGCGGATGTCGAAGAAAACGAAGGTGTGTTAGGTGTGTTTCCGGGACTCCTGTGTACAATTTCTGTTCCCACTTGTCGTACCATGGCAAGTTGGCTGTCCTTGTGCGCTTCCAAACCTCTGGTTTATCGCTTCTCGGCCTTTTGGCTAAGATCAAAGTGTAGTATCTGTTCTTATCAGCTTAATATCTGATACGTGACCGATTCGGTCACTACGATATTAAACTGATTTTTGGAACTAGGTGACATGCCCGGGGCTTGCCTCGCTGTCACCACAGGTCGTCTCAGACTTGCAGTACCTCTGAGAATGGCCTAAAAGCAGTGCAAATGTACGAGTGGCAACCCAGCGCACCTCTCACATGCGTATGCATGTGTGTTTTAGTGCGCGCGCACCGCTATTGGAATTCAGAGCGCGCTGATGCAACAGCGCGCAGGACGGTGTGCTATAAATTCGGTGACCTTTTTTTTTTTAAAGGTCACATTGCAACTTCTAGAAAAAAGTAGTTTGCGACCAACTTACTGGACTTAAAAAAAAAAAAAAAAAAAAAAAAAAAATTATTTTGTCGTCCTCTTGTGTGCGTTTGTTTGTGTGTGAGTGTGTGTGTGTGTGTGTGTGTGTGTGTGTGTGTGTGTGTGTGTGTGAAGTGTAGTATCTGTTCTTATCAGCTTAATATCTGATACGTGACCGATTCGGTCACTACGATATTAAACTGATTTTTGGAACTAGGTGACATGCCCGGGGCTTGCCTCGCTGTCACCACAGGTCGTCTCAGACTTGCAGTACCTCTGAGAATGGCCTAAAAGCAGTGCAAATGTACGAGTGGCAGTAGGGAGTCAAACAGGACCGCTGTCTTAGTAGGGAAGCGCACTAACAACGAGAGTATTTGGTCAAAGGGAGGCAACCTTCTTTTTTATAGATATTTGGTTTATAGAGTCTAAACATTTGCGTTTTAAAGCAGCTTTTCTTTTGTTTAAAATACTTTGATTGCTAAAAGTTTGCAATGAGAAGCTATGTAAAACTATTTGAAAATCGACAGAATTTATAGAATGCTGCACATCTGCTTGCAGCGGATTGTATAAATGGTAACCGGCTTGCATAAATTGCCTTATAGTTGAAATTTCTACTACTTTTATTTGTCACTGTCAATTTGGGGCTATTAAAAGACGTCTACTTTGTCTAGGAGGGAATTGGTTATTCCGCCAATTCCCTTAATATTCTGAATATACAATAAAAGAGCGGATGTCGAAGAAAACGAAGGTGTGTTAGGTGTGTTTCCGGGACTCCTGTGTACAATTTCTGTTCCCACTTGTCGTACCATGGCAAGTTGGCTGTCCTTGTGCGCTTCCAAACCTCTGGTTTATCGCTTCTCGGCCTTTTGGCTAAGATCAAAGTGTAGTATCTGTTCTTATCAGCTTAATATCTTGATACGTGACCGATTCGGTCACTACGATATTAAACTGATTTTTGGAACTAGGTGACATGCCCGGGGCTTGCCGCCTCGCTGTCACCACAGGTCGTCTCAGACTTGCAGTACCTCTCCTCTGAGAATGGCCTAAAAGCAGTGCAAATGTACGAGTGGCAACCCAGCGCACCTCTCACAGCGTATGCATGTGTGTTTTAGTGCGCGCGCACCGCTATTGGAATTCAGAGCGCGCTGAATGCAACAGCGCGCAGGACGGTGTGC
>CAWUFQ010000451.1:27500-55997 GCA_963921405.1 Cepaea hortensis
GGGGCTTGCCTCGCTGTCACCACAGGTCGTCTCAGACTTGCAGTACCTCTGAGAATGGCCTAAAAGCAGTGCAAATGTACGAGTGGCAGTAGGGAGTCAAACAGGACCGCTGTCTTAGTAGGGAAGCGCACTAACAACGAGAGTATTTGGTCAAAGGGAGGCAACCTTCTTTTTTATAGATATTTGGTTTATAGAGTCTAAACATTTGCGTTTTAAAGCAGCTTTTCTTTTGTTTAAAATACTTTGATTGCTAAAAGTTTGCAATGAGAAGCTATGTAAAACTATTTGAAAATCGACAGAATTTATAGAATGCTGCACATCTGCTTGCAGCGGATTGTATAAATGGTAACCGGCTTGCATAAATTGCCTTATAGTTGAAATTTCTACTACTTTTATTTGTCACTGTCAATTTGGGGCCATTAAAAGACGTCTACTTTGTCTAGGAGGGAATTGGTTATTCCGCCAATTCCCTTAATATTCTGAATATACAATAAAAGAGCGGATGTCGAAGAAAACGAAGGTGTGTTAGGTGTGTTTCCGGGACTCCTGTGTACAATTTCTGTTCCCACTTGTCGTACCATGGCAAGTTGGCTGTCCTTGTGCGCTTCCAAACCTCTGGTTTATCGCTTCTCGGCCTTTTGGCTAAGATCAAAGTGTAGTATCTGTTCTTATCAGCTTAATATCTGATACGTGACCGATTCGGTCACTACGATATTAAACTGATTTTTGGAACTAGGTGACATGCCCGGGGCTTGCCTCGCTGTCACCACAGGTCGTCTCAGACTTGCAGTACCTCTGAGAATGGCCTAAAAGCAGTGCAAATGTACGAGTGGCAACCCAGCGCACCTCTCACATGCGTATGCATGTGTGTTTTAGTGCGCGCGCACCGCTATTGGAATTCAGAGCGCGCTGAATGCAACAGCGCGCAGGACGGTGTGCTATAAATTCGGTGACCTTTTTTTTTTAAAGGTCACATTGCAACTTCTAGAAAAAAGTAGTTTGCGACCAACTTACTGGACTTAAAAAAAAAAAAAAAAAAAAAAAAAAATTATTTTGTCGTCCTCTTTGTGTGCGTTTGTTTGTGTGTGAGTGTGTGTGTGTGTGTGTGTGTGTGTGTGTGTGTGTGTGTGTGTGTGTGAAGTGTAGTATCTGTTCTTATCAGCTTAATATCTGATACGTGACCGATTCGGTCACTACGATATTAAACTGATTTTTGGAACTAGGTGACATGCCCGGGGCTTGCCTCGCTGTCACCACAGGTCGTCTCAGACTTGCAGTACCTCTGAGAATGGCCTAAAAGCAGTGCAAATGTACGAGTGGCAGTAGGGAGTCAAACAGGACCGCTGTCTTAGTAGGGAAGCGCACTAACAACGAGAGTATTTGGTCAAAGGGAGGCAACCTTCTTTTTTATAGATATTTGGTTTATAGAGTCTAAACATTTGCGTTTTAAAGCAGCTTTTCTTTTGTTTAAAATACTTTGATTGCTAAAAGTTTGCAATGAGAAGCTATGTAAAACTATTTGAAAATCGACAGAATTTATAGAATGCTGCACATCTGCTTGCAGCGGATTGTATAAATGGTAACCGGCTTGCATAAATTGCCTTATAGTTGAAATTTCTACTACTTTTATTTGTCACTGTCAATTTGGGGCCATTAAAAGACGTCTACTTTGTCTAGGAGGGAATTGGTTATTCCGCCAATTCCCTTAATATTCTGAATATACAATAAAAGAGCGGATGTCGAAGAAAACGAAGGTGTGTTAGGTGTGTTTCCGGGACTCCTGTGTACAATTTCTGTTCCCACTTGTCGTACCATGGCAAGTTGGCTGTCCTTGTGCGCTTCCAAACCTCTGGTTTATCGCTTCTCGGCCTTTTGGCTAAGATCAAAGTGTAGTATCTGTTCTTATCAGCTTAATATCTGATACGTGACCGATTCGGTCACTACGATATTAAACTGATTTTTGGAACTAGGTGACATGCCCGGGGCTTGCCTCGCTGTCACCACAGGTCGTCTCAGACTTGCAGTACCTCTGAGAATGGCCTAAAAGCAGTGCAAATGTACGAGTGGCAACCCAGCGCACCTCTCACATGCGTATGCATGTGTGTTTTAGTGCGCGCGCACCGCTATTGGAATTCAGAGCGCGCTGAATGCAACAGCGCGCAGGACGGTGTGCTATAAATTCGGTGACCTTTTTTTTTTTAAAGGTCACATTGCAACTTCTAGAAAAAAGTAGTTTGCGACCAACTTACTGGACTTAAAAAAAAAAAAAAAAAAAAAAAAAAAATTATTTTGTCGTCCTCTTTGTGTGCGTTTGTTTGTGTGTGAGTGTGTGTGTGTGTGTGTGTGTGTGTGTGTGTGTGTGTGTGTGTGTGTGTGTGTGTGAAGTGTAGTATCTGTTCTTATCAGCTTAATATCTGATACGTGACCGATTCGGTCACTACGATATTAAACTGATTTTTGGAACTAGGTGACATGCCCGGGGCTTGCCTCGCTGTCACCACAGGTCGTCTCAGACTTGCAGTACCTCTGAGAATGGCCTAAAAGCAGTGCAAATGTACGAGTGGCAACCCAGCGCACCTCTCACATGCGTATGCATGTGTGTTTTAGTGCGCGCGCACCGCTATTGGAATTCAGAGCGCGCTGAATGCAACAGCGCGCAGGACGGTGTGCTATAAATTCGGTGACCTTTTTTTTTTTAAAGGTCACATTGCAACTTCTAGAAAAAAGTAGTTTGCGACCAACTTACTGGACTTAAAAAAAAAAAAAAAAAAAAAAAAAAAAAATTATTTTGTCGTCCTCTTTGTGTGCGTTTGTTTGTGTGTGAGTGTGTGTGTGTGTGTGTGTGTGTGTGTGTGTGTGTGTGTGTGTGTGAAGTGTAGTATCTGTTCTTATCAGCTTAATATCTGATACGTGACCGATTCGGTCACTACGATATTAAACTGATTTTTGGAACTAGGTGACATGCCCGGGGCTTGCCTCGCTGTCACCACAGGTCGTCTCAGACTTGCAGTACCTCTGAGAATGGCCTAAAAGCAGTGCAAATGTACGAGTGGCAGTAGGGAGTCAAACAGGACCGCTGTCTTAGTAGGGAAGCGCACTAACAACGAGAGTATTTGGTCAAAGGGAGGCAACCTTCTTTTTTATAGATATTTGGTTTATAGAGTCTAAACATTTGCGTTTTAAAGCAGCTTTTCTTTTGTTTAAAATACTTTGATTGCTAAAAGTTTGCAATGAGAAGCTATGTAAAACTATTTGAAAATCGACAGAATTTATAGAATGCTGCACATCTGCTTGCAGCGGATTGTATAAATGGTAACCGGCTTGCATAAATTGCCTTATAGTTGAAATTTCTACTACTTTTATTTGTCACTGTCAATTTGGGGCCATTAAAAGACGTCTACTTTGTCTAGGAGGGAATTGGTTATTCCGCCAATTCCCTTAATATTCTGAATATACAATAAAAGAGCGGATGTCGAAGAAAACGAAGGTGTGTTAGGTGTGTTTCCGGGACTCCTGTGTACAATTTCTGTTCCCACTTGTCGTACCATGGCAAGTTGGCTGTCCTTGTGCGCTTCCAAACCTCTGGTTTATCGCTTCTCGGCCTTTTGGCTAAGATCAAAGTGTAGTATCTGTTCTTATCAGCTTAATATCTGATACGTGACCGATTCGGTCACTACGATATTAAACTGATTTTTGGAACTAGGTGACATGCCCGGGGCTTGCCTCGCTGTCACCACAGGTCGTCTCAGACTTGCAGTACCTCTGAGAATGGCCTAAAAGCAGTGCAAATGTACGAGTGGCAACCCAGCGCACCTCTCACATGCGTATGCATGTGTGTTTTAGTGCGCGCGCACCGCTATTGGAATTCAGAGCGCGCTGAATGCAACAGCGCGCAGGACGGTGTGCTATAAATTCGGTGACCTTTTTTTTTTTAAAGGTCACATTGCAACTTCTAGAAAAAAGTAGTTTGCGACCAACTTACTGGACTTAAAAAAAAAAAAAAAAAAAAAAAAAAAAATTATTTTGTCGTCCTCTTTGTGTGCGTTTGTTTGTGTGTGAGTGTGTGTGTGTGTGTGTGTGTGTGTGTGTGTGTGTGTGTGTGTGTGTGTGAAGTGTAGTATCTGTTCTTATCAGCTTAATATCTGATACGTGACCGATTCGGTCACTACGATATTAAACTGATTTTTGGAACTAGGTGACATGCCCGGGGCTTGCCTCGCTGTCACCACAGGTCGTCTCAGACTTGCAGTACCTCTGAGAATGGCCTAAAAGCAGTGCAAATGTACGAGTGGCAGTAGGGAGTCAAACAGGACCGCTGTCTTAGTAGGGAAGCGCACTAACAACGAGAGTATTTGGTCAAAGGGAGGCAACCTTCTTTTTTATAGATATTTGGTTTATAGAGTCTAAACATTTGCGTTTTAAAGCAGCTTTTCTTTTGTTTAAAATACTTTGATTGCTAAAAGTTTGCAATGAGAAGCTATGTAAAACTATTTGAAAATCGACAGAATTTATAGAATGCTGCACATCTGCTTGCAGCGGATTGTATAAATGGTAACCGGCTTGCATAAATTGCCTTATAGTTGAAATTTCTACTACTTTTATTTGTCACTGTCAATTTGGGGCTATTAAAAGACGTCTACTTTGTCTAGGAGGGAATTGGTTATTCCGCCAATTCCCTTAATATTCTGAATATACAATAAAAGAGCGGATGTCGAAGAAAACGAAGGTGTGTTAGGTGTGTTTCCGGGACTCCTGTGTACAATTTCTGTTCCCACTTGTCGTACCATGGCAAGTTGGCTGTCCTTGTGCGCTTCCAAACCTCTGGTTTATCGCTTCTCGGCCTTTTGGCTAAGATCAAAGTGTAGTATCTGTTCTTATCAGCTTAATATCTGATACGTGACCGATTCGGTCACTACGATATTAAACTGATTTTTGGAACTAGGTGACATGCCCGGGGCTTGCCTCGCTGTCACCACAGGTCGTCTCAGACTTGCAGTACCTCTGAGAATGGCCTAAAAGCAGTGCAAATGTACGAGTGGCAACCC
The DNA here is from genome assembly GCA_963921405.1 of Cepaea hortensis. Classification (NCBI taxonomy): domain Eukaryota; kingdom Metazoa; phylum Mollusca; class Gastropoda; order Stylommatophora; family Helicidae; genus Cepaea; species Cepaea hortensis. Next base: position 32,546 of record CAWUFQ010000451.1, read on the forward strand.
AGCGCACCTCTCACATGCGTATGCATGTGTGTGAAATTTCTACTACTTTTATTTGTCACTGTCAATTTGGGGCCATTAAAAGACGTCTACTTTGTCTAGGAGGGAATTGGTTATTCCGCCAATTCCCTTAATATTCTGAATATACAATAAAAGAGCGGATGTCGAAGAAAACGAAGGTGTGTTAGGTGTGTTTCCGGGACTCCTGTGTACAATTTCTGTTCCCACTTGTCGTACCATGGCAAGTTGGCTGTCCTTGTGCGCTTCCAAACCTCTGGTTTATCGCTTCTCGGCCTTTTGGCTAAGATCAAAGTGTAGTATCTGTTCTTATCAGCTTAATATCTGATACGTGACCGATTCGGTCACTACGATATTAAACTGATTTTTGGAACTAGGTGACATGCCCGGGGCTTGCCTCGCTGTCACCACAGGTCGTCTCAGACTTGCAGTACCTCTGAGAATGGCCTAAAAGCAGTGCAAATGTACGAGTGGCAACCCAGCGCACCTCTCACATGCGTATGCATGTGTGTTTTAGTGCGCGCGCACCGCTATTGGAATTCAGAGCGCGCTGAATGCAACAGCGCGCAGGACGGTGTGCTATAAATTCGGTGACCTTTTTTTTTTTAAAGGTCACATTGCAACTTCTAGAAAAAAGTAGTTTGCGACCAACTTACTGGACTTAAAAAAAAAAAAAAAAAAAAAAAAAAAATTATTTTGTCGTCCTCTTTGTGTGCGTTTGTTTGTGTGTGAGTGTGTGTGTGTGTGTGTGTGTGTGTGTGTGTGTGTGTGTGTGTGTGTGTGAAGTGTAGTATCTGTTCTTATCAGCTTAATATCTGATACGTGACCGATTCGGTCACTACGATATTAAACTGATTTTTGGAACTAGGTGACATGCCCGGGGCTTGCCTCGCTGTCACCACAGGTCGTCTCAGACTTGCAGTACCTCTGAGAATGGCCTAAAAGCAGTGCAAATGTACGAGTGGCAGTAGGGAGTCAAACAGGACCGCTGTCTTAGTAGGGAAGCGCACTAACAACGAGAGTATTTGGTCAAAGGGAGGCAACCTTCTTTTTTATAGATATTTGGTTTATAGAGTCTAAACATTTGCGTTTTAAAGCAGCTTTTCTTTTGTTTAAAATACTTTGATTGCTAAAAGTTTGCAATGAGAAGCTATGTAAAACTATTTGAAAATCGACAGAATTTATAGAATGCTGCACATCTGCTTGCAGCGGATTGTATAAATGGTAACCGGCTTGCATAAATTGCCTTATAGTTGAAATTTCTACTACTTTTATTTGTCACTGTCAATTTGGGGCTATTAAAAGACGTCTACTTTGTCTAGGAGGGAATTGGTTATTCCGCCAATTCCCTTAATATTCTGAATATACAATAAAAGAGCGGATGTCGAAGAAAACGAAGGTGTGTTAGGTGTGTTTCCGGGACTCCTGTGTACAATTTCTGTTCCCACTTGTCGTACCATGGCAAGTTGGCTGTCCTTGTGCGCTTCCAAACCTCTGGTTTATCGCTTCTCGGCCTTTTGGCTAAGATCAAAGTGTAGTATCTGTTCTTATCAGCTTAATATCTGATACGTGACCGATTCGGTCACTACGATATTAAACTGATTTTTGGAACTAGGTGACATGCCCGGGGCTTGCCTCGCTGTCACCACAGGTCGTCTCAGACTTGCAGTACCTCTGAGAATGGCCTAAAAGCAGTGCAAATGTACGAGTGGCAACCCAGCGCACCTCTCACATGCGTATGCATGTGTGTTTTAGTGCGCGCGCACCGCTATTGGAATTCAGAGCGCGCTGAATGCAACAGCGCGCAGGACGGTGTGCTATAAATTCGGTGACCTTTTTTTTTTTAAAGGTCACATTGCAACTTCTAGAAAAAAGTAGTTTGCGACCAACTTACTGGACTTAAAAAAAAAAAAAAAAAAAAAAAAAAAAATTATTTTGTCGTCCTCTTTGTGTGCGTTTGTTTGTGTGTGAGTGTGTGTGTGTGTGTGTGTGTGTGTGTGTGTGTGTGTGTGTGTGTGTGTGAAGTGTAGTATCTGTTCTTATCAGCTTAATATCTGATACGTGACCGATTCGGTCACTACGATATTAAACTGATTTTTGGAACTAGGTGACATGCCCGGGGCTTGCCTCGCTGTCACCACAGGTCGTCTCAGACTTGCAGTACCTCTGAGAATGGCCTAAAAGCAGTGCAAATGTACGAGTGGCAGTAGGGAGTCAAACAGGACCGCTGTCTTAGTAGGGAAGCGCACTAACAACGAGAGTATTTGGTCAAAGGGAGGCAACCTTCTTTTTTATAGATATTTGGTTTATAGAGTCTAAACATTTGCGTTTTAAAGCAGCTTTTCTTTTGTTTAAAATACTTTGATTGCTAAAAGTTTGCAATGAGAAGCTATGTAAAACTATTTGAAAATCGACAGAATTTATAGAATGCTGCACATCTGCTTGCAGCGGATTGTATAAATGGTAACCGGCTTGCATAAATTGCCTTATAGTTGAAATTTCTACTACTTTTATTTGTCACTGTCAATTTGGGGCCATTAAAAGACGTCTACTTTGTCTAGGAGGGAATTGGTTATTCCGCCAATTCCCTTAATATTCTGAATATACAATAAAAGAGCGGATGTCGAAGAAAACGAAGGTGTGTTAGGTGTGTTTCCGGGACTCCTGTGTACAATTTCTGTTCCCACTTGTCGTACCATGGCAAGTTGGCTGTCCTTGTGCGCTTCCAAACCTCTGGTTTATCGCTTCTCGGCCTTTTGGCTAAGATCAAAGTGTAGTATCTGTTCTTATCAGCTTAATATCTGATACGTGACCGATTCGGTCACTACGATATTAAACTGATTTTTGGAACTAGGTGACATGCCCGGGGCTTGCCTCGCTGTCACCACAGGTCGTCTCAGACTTGCAGTACCTCTGAGAATGGCCTAAAAGCAGTGCAAATGTACGAGTGGCAACCCAGCGCACCTCTCACATGCGTATGCATGTGTGTTTTAGTGCGCGCGCACCGCTATTGGAATTCAGAGCGCGCTGAATGCAACAGCGCGCAGGACGGTGTGCTATAAATTCGGTGACCTTTTTTTTTTTAAAGGTCACATTGCAACTTCTAGAAAAAAGTAGTTTGCGACCAACTTACTGGACTTAAAAAAAAAAAAAAAAAAAAAAAAAAAAATTATTTTGTCGTCCTCTTTGTGTGCGTTTGTTTGTGTGTGAGTGTGTGTGTGTGTGTGTGTGTGTGTGTGTGTGTGTGTGTGTGTGTGAAGTGTAGTATCTGTTCTTATCAGCTTAATATCTGATACGTGACCGATTCGGTCACTACGATATTAAACTGATTTTTGGAACTAGGTGACATGCCCGGGGCTTGCCTCGCTGTCACCACAGGTCGTCTCAGACTTGCAGTACCTCTGAGAATGGCCTAAAAGCAGTGCAAATGTACGAGTGGCAGTAGGGAGTCAAACAGGACCGCTGTCTTAGTAGGGAAGCGCACTAACAACGAGAGTATTTGGTCAAAGGGAGGCAACCTTCTTTTTTATAGATATTTGGTTTATAGAGTCTAAACATTTGCGTTTTAAAGCAGCTTTTCTTTTGTTTAAAATACTTTGATTGCTAAAAGTTTGCAATGAGAAGCTATGTAAAACTATTTGAAAATCGACAGAATTTATAGAATGCTGCACATCTGCTTGCAGCGGATTGTATAAATGGTAACCGGCTTGCATAAATTGCCTTATAGTTGAAATTTCTACTACTTTTATTTGTCACTGTCAATTTGGGGCTATTAAAAGACGTCTACTTTGTCTAGGAGGGAATTGGTTATTCCGCCAATTCCCTTAATATTCTGAATATACAATAAAAGAGCGGATGTCGAAGAAAACGAAGGTGTGTTAGGTGTGTTTCCGGGACTCCTGTGTACAATTTCTGTTCCCACTTGTCGTACCATGGCAAGTTGGCTGTCCTTGTGCGCTTCCAAACCTCTGGTTTATCGCTTCTCGGCCTTTTGGCTAAGATCAAAGTGTAGTATCTGTTCTTATCAGCTTAATATCTGATACGTGACCGATTCGGTCACTACGATATTAAACTGATTTTTGGAACTAGGTGACATGCCCGGGCTTGCCTCGCTGTCACCACAGGTCGTCTCAGACTTGCAGTACCTCTGAGAATGGCCTAAAAGCAGTGCAAATGTACGAGTGGCAACCCCAGCGCACCTCTCACATGCGTATGCATGTGTGTTTTAGTGCGCGCGCACCGCTATTGGAATTCAGAGCGCGCTGAATGCAACAGCGCGCAGGACGGTGTGCTACGCGCAGGACGGTCTGATACGTGACCGATTCGGTCACTACGATATTAAACTGATTTTTGGAACTAGGTGACATGCCCGGGGCTTGCCTCGCTGTCACCACAGGTCGTCTCAGACTTGCAAGTACCTCTGAGAATGGCCTAAAAGCAGTGCAAATGTACGAGTGGCAGTAGGGAGTCAAACAGGACCGCTGTCTTAGTAGGGAAGCGCACTAACAACGAGAGTATTTGGTCAAAGGGAGGCAACCTTCTTTTTTATAGATATTTGGTTTATAGAGTCTAAACATTTGCGTTTTAAAGCAGCTTTTCTTTTGTTTAAAATACTTTGATTGCTAAAAGTTTGCAATGAGAAGCTATGTAAAACTATTTGAAAATCGACAGAATTTATAGAATGCTGCACATCTGCTTGCAGCGGATTGTATAAATGGTAACCGGCTTGCATAAATTGCCTTATAGTTGAAATTTCTACTACTTTTATTTGTCACTGTCAATTTGGGGCCATTAAAAGACGTCTACTTTTGTCTAGGAGGGGAATTGGTTATTCCGCCAATTCCTTAATATTCTGAATATACAATAAAAGAGCGGATGTCGAAGAAAACGAAGGTGTGTTAGGTGTGTTTCCGGGACTCCTGTGTACAATTTCTGTTCCCACTTGTCGTACCATGGCAAGTTGGCTGTCCTTGTGCGCTTCCAAACCTCTGGTTTATCGCTTCTCGCCTTTTGGCTAAGATCAAAGTGTAGTATCTGTTCTTATCAGCTTAATAGTCTGATACGTGACCGATTCGGTCACTACGATATTAAACTGATTTTTGGAACTAGGTGACATGCCCGGGGCTTGCCTCGCTGTCACCACAGGTCGTCTCAGTCTTGCAGTACCTCTGAGAATGGCCTAAAGCAGTGCAAATGTACGAGTGGCAACCCAGCGCAACCTCTCACATGCGTATGCATGTGTGTTTTAGTGCGCGCGCCACCGCTATTGGAATTCAGAGCGCGCTGAATGCAACAGCGCGCAGGACGGTCGTGCTATAAATTCGGTGACCTTTTTTTTTTTAAAGGTCACAATTGCAACTTCTAGAAAAAAGTAGTTTGCGACCAACTTACTGGACTTAAAAAAAAAAAAAAAAAAAAAAAAAAAAAAATTATTTTGTCGTCCTCTTTGTGTGCGTTTGTTTGTGTGTGAGTGTGTGTGTGTGTGTGTGTGTGTGTGTGTGTGTGTGTGTGTGTGTGTGAAGTGTAGTATCTGTTCTTATCAGCTAATATCTGATACGTGACCGATTCGGTCACTACGATATTAAACTGATTTTTGGAACTAGGTGACATGCCCGGGGCTTGCCTCGCTGTCACCACAGGTCGTCTCAGACTTGCAGTACCTCTGAGAATGGCCTAAAAGCAGTGCAAATGTACGAGTGGCAGTAGGGAGTCAAACAGGACCGCTGTCTTAGTAGGAAGCGCACTAACAACGAGAGTATTTGGTCAAAGGGAGGCAACCTTCTTTTTTATAGATATTTTGGTTTATAGAGTCTAACATTTGCCGTTTTAAAAGCAGCTTTTCTTTTGTTTAAAATACTTTGATTGCTAAAAGTTTGCAATGAGAAGCTATGTAAACTATTTGAAAATCGACAGAATTTATAGAATGCTGCACATCTGCTTGCAGCGGATTGTATAAATGGTAACCGGCTTGCATAAATTGCCTTATAGTTGAAATTTCTACTACTTTTATTTGTCACTGTCCAATTTGGGGCCATTAAAAGGACGTCTACTTTGTCTAGGAGGGAATTGGTTATTCCGCCAATTCCCTTAATATTCTGAATATACAATAAAAGAGCGGATGTCGAAGAAACGAAGGTGTGTTAGGTGTGTTTCCGGACTCCTGTGTACAATTTCTGTTCCCACTTGTCGTACCATGGCAAGTTGGCTGTCCTTGTGCGCTTCCAAACTCTGGTTTATCGCTTCTCGGCCTTTTGGCTAAGATCAAAGTGTAGTATCTGTTCTTATCAGCTTAATATCTGATACGTGACCGATTCGGTCACTACGATATTAAACTGATTTTTGGAACTAGGTGACATGCCCGGGGCTTGCCTCGCTGTCACCACAGGTCGTCTCAGACTTGCAGTACCTCTGAGAATGGCCTAAAAGCAGTGCAAATGTACGAGTGGCAACCCAGCGCACCTCTCACATGCGTATGCATGTGTGTTTTAGTGCGCGCGCACCGCTATTGGAATTCAGAGCGCGCTGAATGCAACAGCGCGCAGGACGGTGTGCTATAAATTCGGTGACCTTTTTTTTTTAAAGGTCACATTGCAACTTCTAGAAAAAAGTAGTTTGCGACCAACTTACTGGACTTAAAAAAAAAAAAAAAAAAAAAAAAAAAATTATTTTGTCGTCCTCTTTGTGTGCGTTTGTTTGTGTGTGAGTGTGTGTGTGTGTGTGTGTGTGTGTGTGTGTGTGTGTGTGTGTGTGTGTGGTGTGAAGTGTAGTATCTGTTCTTATCAAGCTTAATATCTGATACGTGACCGATTCGGTCACTACGATATTAAACTGATTTTTGGAACTAGGTGACATGCCCGGGGCTTGCCTCGCTGTCACCACAGGTCGTCTCAGACTTGCAGTACCTCTGAGAATGGCCTAAAAGCAGTGCAAATGTACGAGTGGCAACCCAGCGCACCTCTCACATGCGTATGCATGTGTGTTTTAGTGCGCGCGCACCGCTATTGGAATTCAGAGCGCGCTGAATGCAACAGCGCGCAGGACGGTGTGCTATAAATTCGGTGACCTTTTTTTTTTAAAGGTCACATTGCAACTTCTAGAAAAAAGTAGTTTGCGACCAACTTACTGGACTTTAAAAAAAAAAAAAAAAAAAAAAAATTATTTTGTCGTCCTCTTTGTGTGCGTTTGTTTGTGTGTGAGTGTGTGTGTGTGTGTGTGTGTGTGTGTGTGTGTGTGTGTGTGTGTGTGTGAAGTGTAGGTATCTGTTCTTATCAGCTTAATATCTGATACGTGACCGATTCGGTCACTACGATATTAAACTGATTTTTGGAACTAGGTTGACATGCCCGGGGCTTGCCTCGCTGTCACCACAGGTCGTCTCAGACTTGCAGTACCTCTGAGAATGGCCTAAAAGCAGTGCAAATGTACGAGTGGCAGTAGGGAGTCAAACAGGACCGCTGTCTTAGTAGGGAAGCGCACTAACAACGAGAGTATTTGGTCAAAGGGAGGCAACCTTCTTTTTTATAGATATTTGGTTTATAGAGTCTAAACATTTGCGTTTTAAAAGCAGCTTTTCTTTTGTTTAAAATACTTTGATTGCTAAAAGTTTGCAATGAGAAGCTATGTAAAACTATTTGAAAATCGACAGAATTATAGAATGCTGCACATCTGCTTGCAGCGGATTGTATAAATGGTAACCGGCTTGCATAAATTGCCTTATAGTTGAAATTTCTACTACTTTTATTTGTCACTGTCAATTTGGGGGGCCATTAAAAGACGTCTACTTTGTCTAGGAGGGAATTGGTTATTCCGCCAATTCCCTTAATATTCTGAATATACAATAAAAGAGCGGATGTCGGAAGAAAACGAAGGTGTGTTAGGTGTGTTTCCGGGACTCCTGTGTACAATTTCTGTTCCCACTTGTCGTACCATGGCAAGTTGGCTGTCCTTGTGCGCTTCCAAACCTCTGGTTTATCGCTCTCGGCCTTTTGGCTAAGATCAAAGTGTAGTATCTGTTCTTATCAGCTTAATATCTGATACGTGACCGATTCGGTCACTACGATATTAAACTGATTTTTGGAACTAGGTGACATGCCCGGGCTTGCCTCGCTGTCACCACAGGTCGTCTCAGACTTGCAGTACCTCTGAGAATGGCCTAAAGCAGTGCAAATGTACGAGTGGCAACCCAGCGCACCTCTCACATGCGTATGCATGTGTGTTTAGTTGCGCGCGCACCGCTATTGGAATTCAGAGCGCGCTGAATGCAACAGTCGCGCAGGACGGTGTGCTATAAATTCGGTGACCTTTTTTTTTTTAAAGGTCACATTGCAACTTCTAGAAAAAATAGTTTGCGACCAACTTACTGGACCTTAAAAAAAAAAAAAAAAAAAAAAAAAAAAATTATTTTGTCGGTCCTCTTTGTGTGCGTTTGTTTGTGTGTGAGTGTGTGTGTTGTGTGGTGTGTGTGTGTGTGTGTGTGTGTGTGTGTGTGTGTGTGAAGTGTAGTATCTGTTCTTATCAGCTTAATATCTGATACGTGACCGATTCGGTCACTACGATATTAAAACTGATTTTTGGAACTAGGTGACATGCCCGGGGCTTGCTCGCTGTCACCACAGGTCGTCTCAGACTTGCAGTACCTCTGAGAATGGCCTAAAAGCAGTGCAAATGTACGAGTGGCAACCCAGCGCACCTCTCACATGCGTATGCATGTGTGTTTTAGTTGCGCGCGCACCGCTATGGAATTCAGAGCGCGCTGAATGCAACAGCGCGCAGGACGGTGTGCTATAAATTCGGTGACCTTTTTTTTTTAAAGGTCACATTGCAACTTCTAGAAAAAAGTAGTTTGCGACCAACTTACTGGACTTAAAAAAAAAAAAAAAAAAAAAAAAATTATTTTGTCGTCCTCTTTGTGTGCGTTTGTTTGTGTGTGAGTGTGTGTGTGTGTGTGTGTGTGTGTGTGTGTGTGTGTGTGTGTGTGGTGAAGTGTAGTATCTGTTCTTATCAGCTTAATATCTGATACGTGACCGATTCGGTCACTACGATATTAAACTGATTTTTGGAACTAGGTGACCATGCCCGGGGCTTGCCTCGCTGTCACCACAGGTCGTCTCAGACTTGCAGTACCTCTGAGAATGGCCTAAAAGCAGTGCAAATGTACGAGTGGCAGTAGGGGAGTCAAACAGGACCGCTGTCTTAGTAGGGAAGCGCACTAACAACGAGAGTATTTGGTCAAAGGGAGGCAACCTTCTTTTTTATAGATATTTGGTTTATAGAGGTCTAAACATTGCGTTTTAAAGCAGCTTTTCTTTTGTTTAAAATACTTTGATTGCTAAAAGTTTGCAATGAGAAGCTATGTAAAACTATTTGAAAATCGACAGAATTTATAGAATGCTGCACATCTGCTTGCAGCGGATTGTATAAATGGTAACCGGCTTGCATAAATTGCCTTATAGTTGAAATTTCTACTACTTTTATTTGTCACTGTCAATTTGGGGCCATTAAAAGACTCTACTTTGTCTAGGAGGAATTGGTTATTCCGCCAATTCCCTTAATATCTGAATATACAATAAAAGAGCGTGATGTCGAAGAAAACGAAGGTGTGTTAGGTCGTGTTTCCGGGACTCCTTGTACAATTTCTGTTCCCACTTGTCGTACCATGGCAAGTTGGCTGTCCTTGTGCGCTTTCCAAACCTCTGGTTTATCGCTTCTCGGCCTTTTGGCTAAGATCAAAGTGTAGTATCTGTTCTTATCAGCTTAATATCTGATACGTGACCGATTCGGTCACTACGATATTAAACTGATTTTTGGAACTAGGTGACATGCCCGGGGCTTGCCTCGCTGTCACCACAGGTCGTCTCAGACTTGCAGTACCTCTGAGAATGGCCTAAAAGCAGTGCAATGTACGAGTGGCAACCCAGCGCACCTCTCACATGCGTATGCATGTGTGTTTTAGTGCGCGCTGCACCGCTATTGGAATTCAGAGCGCGCTGAATGCAACAGCGCGCAGGACGGTGTGCTATAAATTCGGTGACCTTTTTTTTTTTAAAGGTCACATTGCAACTTCTAGAAAAAAGTAGTTTGCGGACCAACTTACTGGACTTAAAAAAAAAAAAAAAAAAAAAAAAAAATTATTTTGTCGTCCTCTTTGTGTGCGTTTGTTTGTGTGTGAGTGTGTGTGTGTGTGTGTGTGTGTGTGTGTGTGTGTGTGTGTTGTGTGTGTGTGTGAAGTGTAGTATCTGTTCTTATCAGCTTAATATCTGATACGTGACCGATTCGTCACTACGATATTAAACTGATTTTGGAACTAGGTGACATGCCCGGGGCTTGCCTCAGCTGTCACCACAGGTCGTCTCAGACTTGCAGTACCTCTGAGAATGGCCTAAAAGCAGTGCAAATGTACGAGTGGCAACCCAGCGCACCTCTCACATGCGTATGCATGTGTGTTTTAGTGCGCGGCGCACCGCTATTGGAATTCAGAGCGCGCTGAATGCAACAGCGCGCAGGACGGTGTGCTATAAATTCGGTGACCTTTTTTTTTTAAAGGTCACATTGCAACTTCTAGAAAAAAGTAGTTTGCGACCAACTTACTGGACTTTAAAAAAAAAAAAAAAAAAAAAAAATTATTTTGTCGTCCTCTTTGTGTGCGTTTGTTTGTGTGTGAGTGTGTGATGTGTGTGTGTGTGTGTGTGTGTGTGTGTGTGTGTGTGTGTGAAGTGTAGTATCTGTTCTTATCAGCTTAATATCTGATACGTGACCGATTCGGTCACTACGATATTAAACTGATTTTTGGAACTAGGTGACATGCCCGGGGCTTGCCTCGCTGTCACCACAGGTCGTCTCAGACTTGCAGTACCTCTGAGAAAGGCCTAAAAGCAGTGCAAATGTACGAGTGGCAGTAGGGAGTCAAACTGGACCGCTGTCTTAGTAGGGAAGCGCACTAACAACGAGAGTATTTGGTCAAAGGGAGGCAACCTTCTTTTTTATAGATATTTGGTTTATAGAGTCTAAAACATTTGCGTTTTAAAGCAGCTTTTCTTTTGTTAAATACTTTGATTGCTAAAAGTTTGCAATGAGAAGCTATGTAAAACTATTTGAAAATCGACAGAATTTATAGAATGCTGCACATCTGCTTGCAGCGGATTGTATAAATGGTAACCGGCTTGCATAAATTGCCTTATAGTTGAAATTTCTACTACTTTTATTTGTCACTGTCAATTTGGGGCCATTAAAAGACGTCTACTTTGTCTAGGAGGGAATTGGTTATTCCGCCAATTCCCTTAATATTCTGAATATACAATAAAAGAGCGGATGTCGAAGAAAACGAAGGTGTGGTTAGGTGTGTTTCCGGGACTCCTGTGTACAATTTCTGTTCCACTTGTCGTACCATGGCAAGTTGGCTGTCCTTGTGCGCTTCCAAACCTCTGGTTTATCGCTTCTCGGCCTTTTGGCTAAGATCAAAGTGTAGTATCTGTTCTTATCAGCTTAATATCTGATACGTGACCGATTCGGTCACTACGATATTAAACTGATTTTTGGAACTAGGTGACATGCCCGGGGGCTTGCCTCGCTGTCACCACAGGTCGTCTCAGACTTGCAGTACCTCTGAGAATGGCCTAAAAGCAGTGCAAATGTACGAGTGGCAACCCAGCGCACCTCTCACATGCGTATGCATGTGTGTTTTAGTGCGCGCGCAACCGCTAATTGGAATTCAGAGCGCGCTGAATGCAACAGCGCGCAGGACGGTGTGCTATAAATTCGGTGACCTTTTTTTTTTAAAGGTCACATTGCAACTTCTAGAAAAAAGTAGTTTGCGACAACTTACTGGACTTTAAAAAAAAAAAAAAAAAAAAAAAAATTATTTTGTCGTCCTCTTTGTGTGCGTTTGTTTGTGTGTGAGTGTGTGTGTGTGTGTGTGTGTGTGTGTGTGTGTGTGTGTGTGTGTGAAGTGTAGTATCTGTTCTTATCAGCTTAATATCTGATACGTGACCGATTCGGTCACTACGATATTAAACTGATTTTTGGAACTAGGTGACATGCCGGGGCTTGCCTCGCTGTCACCACAGGTCGTCTCAGACTTGCAGTACCTCTGAGAATGGCCCTAAAAGCAGTGCAAATGTACGAGTGGCAGTAGGGAGTCAAACAGGACCGCTGTCTTAGTAGGGAAGCGCACTAACAACGAGAGTATTTGGTCAAAGGGAGGCAACCTTCTTTTTTATAGATATTTGGTTTATAGAGTCTAAACATTTGCGTTTTAAAGCAGCTTTTCTTTTGTTTAAAATACTTGATTGCTAAAGTTTGCAATGAGAAGCTATGTAAAACTATTTGAAAATCGACAGAATTTATAGAATGCTGGCACATCTGCTTGCAGCGGATTGTATAAATGGTAACCGGCTTGCATAAATTGCCTTATAGTTGAAATTTCTACTACTTTTATTTGTCACTGTCAATTTGGGGCCATTAAAAGACGTCTACTTTGTCTAGGAGGGAATTGGGTTATTCCGCAATTCCCTTAATATTCTGAATATACAATAAAAGAGCGGATGTCGAAGAAAACGAAGGTGTGTTAGGTGTGTTTCCGGGACTCTGTGTACAATTTCTGTTCCCACTTGTCGTACCATGGCAAGTTGGCTGTCCTTGTGCGCTTCCAAACCTCTGGTTTTATCGCTTCTCGGCCTTTTGGCTAAGATCAAAGTGTAAGTATCTGTTCTTATCAGCTTAATATCTGATACGTGACCGATTCGGTCACTACGATATTAAACTGATTTTTTGGAACTAGGTGACATGCCCGGGGCTTGCCTCGCTGTCACCACAGGTCGTCTCAGACTTGCAGTACCTCTGAGAATGCCTAAAGCAGTGCAAATGTACGAGTGGCAACCCAGCGCACCTCTCACATGCGTATGCATGTGTGTTTTAGTGCGCGCGCACCGCTATTGGAATTCAGAGCGCGCTGAATGCAACAGCGCGCAGGACGGTGTGCTATAAATTCGGTGACCTTTTTTTTTTAAAGGTCACATTGCAACTTCTAGAAAAAAGTAGTTTGCGACCAACTTACTGGACTTTAAAAAAAAAAAAAAAAAAAAAAAATTATTTTGTCGTCCTCTTTGTGTGCGTTTGTTTGTGTGTGAGTGTGTGTGTGTGTGTGTGTGTGTGTGTGTGTGTGTGTGTGTGTGTGTGAAGTGTAGTATCTGTTCTTATCAGCTTAATATCTGATACGTGACCGATTCGGTCACTACGATATTAAACTGATTTTGGAACTAGGTGACATGCCGGGGCTTGCCTCGCTGTCACCACAGGTCGTCCTCAGACTTGCAGTACCTCTGAGAATGGCCTAAAAGCAGTGCAAATGTACGAGTGGCAGTAGGGAGTCAAACAGGACCGCTGTCTTAGTAGGGAAGCCGCACTAACAACGAGAGTATTTGGTCAAAGGGAGGCAACCTTCTTTTTTATAGATATTTGGTTTATAGAGTCTAAACATTTGCGTGTTTAAAGCAGCTTTTCTTTTGTTTAAAATACTTTGATTGCTAAAAGTTTGCAATGAGAAGCTATGTAAAACTATTTGAAATCGACAGAATTTATAGAATGCTGCACATCTGCTTGCAGCGGATTGTATAAATGGTAACCGGCTTGCATAAATTGCCTTATAGTTGAAATTTCTACTACTTTTATTTGTCCACTGTCAATTTGGGGCCATAAAAGACGTCTTACTTTGTCTAGGAAGGGAATTGGTTATTCCGGCCAATTCCCTTAATATTCTGAATATACAATAAAAGAGCGGATGTCGAAGAAAACGAAGGTGTGTTAGGTGTGTTTCCGGGACTCCTGTGTACAATTTCTGTTCCCACTTGTCGTACCATGGCAAGTTGGCTGTCCTTGTGCGCTTCCAAACCTCTGGTTTATCGGCTTCTCGGCCTTTTGGCTAAGATCAAAGTGTAGTATCTGTTCTTATCAGCTTAATATCTGATACGTGACCGATTCGGTCACTTACGATATTAAACTGATTTTTGGAACTAGGTGACATGCCCGGGGCTTGCCTCGCTGTCACCACAGGTCGTCTCAGACTTGCAGTACCTCTGAGAATGGCCTAAAAGCAGTGCAAATGTACGAGTGGCAACCCAGCGCACCTCCTCACATGCGTATGCATGTGTGTTTTAGTGCGCGCCGCACACGCTATTGGAATTCAGAGCGCGCTGAATGCAACAGCGCGCAGGACGGTGTGCTATAAATTCGGTGACCTTTTTTTTTAAAGGTCACATTGCAACTTCTAGAAAAAAGTAGTTTGCGACCAACTTACTGGACTTTAAAAAAAAAAAAAAAAAAAAAAAAATTATTTTGTCGTCCTCTTTGTGTGCGTTTGTTTGTGTGGTGAGTGTGTGTGTGTGTGTGTGTGTGTGTGTGTGTGTGTGTGTGTGTGTGAAGTGTAGTATCTGTTCTTATCAGCTTAATATCTGATACGTGACCGATTCGGTCACTACGATATTAAACTGATTTTTGGAACTAGGTGACATGCCCGGGGCTTGCCTCGCTGTCACCACAGGTCGTCTCAGACTTGCAGTACCTCTGAGAATGGCCTAAAAGCAGTGCAAATGTACGGAGTGGCAGTAGGGAGTCAAACAGGACCGCTGTCTTAGTAGGGAAGCGCACTAACAACGAGAGTATTTGGTCAAAGGGAGGCAACCTTCTTTTTTATAGATATTTGGTTTATAGAGTCTAAACATTTGCGTTTTAAAGCAGCTTTTCTTTTGTTTAAAATACTTTGATTGCTAAAAGTTTGCAATGAGAAGCTATGTAAAACTATTTGAAAATCGACAGAATTATAGAATGCTGCACATCTGCTTGCAGCGGATTGTATAAATGGTAACCGGCTTGCATAAATTGCCTTATAGTTGAAATTTCTACTACTTTTATTTGTCACTGTCAATTTGGGGCCATTAAAGACGTCTACTTTGTCTAGGAGGGAATTGGTTATTCCGCCAATTCCCTTAATATTCTGAATATACAATAAAAGAGCGGATGTCGAAGAAAACGAAGGTGTGTTAGGTGTGTTTCCGGGACTCCTTTGTACAATTTCTGTTCCCACTTGTCGTTCCATGGCAAGTTGGCTGTCCTTGTGCGCTTCCAAACCTCTGGTTTATCGCTTCTCGGCCTTTTGGCTAAGATCAAAGTGTAGTATCTGTTCTTATCAGCTTAATATCCTGATACGTGACCGATTCGGTCACTACGATATTAAAACTGATTTTTGGAACTAGGTGACATGCCCGGGGCTTGCCTCGCTGTCACCCACAGGTCGTCTCAGACTTGCAGTACCTCTGAGAATGGCCTAAAAGCAGTGCAAATGTACGAGTGGCAACCCAGCGCACCTCTCACATGCGTATGCATGTGTGTTTTAGTGCGCGCGCACCGCTATTGGAATTCAGAGCGCGCTGAATGCAACAGCGCGCAGGACGGTGTGCTATAAATTCGGTGACCTTTTTTTTTTAAAGGTCACATTGCAACTTTCTAGAAAAAAGTAGTTTGCGACCAACTTACTGGACTTAAAAAAAAAAAAAAAAAAAAAAAAAAAATTATTTTGTCGTCCTCTTTGTGTGCGTTTGTTTGTGTGTGAGTGTGTGTGTGTGTGTGTGTGTGTGTGTGTGTGTGTGTGTGTGTGTGTGTGTGTGAAGTGTAGTATCTGTTCTTATCAGCTTAATATCTGATACGTGACCGATTCGGTCACTACGATATTAAACTGATTTTTGGAACTAGGTGACATGGCCCGGGGCTTGCCTCGCTGTCACCACAGGTCGTCTCAGACTTGCAGTACCTCTGAGAATGGCCTAAAAGCAGTGCAAATGTACGAGTGGCAACCCAGCGCACCTCTCACATGCGTATGCATGTGTGTTTTAGTGCGCGCGCACCGCTATTGGAATTCAGAGCGCGCTGAATGCAACAGCGCGCAGGACGGTGTGCTATAAATTCGGTGGACCTTTTTTTTTAAAGGTCACATTGGCAACTTCTAGAAAAAAAGTAGTTTGCGACCAACTTACTGGACTTAAAAAAAAAAAAAAAAAAAAAAAAATTATTTTGTCGTCCTCTTTGTGTGCGTTTGTTGTGTGTGAGTGTGTGTGTGTGTGTGTGTGTGTGTGTGTGTGTGTGTGGTGTGTGTGAAGTGTAGTATCTGTTCTTATCAGCTTAATATCTGATACGTGACCGATTCGGTCACTACGATATTAAACTGATTTTTTGGAACTAGGTGACATGCCCGGGGCTTGCCTCGCTGTCACCACAGGTCGTCTCAGACTTGCAGTACCTCTGAGAATGGCCTAAAAAGCAGTGCAAATGTACGAGTGGCAGTAGGGAGTCAAACAGGACCGCTGTCTTAGTAGGGAAGCGCACTAACAACGAGAGTATTTGGTCAAAGGGAGCAACCTTCTTTTTATAGATATTTGGTTTATAGAGTCTAAACATTTGCGTTTTAAAGCAGCTTTTCTTTTGTTTAAAATACTTTGATTGCTAAAAGTTTGCAATGAGAAGCTATGTAAAACTATTTGAAAAATCGACAGAATTTATAGAATGCTGCACATCTGCTTGCAGCGGATTGTATTAAATGGTAACCGGCTTGCATAAATTGCCTTATAGTTGAAATTTCTACTACTTTTATTTGTCACTGTCAATTTGGGGCCATTAAAAGACGTCTACTTTGTCTAGGAGGGATTGGTTATTCCGCCAATTCCCTTAATATTCTGAATATACAATAAAAGAGCGGATGTCGAAGAAAACGAAGGTGTGTTAGGTGTGTTTCCGGGACTCCTGTGTACAATTTCTGTTCCCACTTGTCGTACCATGAAGTTGGCTGTCCTTGTGCGCTTCCAAACCTCTGGTTTATCGCTTCTCGGCCTTTTGGCTAAGATCAAAGTGTAGTATCTGTTCTTATCAGCTTAATATCTGATACGTGACCGATTCGGTCACTACGATATTAAACTGATTTTGGAACTAGGTGACATGCCGGGGCTTGCCTCGCTGTCCACCACAGGTCGTCTCAGACTTGCAGTACCTCTGAGAATGGCCTAAAAGCAGTGCAAATGTACGAGTGGCAACCCAGCGCACCTCTCACATGCGTATGCATGTGTGTTTTAGTGCGCGCGCACCGCTATTGGAATTCAGAGCGCGCTGAATGCAACAGCGCGCAGGACGGTGTGCTATAAATTCGGTGACCTTTTTTTTTTTAAAGGTCACATTGCAACTTCTAGAAAAAAGTAGTTTGCGACCAACTTACTGGACTTAAAAAAAAAAAAAAAAAAAAAAAAAAAATTATTTTGTCGTCCTCTTTGTGTGCGTTTGTTTGTGTGTGAGTGTGTGTGTGTGTGTGTGTGTGTGTGTGTGTGTGTGTGTGTGTGTGTGAAGTGTAGTATCTGTTCTTATCAGCTTAATATCTGATACGTGACCGATTCGGTCACTACGATATTAAACTGATTTTTGGAACTAGGTGACATGCCCGGGGCTTGCCTCGCTGTCACCACAGGTCGTCTCAGACTTGCAGTACCTCTGAGAATGGCCTAAAAGCAGTGCAAATGTACGAGTGGCAGTAGGGAGTCAAACAGGACCGCTGTCTTAGTAGGGAAGCGCACTAACAACGAGAGTATTTGGTCAAAGGGAGGCAACCTTCTTTTTTATAGATATTTGGTTTATAGAGTCTAAACATTTGCGTTTTAAAGCAGCTTTTCTTTTGTTTAAAATACTTTGATTGCTAAAAGTTTGCAATGAGAAGCTATGTAAAACTATTTGAAAATCGACAGAATTTATAGAATGCTGCACATCTGCTTGCAGCGGATTGTATAAATGGTAACCGGCTTGCATAAATTGCCTTATAGTTGAAATTTCTACTACTTTTATTTGTCACTGTCAATTTGGGGCCATTAAAAGACGTCTACTTTGTCTAGGAGGGAATTGGTTATTCCGCCAATTCCCTTAATATTCTGAATATACAATAAAAGAGCGGATGTCGAAGAAAACGAAGGTGTGTTAGGTGTGTTTCCCGGGACTCCTGTGTACAATTTCTGTTCCCACTTGTCGTACCATGGCAAGTTGGCTGTCCTTGTGCGCTTCCAAACCTCTGGTTTATCGCTTCTCGGCCTTTTGGCTAAGATCAAAGTGTAGTATCTGTTCTTATCAGCTTAATATCTGATACGTGACCGATTCGGTCACTACGATATTAAACTGATTTTTGGAACTAGGTGACATGCCCGGGGCTTGCCTCGCTGTCACCACAGGTCGTCTCAGACTTGCAGTACCTCTGAGAATGGCCTAAAAGCAGTGCAAATGTACGAGTGGCAACCCAGCGCACCTCTCACATGCGTATGCATGTGTGTTTTAGTGCGCGCGCACCGCTATTGGAATTCAGAGCGCGCTGAATGCAACAGCGCGCAGGACGGTGTGCTATAAATTCGGTGACCTTTTTTTTTTTAAAGGTCACATTGCAACTTCTAGAAAAAAGTAGTTTGCGACCAACTTACTGGACTTAAAAAAAAAAAAAAAAAAAAAAAAAAAAAATTATTTTGTCGTCCTCTTTGTGTGCGTTTGTTTGTGTGTGAGTGTGTGTGTGTGTGTGTGTGTGTGTGTGTGTGTGTGTGTGTGGTGTGTGTGTGTGTGTGAAGTGTAGTATCTGTTCTTATCAGCTTAATATCTGATACGTGACCGATTCGGGCACTACGATATTAAACTGATTTTTGGAACTAGGTGACATGCCCGGGGCTTGCCTCGCTGTCACCACAGGTCGTCTCAGACTTGCAGTACCTCTGAGAATGGCCTAAAAGCAGTGCAAATGTACGAGTGGCAGTAGGGAGTCAAACAGGACCGCTGTCTTAGTAGGGAAGCGCACTAACAACGAGAGTATTTGGTCAAAGGGAGGCAACCTTCTTTTTTATAGATATTTGGTTTATAGAGTCTAAACATTTGCGTTTTAAAGCAGCTTTTCTTTTGTTTAAAATACTTTGATTGCTAAAAGTTTGCAATGAGAAGCTATGTAAAACTATTTGAAAATCGACAGAATTTATAGAATGCTGCACATCTGCTTGCAGCGGATTGTATAAATGGTAACCGGCTTGCATAAATTGCCTTATAGTTGAAATTTCTACTACTTTTATTTGTCACTGTCAATTTGGGGCCATTAAAAGACGTCTACTTTGTCTAGGAGGGAATTGGTTATTCCGCCAATTCCCTTAATATTCTGAATATACAATAAAAGAGCGGATGTCGAAGAAAACGAAGGTGTGTTAGGTGTGTTTCCGGGACTCCTGTGTACAATTTCTGTTCCCACTTGTCGTACCATGGCAAGTTGGCTGTCCTTGTGCGCTTCCAAACCTCTGGTTTATCGCTTCTCGGCCTTTTGGCTAAGATCAAAGTGTAGTATCTGTTCTTATCAGCTTAATATCTGATACGTGACCGATTCGGTCACTACGATATTAAACTGATTTTTGGAACTAGGTGACATGCCCGGGGCTTGCCTCGCTGTCACCACAGGTCGTCTCAGACTTGCAGTACCTCTGAGAATGGCCTAAAAGCAGTGCAAATGTACGAGTGGCAACCCAGCGCACCTCTCACATGCGTATGCATGTGTGTTTTAGTGCGCGCGCACCGCTATTGGAATTCAGAGCGCGCTGAATGCAACAGCGCGCAGGACGGTGTGCTATAAATTCGGTGACCTTTTTTTTTTTAAAGGTCACATTGCAACTTCTAGAAAAAAGTAGTTTGCGACCAACTTACTGGACTTAAAAAAAAAAAAAAAAAAAAAAAAAAATTATTTTGTCGTCCTCTTTGTGTGCGTTTGTTTGTGTGTGAGTGTGTGTGTGTGTGTGTGTGTGTGTGTGTGTGTGTGTGTGTGTGTGTGAAGTGTAGTATCTGTTCTTATCAGCTTAATATCTGATACGTGACCGATTCGGTCACTACGATATTAAACTGATTTTTGGAACTAGGTGACATGCCCGGGGCTTGCCTCGCTGTCACCACAGGTCGTCTCAGACTTGCAGTACCTCTGAGAATGGCCTAAAAGCAGTGCAAATGTACGAGTGGCAGTAGGGAGTCAAACAGGACCGCTGTCTTAGTAGGGAAGCGCACTAACAACGAGAGTATTTGGTCAAAGGGAGGCAACCTTCTTTTTTATAGATATTTGGTTTATAGAGTCTAAACATTTGCGTTTTAAAGCAGCTTTTCTTTTGTTTAAAATACTTTGATTGCTAAAAGTTTGCAATGAGAAGCTATGTAAAACTATTTGAAAATCGACAGAATTTATAGAATGCTGCACATCTGCTTGCAGCGGATTGTATAAATGGTAACCGGCTTGCATAAATTGCCTTATAGTTGAAATTTCTACTACTTTTATTTGTCACTGTCAATTTGGGGCCATTAAAAGACGTCTACTTTGTCTAGGAGGGAATTGGTTATTCCGCCAATTCCCTTAATATTCTGAATATACAATAAAAGAGCGGATGTCGAAGAAAACGAAGGTGTGTTAGGTGTGTTTCCGGGACTCCTGTGTACAATTTCTGTTCCCACTTGTCGTACCATGGCAAGTTGGCTGTCCTTGTGCGCTTCCAAACCTCTGGTTTATCGCTTCTCGGCCTTTTGGCTAAGATCAAAGTGTAGTATCTGTTCTTATCAGCTTAATATCTGATACGTGACCGATTCGGTCACTACGATATTAAACTGATTTTTGGAACTAGGTGACATGCCCGGGGCTTGCCTCGCTGTCACCACAGGTCGTCTCAGACTTGCAGTACCTCTGAGAATGGCCTAAAAGCAGTGCAAATGTACGAGTGGCAACCCAGCGCACCTCTCACATGCGTATGCATGTGTGTTTTAGTGCGCGCGCACCGCTATTGGAATTCAGAGCGCGCTGAATGCAACAGCGCGCAGGACGGTGTGCTATAAATTCGGTGACCTTTTTTTTTTTAAAGGTCACATTGCAACTTCTAGAAAAAAGTAGTTTGCGACCAACTTACTGGACTTAAAAAAAAAAAAAAAAAAAAAAAAAAAAATTATTTTGTCGTCCTCTTTGTGTGCGTTTGTTTGTGTGTGAGTGTGTGTGTGTGTGTGTGTGTGTGTGTGTGTGTGTGTGTGTGTGTGTGTGTGTGTGTGAAGTGTAGTATCTGTTCTTATCAGCTTAATATCTGATACGTGACCGATTCGGTCACTACGATATTAAACTGATTTTTGGAACTAGGTGACATGCCCGGGGCTTGCCTCGCTGTCACCACAGGTCGTCTCAGACTTGCAGTACCTCTGAGAATGGCCTAAAAGCAGTGCAAATGTACGAGTGGCAGTAGGGAGTCAAACAGGACCGCTGTCTTAGTAGGGAAGCGCACTAACAACGAGAGTATTTGGTCAAAGGGAGGCAACCTTCTTTTTTATAGATATTTGGTTTATAGAGTCTAAACATTTGCGTTTTAAAGCAGCTTTTCTTTTGTTTAAAATACTTTGATTGCTAAAAGTTTGCAATGAGAAGCTATGTAAAACTATTTGAAAATCGACAGAATTTATAGAATGCTGCACATCTGCTTGCAGCGGATTGTATAAATGGTAACCGGCTTGCATAAATTGCCTTATAGTTGAAATTTCTACTACTTTTATTTGTCACTGTCAATTTGGGGCCATTAAAAGACGTCTACTTTGTCTAGGAGGGAATTGGTTATTCCGCCAATTCCCTTAATATTCTGAATATACAATAAAAGAGCGGATGTCGAAGAAAACGAAGGTGTGTTAGGTGTGTTTCCGGGACTCCTGTGTACAATTTCTGTTCCCACTTGTCGTACCATGGCAAGTTGGCTGTCCTTGTGCGCTTCCAAACCTCTGGTTTATCGCTTCTCGGCCTTTTGGCTAAGATCAAAGTGTAGTATCTGTTCTTATCAGCTTAATATCTGATACGTGACCGATTCGGTCACTACGATATTAAACTGATTTTTGGAACTAGGTGACATGCCCGGGGCTTGCCTCGCTGTCACCACAGGTCGTCTCAGACTTGCAGTACCTCTGAGAATGGCCTAAAAGCAGTGCAAATGTACGAGTGGCAACCCAGCGCACCTCTCACATGCGTATGCATGTGTGTTTTAGTGCGCGCGCACCGCTATTGGAATTCAGAGCGCGCTGAATGCAACAGCGCGCAGGACGGTGTGCTATAAATTCGGTGACCTTTTTTTTTTAAAGGTCACATTGCAACTTCTAGAAAAAAGTAGTTTGCGACCAACTTACTGGACTTAAAAAAAAAAAAAAAAAAAAAAAAAAATTATTTTGTCGTCCTCTTTGTGTGCGTTTGTTTGTGTGTGAGTGTGTGTGTGTGTGTGTGTGTGTGTGTGTGTGTGTGTGTGTGTGTGTGTGTGTGTGTGTGAAGTGTAGTATCTGTTCTTATCAGCTTAATATCTGATACGTGACCGATTCGGTCACTACGATATTAAACTGATTTTTGGAACTAGGTGACATGCCCGGGGCTTGCCTCGCTGTCACCACAGGTCGTCTCAGACTTGCAGTACCTCTGAGAATGGCCTAAAAGCAGTGCAAATGTACGAGTGGCAGTAGGGAGTCAAACAGGACCGCTGTCTTAGTAGGGAAGCGCACTAACAACGAGAGTATTTGGTCAAAGGGAGGCAACCTTCTTTTTTATAGATATTTGGTTTATAGAGTCTAAACATTTGCGTTTTAAAGCAGCTTTTCTTTTGTTTAAAATACTTTGATTGCTAAAAGTTTGCAATGAGAAGCTATGTAAAACTATTTGAAAATCGACAGAATTTATAGAATGCTGCACATCTGCTTGCAGCGGATTGTATAAATGGTAACCGGCTTGCATAAATTGCCTTATAGTTGAAATTTCTACTACTTTTATTTGTCACTGTCAATTTGGGGCCATTAAAAGACGTCTACTTTGTCTAGGAGGGAATTGGTTATTCCGCCAATTCCCTTAATATTCTGAATATACAATAAAAGAGCGGATGTCGAAGAAAACGAAGGTGTGTTAGGTGTGTTTCCGGGACTCCTGTGTACAATTTCTGTTCCCACTTGTCGTACCATGGCAAGTTGGCTGTCCTTGTGCGCTTCCAAACCTCTGGTTTATCGCTTCTCGGCCTTTTGGCTAAGATCAAAGTGTAGTATCTGTTCTTATCAGCTTAATATCTGATACGTGACCGATTCGGTCACTACGATATTAAACTGATTTTTGGAACTAGGTGACATGCCCGGGGCTTGCCTCGCTGTCACCACAGGTCGTCTCAGACTTGCAGTACCTCTGAGAATGGCCTAAAAGCAGTGCAAATGTACGAGTGGCAACCCAGCGCACCTCTCACATGCGTATGCATGTGTGTTTTAGTGCGCGCGCACCGCTATTGGAATTCAGAGCGCGCTGAATGCAACAGCGCGCAGGACGGTGTGCTATAAATTCGGTGACCTTTTTTTTTTAAAGGTCACATTGCAACTTCTA
>CAWUFQ010000452.1:0-165003 GCA_963921405.1 Cepaea hortensis
TCAGACAGACAGACAGACAGATAGACAGAGAGACAGACAGTTATCGAAAGGCATATGCGTTATAATCCTCTCCCCTCCACCTCCTCCTTCTACCCTCTTCCTCCTCCCCTCCCCTCCTCCCTCTCCCTCCTCCTCCTTCCTCTTCTTCCTCCTCCTCCCTCCTCCTACCTACTCCCTCCTCCTACCTCCCCCTCCCCTTCTCCTCCCTCCTCCTTCTCCTAATCACTCCTCCCTCCTCCTCCCTCCGCCCTCCTCCTCTCTTCTTCCTCCTCCATCCTCCCTCCTCCTCCCTCTTCCTCCGTCCTCCTCCTCCCTTCTTCCCTCCTCCTCCCTCTCCTCCTCCCTCTCCTCCTCCTTCTTCGTCCTCCCTCCTCCTCCTCCCTCTACCTCCTCCCTCCTCCTCCTCCCTCCACCTCCCTCCTCCTTCCTCCCCCTCCTCCCTCTTCCTTCTCCCTCCTCCTTTTCTCTCCTCCTCCCTCCTCCTTTTCCCTCTTCCTCTTCCCTCCTCCTTCTCCCTCCGCCTCATCGCTCCTCCTCTCTCCTCATCCTCTCTCCTCCTCCCTCTCCCTCCTCCTCCCCGCCTCCTCCCTCCTCCTCTTTCCTCCTCCCTTCTCCTCCTCCCTCCTTCTCCCTCCTCCTCCTCTTCCTCCTCCTCCCTCTTCCTCCTCCCTCTTCCTCCTTCCGCTCCTCCTCCCTCCTCCTCCTCGCTCCTCCTCCTCCCTCCTCCTCCCCTCCCTCCTCCTTCTCCATCCTCCTTCTCCCTCCTCATCCTCTCTCCTCCTCCTCCACCCTCCTCCTCCCTCTTCCTCCTCTTCCTCCCTCCTCCTAATCCCTCCTCCTCCCTCCTCTTCCTGTCTCCTCCTCCTCCCTCCTCCTCCTCCTGCCTCCTCTACCTCCCTCTTCCTTCTCCCTCCTCCTACTCCTCCTTTTTCTTCTTCTTCTGCTGCTGCCGCCGCTCCATTTACCCAAGTTAATTGTTGGGGGAAGATGTAAAGATTTTTCAAGTGCTCTTTCTAATGCTTTTTGTAAGTTGACAGACAGACAGACAGACAGACAGACAGTCGGGAACGGGAACGAGAACTTATATGACTACTTATATGAATTTAATGAGATGCTCCCCACCAGGGACTGGGCGAAGGAGGAGGGGTGAAGGGTTAGGAGAGGAGGAGGAGTGGGAGGAGGAGGGGAGGATAAGAGGAGGAGGGGAGGAGGATAGGGAAGAGGAGGAGGAGGAGGGGGTGGAGGGTTATGAGAGGAGGAGGAGTGGGAGGAGAAGGGGAGGAGGGGACGAGGAGGGAGGAAGAAGGAGGAGGAAGGAGGGAGGAGGATGACGAGGCAGGAGGAGGGAGAAGGAGGAGGAGGAGGGAGGGAGGAGGAGGAGGGAGAGGGAGGAAGAGAGAGGAGGGGGAGGAGGAGGGAGGAGGAGGGAGGGAGGAAGAGGAGGAGGAAGGAGGAGGAGGAGGGAGAAGGAGGGACGAGAAGAACGCAGGAGGAGAAGAGGTGATTAAAAACAGTTTTCATTAGAATATAATGGATGGCGTGTGGAAGGACATTCTTTTAAGTTACTTATTTTTGTTGTTGTATGAATTTAATGAGACGCTCCCCACCAGGGGCTGGGCGAAGCCACGCTGGGTCAGATAGATAGACAGACAGACAGACAGATAGTCGAGAACGTGAGCTTATATGACTACGTATATGAAGTAAATGAGATGCTCCCCACCTTTTCGCTGCAGTTATCTACAGGTATATGCGTTATAATCCTCCTCCACCTCCTCCTCTCCCCTCCTCCTCCTCCTACCCTCTTCCTTCTCCCCTCCCCCTCCTCCGTCTCCCTCTTCTTCCTCATCCATCCTCCTCCTCCCTCTTCCACCTCCTCCTCCCTCTCCCTCCTCCTCCCTTCTCCTCGCCCTCCTCCCTCCTACTCGCTCTCCTCCATTCTCGTCCCCCTCCCTCTTCCTCCTCCTAATCACTCCTCTTCTTTCCTCCTACGCCCTCCTCCTCCCTTCTCCTCCTCCCTCCTCCTCCCTCCTCCTCCTCCCTCCTCCTCCTTCCTCCCCCTTATCCCTCATTCTCCTCCGCCTCCTTCTCCTCCCTCTTCCTCCCTCCTCATTCTCCCTCCTCCTCATCCCTTCTCCTCCTCCTCCCTCCTCCTCCCTCTCCTCCTCCCTTCTCCTCCTCCTCCCCCTCCACCTCTCTCCTCCTCCCTCCTCCCTCTACCTCCTCCCTCCTCCTCCTCCCTCCGCATCCCTCCTCCTCCTCCCTCTTCCTCCTCCTCCCTCCTCATCCTCCTCCTCCTCCTCCCCTCCCCCTCCTTCTCCTCCCTCCTGCCTCCTCCTTCTCCCTCCTCCTTCTCCCTCTTCCTCCTCCCTCCTCCTCTCTCCTCCTCCTCCCTCCATCCTCCCTCCTCCTCCCTCTCCCTCCTCGTCGCTCCTCCTCCTCCCCCTCCTCCTCCTGCGTTTTCCTCCTCCATCCTCCTCCCTCTTCCTCCTCCCTCTTCCTCCTCCTCCCCCTCCTCCTCGCTCCTCCTCCCTCTTCCTCCTCCTCCCTTCTTCCCTCCTCCTTCTCCCACCTCCTCCCTCCTCCTCCTCTCCCCTCCTCCTCCCTCCTCCTCCTCCCTCCTCCTCCTCCCTCCTCCCTCCTCCTCCCTCCTCCCTCCTCCTCCCTCCTCCTCCCTCCTCATCCTCCTCCCTCTCCCTCCTCCCTCCTCCTCCTCCTTCCTATTCCTCCTCCTCCCCTTCCTCCTCCTGCGTTCTCCTCCTCCTCATTTTCCCTCCTCCTCCTTCTTCCTCCTCCTTCTCCTCCTTGCTCCTCCTCCCTCTTCCTCTTCTTCCCCCTCCTCCTCCCCTCCTCCCTCCTCCTTCTCCTTCCTCCTTCTCCCTCCTCCCTCCATCTCCTCTCTCCTCATCCTACCTCATCCTCCCTCCTCATCCCTCTTTCTCCCTCTTCCTCCTCCTCCTACAGACAGACAGACAGACAGACAGACAGACAGATAGTCGGTAACGGGAACTTATATGACTACATATATGAATTAAATGAGATGCTTCCCATCAGGGTCTGGGCGAAGCCGTGCCGGGTCAGACAGACAGACAGACAGACAGACAGACAGATAGACAGACAGACAGACAGATAGATAGTCGGGAACGGGAACGGGAGCTTATAGGACTACTTATATGAATTAAATGAGATGATCCCCACCAGGGTCTGGGCGAAGCCGGGCCGGGTCAGCTTGTATATAATACTGAAGTATTAAAATAAAAACAAAAATTATTATAGAACAACAAGGCACGATCGACGTTTCGGCTCTACAACCTTTGTCAAGAACAGGACAACTCAAACAGATAAAAAGCTAAATGAAAAACACAATAAAAATAAATTTAAACACAGCTTTTTGTTGATATGAGAGAAACAAAAATGGTGGTTTGAAAAGGTGAAGAAAGGTGCTCTTGGGCTACAAAAGTCTGTGTTGTCAAATGGTGTGCAAACAGTCCGATATGAATAAAATACAAGAAAAAATTAGCAAAATAAAAAAAAAATTGCATGAAAAATATCATAGTTATACTTATTTATAGTTTTATTTTAATACTTCAGTATTATATATTTATTGATTGTTTATGTTTTTTGATAAGTCACACTTTGTTTTCATCTGTGTAAGATGGAAGTATCTGTAAGGTACGTACACCGTGTCTAGTGTGTCTCTTCTTTTTGCAGGAGCTAAATATACCTAATTGTTTACAATTCATATTGATATATCCTGCTGCAGCCGCTGCAGTTTCTTTTGTTCCATAAAATAGAACTAGTTTAGTTAAGGTATGATTTGCTTGTTTATTTATAATTGAGTGAACGATAGTTGAACTCTAGGATTATAAACTAGTATTACTATTAGAATTAATTGTCGCTTAAACGTATAACTTTGCAAAGCGATATAATTAAAGTAACATGGTTAAATTACATTATTATAATTAGCTGCTTTAATTATGTAGGAACTTTGAAAAGCTATTTAATAGTTACCACGCTTGAATAAAATAGACAATTAATAATACACATAAACTATGATACGCATTTAAATTGATTATGATGTTTACTAACAACCATACTATAGTTGAAATATTATAACAGTATGAGAATTAAATTATTTACTGCATGCTTTAGAGAATAATGGAATCAATTGTTGGAAACTATACTAACCAATATTGTTGTTTCTAATACTCTTCTGTTGAAGCATGACTCTCACTTTCTTCGTTATTAAATTGAAGTTTGATAACAACATGGTTGTCATCTTGTTGAGAGGTGTAGCGGGGTAGGGGTATCCCCTATCAAAGGAGAAGTAAGGCGCCTCCTTCCCTCCGCTAGCCTACGGGACACCCTTGGGCAAGGTGGAGTACCCGTTTAGCCCCCCGATCAGGGTTACGTGAAGTCATGGGTGAAAATGGAGAGCAGCCGACAGATAGTTGTAGGTTATGGTCTCCACCTTCACGACGGTAGGCAGAGGATCACTTGTTTTAGAAGACAATGGCTACGGTCACTGACCAGTATGGTCATTGCTGGGAAGGAAAGCAATGGCAAACTATCTTCTTTATAGATGTCAAGAAAATCATGTTGTGTGGACTCATAGATAATGACATGGAGTCTGCTTTGTGATCTTGGTGTTACGAGATAGTGGATTGGTGAGATTACGAGATGGTGGATTGTGGATGCAAGGGTGGGTGGGGAGAAGTGTATGGTATGTGGGTTTGAGATATGTGTGCGGTGTGTTGGTGGGGGATGTGTGAATGATGTGTGGGTGGAGGGTATGTTTGTGGTGGTATGGGTGGAGGATAGTGTGTGGTGTGGGGGATGTGTGTGATGGGTGCGGGGAATGTGCGTATGGGTGGGGTATATGTGTGGGTGAGTAGGGGATTGTGGTGGTTGGGGGAAGTATGTGGGGGTGTGTGGGTGGGAGATGTGTGTGTGTGGATGGGGAATGTGTGGGTGGGGGTGTGTGAGTGGCTTAGGGATGTGTAGGTGGGTGATGGAGTTGTATGTGTCGGGGTGGGATGTGTGAGTGGGTGGAGGATGTGTGTGGGTAGGGGTATTGTGATCGAGAGATGTTTGGTTGGGGGTGGGTGGGTGGGGGTGTGTGGGTGCGTAGTGGAGGATGTATGCGTGAGTGAGTGTGTGTTGGTGGACGGGTAGGGAATGCGTGTGTGGGTGGGGAGAGGTGTCTGGTTTGTTGGTTGGGGATATTGTGTGGGTGAGGTATGTGTGTGTGGGTGGGGGATTTTTGTGGTGTGTAAGTGGGGGTATGTGGGGTGGATGGGTAAGGGTATATGTGTGGATGTGGGTGGGAATATTGTGTGGTATCTGGGTTGGGGATATGTGTGTGGTGTGTAAGTGGGGATCTGTTCGTGAGGGATATATGTGTGTGTGGTGCGTGGGTTGGGAATAGTGCGTGGTAGGGGGTGTATGTGATGTGCGGGTGGGGGATTGTGTGGTGGGGGATTAGGTTAAGGCATGTGTGGGTGGGTGGAAGTTGTATGTGTGGGTGGTGGGGTGTGTGTGAGTGGATTGGGGATGTATGGGTGGTTAGGGGGATGGTGTGTGTGTGTGGGGGCGGGAGGGGGGTAGGGACATGTCAGTTGGTGGGGATGTGTGTGTATGGTTTGGGGATGTGTGAGTGGATGTGCGATGTGTGGGTTGGTGGGGGATTGTGTGCATGGGTGGGGAATATGTTGTCGATGGAGATGTGGCTGGGGGATGGGTAGTTTGAGGTGTAGGTGGGGAGAGGATGTGTGGGTTAGGATGTGTATGTGGATGGGCGTGGGATGTGTGGGTTGGTGGGGGCATGTTTGTGGGTGGCGAGTGTGTTTTGGTTGGGGGATCAGGTGAGGGCAGTGTGTGTGGGTGGGGGATGTGCGGGAGGGGGATGGGTCGGTTGGTGGGGTATGTATGTGTCCCTTGGTGTGCGTGTGTGTGGGTAGGTGGGGGTGTGTATGTGTCCCTTGGTGCGCGTGTGTGTGGGTAGGTGGGGGTATTGTGTGGGTGGGGTGATGTATGGATAGGTGGGAGATGGGCTTCATAACATGGTAATTTAGCCATGTTTATGTTTACAACATTCATTTCACAATGTTTATTTTTCTTCCTATGTAAATGTATAATGCTCTTGATGAACGAAAGACGAGTGATTGGAAGGGCCGAATGTAAGACGGGCCTGCGCGCCCAATTTGTGACCCTAATAAAGTTGATTTGATTTGATTTGATTTGAGATAGCGCATTTGATTTTAGCGTATATCTTATTTCCAGAGTTGATTCTAGCTTGTATTTCATCCCTTATTATGTTGGAGCAGTTGAAGATTGTACCCATGTATTTGTTATTCTTGTTACTGTTGTTAATACAATTCTGTTGTAATTTTTGCTGTCGTTATTGTTATTGATTTTGTTAATTTTGTCTTTGTTTGTTGTTATTATTGCTGCTGTTATTGTTACTGTTGTATTTTTTGTTTTTTGTGTTTTTATTATTGTTGTTATTATTATTGTTCTTGATTCCTCTCTTATCTAATGATGCTGTCGTTTTCGTCGCATTTGTTATCATCATCATATATAACTAGTTTCACACAGTTAATGTATAGCACAGACTGCAAGATACCCTAACTATTGCCCTATTACAGATGTTGCTCAGACAGACTCACAACAAGAACTAGCAACTCGCATATTACAATTTAATTGGATGGAACAGTGAACAAACAGTGAAGCAAAGAATAGCAACACTGTAGCCTACCACGCATGTCGTAAGAGGCGACTAAGGAGGTTTGATGGTTCCGTCGCCCTGCTACTGAGTGAGTGCGTGGCGCGACACTTTGAGCTGTGAGTTTCGTGTGAAATGCTTTTGAATCTGCCCGAGAATGTTTAGAACGTGACTGCATGTTCGGAGCGATGGCAGATTGCTATGTCCCAGAGTTGACCGGTTTTTGCCTTATGCAGAAATGCGTGGCTGCTGGGCTTCTGGTTGACTGCCACTGCCATCGACGATGGACTGTATTTTCGTGGACTGTGTGGGTGAACATCTAGGAAACATCCAGATAGGAAAATGACTGCCGATTCCATCAGAGATGAACTGGGTGTTTCGTGGGGGACTATTGTGTTGACATTCTGGCGGCGGCATTATGCACAGTGTATATGTGCGTGCTGTTGTTTGTTGAGACTCCTGTCTTTTCCAATTTTCACATTGGGCATTTGGGAGAATTCTGTGTGATATTCATTGGCACAGGAACGGAGCATAATGGGGACAACCCGTTGCTGTGAAGTTGGAACTGCGACTAACTAACTAACTGAGTGAACAAACATGTCTATCCAACAAGAATTCAGAATTGTTAAACAAAATTTGCTTTTAAGGTAAACAAAAATGAGAAAATGGAATTCAAAACAAAGTGCTCCTTAGTGAATTTAAACGCAGAAGCAACAAACAATATGTTGTACGATTGTTTACCTGGCATATTTTGCTGAATCTCGTCAGGTGATGGGACGAGATGCGGGGAAATATGTCAGGCAATAAATGGTGTCACGCATTGTTCATTACTTCTGTGTATAAAGAAAATTAAATGTTTTGAAGATGTATGACACATGACAGAGACAGAGACTTACGATGGAGAGACTTTTAATAAGACCCTTATGGGAATAAAGTTCTAGACAGGACTTGCGATGTTGTTTGCCACTTGCCTTTCGCTCCGAAACTTGACAGTTCGGTTCCGGCGTACGTCGTTTGGTTCACGGGTGCAGTGTTCTCTGAGAAACCCTTGGGATTGTTCGTAATTTGTGCAACGCTTTCGGCAAGCCTTCCTGCGGAAAGATACTGAGCCATATGGGATAAAACCGGGAGCAACGAAGTCGATCCTCTTGCCTTTTAACTGATTCAGTTTTAAACAATAAGTAGGTTTGGACCTAACAAAAAGGGATAGCGGAATGTGATAAGTAGGGAGGGTTTGTTACAGTTACGAGTTAATGCCGAGACAGTTATGAGCAGACCAAGTAAGGGGTAAGACACGAATGTGTGTTGTCACCAAATTCTGGTATAGGGAAGAAAACCAAAATAATATATGTTACATGTTCGGTGACTGAGGTTTATTGCAGTTGAACACCTCAAACTGCGGCTTGTCTTTGCTAGGATCATATACAACTTCAGCGTTAAGGTAAACATCAGCTACTGTCGTACTCCACTTGTGTATCAAATACGAACATCAATATCATCTGCTTCTTCACGCTATTAATGGTCTCGGCGACCATATTTGCTATCATTATGAGGCACATATACATGTGCAGCCAAAAATATTGATGCTGAGAAATTCCGAATACGATTAAAGAGATATTATACAAGATATATATTATCCCCTTGGTAGACAGACATTCATTTCTAATATTATCTACCACATGAGGTCACATACTGGACATCTAAGATATCCCAGTTACTTAACATTTATTTTAGTAGGTATTGATTAGAGTGGCAATATATTTTCTTAGATGTTATGTTACAAAATTTTAAGACGCATCTTTGGACCCATTAGGGATACACAAAGTGGAGAGTGGAAAAGAAGAAGTAACAAAGACATTTATGATCTGTTTAAGTCCCCGCTAATCACTGGTATCATGAAGGCTAATAGACTACAATGGCTGGGGCATATAGAAAGAATGGAAGATAATAGGGAAACAAAACTCGCTTACACTCAGGAAATAAATGACCGTAGACCCCGAGGTAGACCAAGAAGGCGGTGGAGAGATAATACATGTACAGACCTACAAGCACTTGGAATCAACGACTGGCAAGAGAAGGTTCACCAGAGAGACGAATGGAGACGGATTGTATTTGCAGCAAAGAACCTCAATGGCTCGGAACGCTGAAGAAGAAGAAGAGAAGAAGAAGTTATGTTACACGTTCTTCAAACTATCTGTTTGCATTACACAACCTTCATTTATGCTCCAAGAAAATATCTTCTCTCCCTTGTTGCATCAAATTCCATAAAAATTTATTTCCCCTGATACTATACATTTCTATTATACAGATCTCTACATATTTATGCATGAAACATTACAAGGATTGAAACGATTTGATAAATTCAATAAAAATGATAATGATAAATTCAGGAAAAGTAATGGACGCGGAAGGATGTAACGATATTTAAAAACAACAGTTAGGTACGTATAAATCCCACGAAAGAGTGATATAATAAACACAGATATAATGTACATACCTTTACAACAAAATCCACAATAGTGAACATAAATTTATAAAAGAAACGTATGTAAGTGCAGTAGTTTTTTGACATCTGATTTCGATTTCTCTGTCCAGTCTGCCATCTTCTGTGATCATACTTCCAAGATATTTGAATTCTTTAACTTGTTTCAGAGTTGTGCTATTTATCTGTATACTTAGTGGGCCCGGCGATCTGCTAACTCCAATTACTTCGGTTTTGGCTGTATTTGTACTCATATTGCATCTCCTGCATGTTGATCTAAGATTATTAATATAATCTTGCAGATGGGATAATCTTATATATAAATTAGGATGTGCGTATTTATGTATCTCTGTATCTCTGTATCTATGTATGTCCTTTATCCGTTCGCGAACGGCCCATCCGATTGAGATGAAATTTTCTACACGCCTTCCTTTCATTCCAGAGCTGTCAACTGTGATATTTTGTTAGTGTGAAATCGCCTGCTTACTCAGTATTATTTCATTTTTCATTTTTCATCATAATTTCATATATCTCAGGGGACCTAACTCTGTAAAAGTTATTTCAAGGGGCATAACTTTTCTGTATAACTTATAGTCATATTGTGGCATCGTTTTCAAAGATTTATAAACTCTTTGTCCATAGTTATGTACCGGCATATGAGTTATAATAAATAATGATACAATCTGTAAGGCATTTTCAAAGTTTTCATAAAAATGATGCACAATGCATAACATTGTAACTCATCTTTTTTTGCTTAAGAAGTTACTGTAGTCATGCAGGTGATTAGAAAGAGTTTTCATTAAAAATAATGGATGGTGTGTGGTAGAACGTTCTTTTAAGTTACATTTTTTTTTTTTGTATGAATTTAATGAAGCCGGACAGGGTCAGGCAGACAGATAGACAGACAGACAGACAGATAGACAGTCGGGAACAGGAACTTATATGACTACTTATATAAATTAAATGAGATGCTTCACACCAGGAGCTGGGCGATGTCGGGCCGGGTCAGACAGACAGACAGACAGACAGACAGATAGTCGGTAACGGGAACGGGAACTTATATGACTACTTATATGAATTAAATGAGATGCTTCCCACCAGGGACTGGGCGAAGCCGGGCAGGGTCAGGCAGACAGATAGACAGACAGATAGACAGACAGATAGACAGTCGGGAACGGGAACTTATATGACTACTTATATGAATTAAATGAGATGCTCCACACCAGGAGCTGGGCAATGCCGGGCCGGGTCAGACAGACAGACAGACAGACAGACAGACAGACAGACAGACAGACAGACAGACAGACAGACAGACAGACAGACAGACAGACAGACAGACAGACAGACAGACAGACAGACAGACAGACAGACAGTCGGTAACGGGAACGAGAACTTATATGACTACTTATATGAATTAAATGAGATGCTCCCCACCAGGGTCTGGGCGAAGCCGGGCAGGGTCAGCTAGTCAAATATAAAAACATGCAAAGTAAAAATAACGCGTCCAAACAAAATGTTGACTGTCTACTTCTAATTTGTCTAATCAATTTACGGTTTTTCTGTGTTTCTTGTAGTACTTGGTCATTGGTTTTCCCGTATGTCTATGGTATTCTTTGCATTTTCCTCAGAAACCAAATTTCCACAGCCATTAGATGTTTTCAGCTTGTCTGCTAATTGTCCACGCTTCACATCCATACAAAAGTACAGGTTCTATGTAGCACCTCAAAAGTCTTGTTTTTCCCCCGTTGCAATTGACATCTTCTTATTCGTCAGTAGGTATTCCATCTGTTGTGTCAGGTCTTAGTTAGATATGACTGAGCTACCGTATAACAGTAGACGGTACTACCTGTTTTCTGTTAGCGCCGAACATTGGGCGGCGCTTACCAAACCCGACACCCCACACAGTGCCAACGGCTTCGGGCGGAAGAGCGCAATTGGGAGGGTACAAGCCTTACCCTGGTGCGAGGAAATGCAAGCTAAAGACAAAATGTCATGGCAGGGCAGACCAGGCCCTAAGCCTTGGTTGGCAACTGGTCTAGGATCGAAGCTCCAACAGGCGGACAGTTAGAGCATTGCTTTGCTGATCCGGCAGCTTCTGCAGCTTGTCTTGTTCCAGGTGTAGGGATGTTACCTTTCCTCTGGAGTGAACTAGGCAGGCAGAGAGAGGGATCATGCTGCATGGGCAACACATGATCTCTATATTTTAACCCAGGCTTTGTGCTATGGAGAGGCAATAACTCCATCCCTGGTCTTAACTGGTCTCGGAATCAAAGCGAGAGGCAACTGTTACGGGTTATAAGTCCCTGTCAGCTGTCGTAGACATGGGGCGGCACGCGTTGCCTCTGACGGTGGGAGACACCTACAGGTATCACTGATCAGCTACCGCCCGCCTCAAGCTGGGCAGCCCCCGGCCAATCTGGTTCTGATCCGCCACAGCCTGCCTGCTTAAATGGGTGCTTTGGGCTAGGACAAAATCTGATTCGCAGGCTGTAAAACCAATGCACCAGGTACAAACAAAAATAAAAATAGAAACCTCAAGCTACGGCTTGCAACCTGGAACGTGAGAACCATGTGTCCAGGATTTTCCACTGACTTGACCAATATTGAGGATGTGAGAAAAACGGCTGTGATTGATGCCGAACTCAATCGTCTTAACATTGACATTGCTGGCCTGCAGGAGACTCGCCTTGCTGAGGAAGGGTCACTCAGGGAAAACAATTACACCTTTTTTTGGAAGGGTAGAGGGCAGGCAGAAAAAAAGGCAACACGGTGTGGGCTTTGCAGTGAAGAATTCGCTACTGGGAATGATTGAAATTCCAGCAGGAGGAAATGAAAGACTATTATCCCTGCGCTTGGCAACCTCTTGTGGGTTTGCCACCATAATTACTGCATATGCACCAACACTCGATTCCTCTGATGATGTGAAGGATTCGTTCTATGAGGAGTTAGACTCCGTGATCAAGGCAGGTCCAAAATCTGACTACATTTATATGCTCGTGTGGGCAAGGACTCGAGTTCATGGCCAGTGTGCCTTGGAAAATACAACATCGGTAGCATGAATGAAAATGGGCAAAGGCTGCTGAAGCATTGCACCAGTAATGACCTATGTATTACAAACTCCTTTTTTAAAACAAAAGAGATGCATAAGGTCACATGAAAACATCCAAGATCCGGCCATTGGCACCAGCTGGACTTCATCATCACACGGAGACAACATCTGAACCATATATCATTGACTCGAAGTTACCACAGTGCTGACTATGATACGGATCATTCTTTGGTTGTTGCAAGGGTTAGGCTGAGACCAAAGAGAATCTACACAGCTAAACACAAATCTAGCCCCAGGAATAATATTATTAACACTCACGATCCTGAAAAGTGCTTTCAGTTTCAACAGCAACTTGAAGACGCTTTCACTGATACACCAGAAAATTGTACAGTAAATGAAAAGTGGGGTCAAATTAAGGAAACTCTTTATAAAACTGCTGTAGGGGTTTACGGCACTGTGGATCATAAGAGGCAGGACTGGTTTGCGGCAAACAGCGAGACTCTGCAGCCGTTGATTGATAAGAAGAAGAAAGCTCTCTTAAGAAACAAGGAAAGACCAACGCGTAACACTCTGAGTGAACTAAGGCAAGCTAGGAAGGATGTGCAAAAGGCTGCCAGGCAGTGTGCAAATGATTATTGGATCAAGTTATGTGAGTCCATTCAAATTGCAAGTGATAAGGGAAACATAAGAAGCATGTATGAAGGAATAAAGAAAGCCTGTGGTCCAGTGATCAAAAGAAGTGCATCATTGAAAACCTTGACTGGAGAAATCATCACTGACAAGAAACAGCAGATGGACAGATGGGTAGAGCACTATTTGGAGCTTTACTCAAGTGAGACCAAACTAGCGGATGATGCCCTCAACGCAATAGAGGCTCTACCAACTCTTGACCACATGGACACACGTCCCACCATAACAGAAGTTAAGTGTGCTATAAATGAACTTGCATCTGGCAAGGCTCCAGGTAAGGATGGGATTCGAATAGAGGTTACAAGGAGTGGGCAAGACACACTCACTCTACAGATTCACCAGCTAATAGAGCTATGCTGGCGAGAAGGACAAGTCCCACAGGATTTCAAAGATTCAAGCATCATAACACTGTACAAGAACAAGGGCGATCGGAGCGACTGCAACAACTATAGGGGTATCTCACTTCTGTGTATTGTTGGAAAAGTATTTGCCAGAATTGTTCTGCGCAGACTTCAAGTCCTAGGAGATCAAGTCTACCCCGAATCACAGTGTGGCTTTCGACAGAACCGTTCTACCATTGATATGATATTTTCATTGCGACAAATGCAAGAAAAATGCCGTGAACAGAATCAACCACTGTTCATTGCCTTCATCGACCTCACAAAGGCATTTGATTTGGTCAGTCGTGAAGGTCTATTCAAGGCACTAAAGAAGATTGGCTGCCCACCAACTCTTCTGTCCATTGTGGAATCGTTCCACACAGGCATGAAGGGTATAATCAAGTTTGATGGTGCAACGTCTGAAGAATTTGAAATCAAGAGTGGAGTTAAACAAGATTGTGTACTAGCTCCCACCCTCTTTGGAATATACTTTTCACTTCTACTGAAATATGCCTTTCGTGATCAGGATGGTGGTATATACATTCACTCACGCTCAGATGGCGGCCTTTACAATGCTCAAAGATTGAAGGCCAAGACCAAAATTAGGAGGGTACTGATCAGAGAGTTGCTTTGTGCAGATGATGCTGTAGTTACGACCCACTCTGAGGAAGAATTGCAATGCCTACTATCTGCATTCTCCAATGCTTGTTCTGAATTTGATTTAACAATTAGCAAAAAGAAGACACAGATTATGTCACAAGGTGCACATGGGGTACCATCAATCTTTATTGACGACGCCGAACTAGAGACGGTAGACCATTTTACATATCTAGGATCAGTGGTAAATAGCAAATTATCCCTAGATCAGGAAATCAACATCCGAATCGGTAAGGCAGCAACAACAATGAACAGGTTAAGAAATAGAGTCTGGGAGAACAGGAAGCTTACTGCAAAAACAAAAGTCCTTGTCTATCAAGCCTGTGTCCGTAGTACTCTTCTTTATGGCAGTGAAACCTGGACAACTTACTCACACCAAGAGAAACATTTAAACAGCTTTCATATGCGGTGTCTGCGAAGAATTCTTGGTATTAAGTGGCAAGACAAAATCACAAATACTGAAGTATTGGAAAGATCAGGTTGTGTGACAGTTTATTCCATGCTCAGTCTTCGTAGACTTAGATGGATGGGACATTTTAGGAGGATGGATGATGGTAGAATACCAAAGGACATCTTTTTTGGTGAATTACAGATGGGTAAGAGATCTCAGGGTCGACCTCTACTACGATACAAAGATGTGTGTAAGCGGGACATGATTGATACAGACATTGATAATGCACATTGGGAGCAAGTCGCCGCTGAACGTGTTGCATGGAGGGCAAACATCAGAAATGGAATAAAGACAAAGGAGAAAATTATTGCAGATAAGTCACACACCGAGCGTTTGAGACGTAAGATGGTGTATGATGGTGGAAATGACCACGTGTTCACATGCACCCACTGTGAACGGACATTTACAGCGCAAATTGGCCTTATCAGTCACATTCGCTACCGCCATAGGTAAAAGTTATTGTGCCTTTGTAAAGCACAAACTATCGTCTGTCAAGACGGCAAGGTGCCAATTATAAATTAATTAAAAATTATTCCATCTGGATAAAAGCTACCTTGGCCATGGTGTTTCTTGTTCTAATCTCATATGAAATGTTATGACTGTTCCGAGATAGTTGTACAAATGAACCTGTTTAAGAATATTCCCATTTACTTGTAAATTACTGTGACGGTGGGGGAAATAACCGTCAGAATACCTACCATTATAGTTCCATATTTTCAATTATTAGCCCATCATATCTATTTTTGACTTCAACTAGGTATAGTTGTCTTATTTCTGATTGTTTCAATGCCGATATATCTACTTGAGGTGTTTTCGATTTCCTTATTTCTGGGTTTTTAAGTTTTATTTGTAATTTTAATACTAGAGGATTATGGTCAGAGTTGATATTAGCAGCAGGGTATGTTTTGGCATTTTTAACATTGTTTTTAAATCTATTTCTAATCATAATGTAGTCAATTTAGTTTCTTGTTCTATCTCCAGGGCTTTTCCATGTATACAGTTTCCTAGGGTTATGTTGAAAGAATGTGTTGCAAACAATAAGATTGTTTTCTTCACAGAACTGCTTGCTCCAACGTGAAGTCCTGTATGTCGGATGAAGGCATCCTGTTGTCCAACATCAATGTGATGTCACACAGGACCTGAGGTTTGCTTGAGTATCCGTTGTCCCATGTCTGGCTTATTAATGTCAGGATTAAACGCTTACCTGAACCTATTGACGAAACTGAAAGAGCTGAGACTGTTAGTGTTGACGAAATTGTGCAGCAATATAGGACTAAACAGTGTAAACATTACGCCAGAAGAAGTAACAGATTGATTGAAATGTGATAAAATGGATGAAGGCTGTGACACTTTGAACCATGATGAAACTGTTTCTAGGGTGACTACCATTGAGAAAGAAGAAATTAGTGACGATGATTGATCAGTTCTTAACAAAAAAACATTCAACTAGCCACTCAGAAGCAGAAACAAAGTTATCAAAATGCATCGACTGGTTTGAAATGCAAGAGGAGGAAAATTCCACACAGATCCTCCTTATGCGTAAGATACGGAACATCGCCACGCAGAAAGCTCGAGCCTCAAAGACACAGAAGAAGGACAGATTATTTTAAAGTTACGTAGGTTTATAGTATTACAATAGATTTCTGTAGCACATGCTAAATAATAAATATTTTCATGAACTCCAGAATTGTCTAAAAGTCGAACAGTTCAGTAGCATCTGATTGGGTGGTTCTCTATATATTTTAGACCCCCCCCCATCCCCACCCCACCCCAAAAAAAGAAAGAAAAAAAAAAAGAAAAAAAGATTGAATTAAATTGACGTGGAGGTAAGCATGATCGAAATTTTCCATTGAATAGCAAGCCCCAAAGAAAGTGTGTTTTTTGAGGTGTTTTAATGTGTCAGTAGCAGCACAATTTAATTGAATTATGCATTTTGTGACGGAATTGTTGGTTGTAGGGATAGTTTCTGTAAAGACAAGGGTATTAGCCAGAAGAACTGCATGTTTGTAGACGTTGATAGTGGCCAGGGTCTGAGATGTTGGTTGCATAATTTGTTTTTTCTTTAGTGCAAATAACTTTGCTAGTGCCAAAAACACAGTAACATCATCCTCTTACAACTGACTGTCTAATATCCTGTTCAAGTATGTTAGTTTTATGGGGATGTCTGCCAATGTACAAGTGTGGTATTCACAAGAGAAACAGTCATAAAACTGCCCAGCAATGTGGCTTATTTACTGCAGCACGCGTGGTGTTAGATTTTATATCTCAAGGTTGTATTCTGTTCTTGTAGCTAACATTAATTAGTTATTTATTTCTTGTCTCCTAAAGTTATCTTTGGTGCTTGTTTGTTCTTCCTTTGCAGATTGGGATTTTCAATATATATTTCTCCTGTTCAGACCAACCCCGACACTCCACATTATGCCAACGGCTTCGGGCGGAGGGGCGTATCTTGGAGGGTACAAGCCTTATCCTGGTGCGAGGAAATGCAACATACAAAAATGTCATGACAGGAGAGACCAGGCCTTAAACCTTGGTTGGCAGCTGGTCTATGATCGAAGCTCCGACAGGAGGACAATTAGAGCATTGCTTTGCTGAGCAGGCAGCTTCTGCAGCTTGTCTTGTTCCAGATTTATTGGTCTTATCTTCCCTCTGGAGTGACCTAGGCAGGCCGAGAGAAGGATCACGCTGCACTAGCATCATATGGTATCTATATTTGTGCTATGGAGATGTACAACTCCATCCCTGGCTACCGCCATGGGTTGTAGTTCTTAAATTTTATTTTGAATCACAGATGTAACAAACTATCGTCTATCAAACTGGCAAAATGTCAATAATAATAATAAATTTATGTACATTACTACTCTTGTATCGATGTTTGTATTGATCTTTTTGTAAAATTAAATACAATATGTTTGTATCATTCATTTGTAAGGGTTTGTATTTTCATTTTCGTCCCAAGCTTGCATTAACATCACCTTACTCTACATCTGTATTAGGGGTTTTCCTGTTATTCGTCTATCCAGTTATCCGTCACACTCCGGATTCGGACGGTGATGGTTAATCGAAGCTTTACTGTGCTCATCATTTACTACTATTCATTTTTTGTTAGGCCCAAAGCTACATTTTGTTTCGAACTGAATCTTTTAGCAGTCAAGATGATCGACTTCATGACAATGGGTTGTATCCCATATGGCCCAGTATCTCTCCGCATTGCAGCTTGCCGAACGTGTCACACGAAGTACGAACTACGCAACTCCAGCGACAAGCCCCAGGGTTTCTCCGAGAAGAGCATAACGATGTACGCCGGAATTGAACTCACAACCTTCGGAACTCGAAGCAGGTGGCGTAACCAGTTTGCTTGTGCTGTGAAGAACTTTACTCACATAACAGTCTATTTAAATGTCTCTCCATTGTAAGCATCTTTCGCTGTCATGTATAAACTATCTATCACATCTTGAATCCATCTACGGCAGGTACGCATGACAGAATGGGTAAGAACGCGTGTTCTTAAACATTCGCTGTGCTGATGCCGAGGTAAGCGGTTCAACCCATACACCGGAGATCTGGACTAAAATGTTGACTTGTCGTCCTTGACATGGGGACGTAAATTACAAGTACATCTGAAGACGGAGAGACACTGTTAATATGGAAAGCTAATTCACAGGCAAAATTCAGTCCATCACTAATATAAATAGTGTGTAATGAGTACGCTTAAGTGCAATGCGCGC
Source organism: Cepaea hortensis (assembly GCA_963921405.1). Classification (NCBI taxonomy): domain Eukaryota; kingdom Metazoa; phylum Mollusca; class Gastropoda; order Stylommatophora; family Helicidae; genus Cepaea; species Cepaea hortensis. The sequence goes on from CAWUFQ010000452.1 coordinate 18,159, forward strand.
GAGCGCCCAAAAAAAAAAATCCATCCACGTTGTTTGTGTTCGTCCTCTTTTCCACCTCCCTGGTACACAATATGAGAGAAATCATCACAGAGAGACGTAACATCAATGACATTTGATATTAGAGGAATCATCATTGAGGAACGTAACAGCATTAACATGTGATATGAGAGGAATCGTCATGGGAGGGGTGGGGGAAGTGACATCAATAGCATTAGATGTGAGAGGGACCATTGAGGGACGCGACATCGATAGCTTTAGTTATGAGATGAATCACCATGTGCGGCTGTGACATCAATAGCATTAGAGATGAGAGGAATGACCATTGGAGGAAGTAACATCAATAGTATTAGATATGAGAGGTATCGCAATTGGAGGACGTAACATCAATATCATTAGATATGCGGATGATACAGTGTTTATTTGAGACAGTTAACAGGATCTGCATCATTTAGTAGATGCGGTTGTTGCACGTAGTGAGCTAGGGTTAGAATTAAATTGTAAGAAGACACAGATTATGGTCGTCACGATGGAGAATGATATACCACAATGTAGTGTAACAGGGGGAGAGAGAAAAGGAAAGATGGAGAGAAAGAAGAGAGAGAATAAACGAATGAGGATGTGAATATGGGTTGTGGTAAATATAAAGATATGCCTAGGGGTGAGTCTTAGCGGTCGTTTCTCAACTTGAACCATGCTCACAACGCCCTATTTTTTGGTAATAAGGACTGATAAGGTAAGAAGAGAGAAGACAGGGGTGAGAAGAGATGATAGAGAGGAGGAAGGAATACGATAGATTTGGGTTCGTTTTCCTCGTGAGGACGACCGCTAATTATACTATCGCCCTATCAATGTCTCATGGTAAAGTGTCAAGCTACAGATGAGTGTACAGTCTATAATGGCCCTAGGCCAACCTACACACCCTCAGACTGACAAGTCGAATTCAGTAGCATGTTCTTTGCACAACTTTGCTCCCATAACAACCTTCTGGAAAACTTCTCGGTCATAAGCAAGATGTCCGGCATCTGATACACCCATCTGGAGAAATCCCAATCTGCAAAGGAAGAACAAACAAGCACCAAAGATAACTTTAGGAGACAAGAAATAAATAACTAATTAATGTTAGCTACAAGAACAGAATACAACCTTGAGATATAAAATCTAACACCACGCGTGCTGCAGTAAATAAGCCACATTGCTGGGCAGTTTTATGACTGTTTCTCTTGTGAATACCACACTTGTACATTGGCAGACATCCCCATAAAACTAACATACTTGAACAGGATATTAGACAGTCAGTTGTAAGAGGATGATGTTACTGTGTTTTTGGCACTAGCAAAGTTATTTGCACTAAAGAAAAAACAAATTATGCAACCAACATCTCAGACCCTGGCCACTATCAACGTCTACAAACATGCAGTTCTTCTGGCTAATACCCTTGTCTTTACAGAAACTATCCCTACAACCAACAATTCCGTCACAAAATGCATAATTCAATTAAATTGTGCTGCTACTGACACATTAAAACACCTCAAAAAACACACTTTCTTTGGGGCTTGCTATTCAATGGAAAATTTCGATCATGCTTACCTCCACGTCAATTTAATTCAATCTTTTTTTCTTTTTTTTTTTTCTTTCTTTTTTTGGGGTGGGGTGGGGATGGGGGGGGGGGGGGGGTCTAAAATATATAGAGAACCACCCAATCAGATGCTACTGAACTGTTCGACTTTTAGACAATTCTGGAGTTCATGAAAATATTTATTATTTAGCATGTGCTACAGAAATCTATTGTAATACTATAAACCTACGTAACTTTAAAATAATCTGTCCTTCTTCTGTGTCTTTGAGGCTCGAGCTTTCTGCGTGGCGATGTTCCGTATCTTACGCATAAGGAGGATCTGTGTGGAATTTTCCTCCTCTTGCATTTCAAACCAGTCGATGCATTTTGATAACTTTGTTTCTGCTTCTGAGTGGCTAGTTGAATGTTTTTTTGTTAAGAACTGATCAATCATCGTCACTAATTTCTTCTTTCTCAATGGTAGTCACCCTAGAAACAGTTTCATCATGGTTCAAAGTGTCACAGCCTTCATCCATTTTATCACATTTCAATCAATCTGTTACTTCTTCTGGCGTAATGTTTACACTGTTTAGTCCTATATTGCTGCACAATTTCGTCAACACTAACAGTCTCAGCTCTTTCAGTTTCGTCAATAGGTTCAGGTAAGCGTTTAATCCTGACATTAATAAGCCAGACATGGGACAACGGATACTCAAGCAAACCTCAGGTCCTGTGTGACATCACATTGATGTTGGACAACAGGATGCCTTCATCCGACATACAGGACTTCACGTTGGAGCAAGCAGTTCTGTGAAGAAAACAATCTTATTGTTTGCAACACATTCTTTCAACATAACCCTAGGAAACTGTATACATGGAAAAGCCCTGGAGATAGAACAAGAAACTAAATTGACTACATTATGATTAGAAATAGATTTAAAAACAATGTTAAAAATGCCAAAACATACCCTGCTGCTAATATCAACTCTGACCATAATCCTCTAGTATTAAAATTACAAATAAAACTTAAAAACCCAGAAATAAGGAAATCGAAAACACCTCAAGTAGATATATCGGCATTGAAACAATCAGAAATAAGACAACTATACCTAGTTGAAGTCAAAAATAGATATGATGGGCTAATAATTGAAAATATGGAACAATATCGACGTGAAAATCCCGATGATAAAATTAATACAAAAATGGGAAAGTGTGAAAACCAGTATTCAGACTGCAAATATCACCTTGCCAGTGAAGATTAATAAGAAAAAAAACACAATTATTGATAACCGATGAAATATTGAGTAAAATGTCTCAAAGAAAGAAAGCAAAGAACACTCCAGAATATATAGTAATAGATAGAGAAATACGTCATATATGCAGATTTGCCAAAGAAGAGTGGCTGCAGAAACATTACTAAGAAATGAAGAACCCGTGATTAGAGAAGCAACCTCGCGAACATCCTACATGAACCAGAACAACAAACTTACTTATTTAGTCTTACAGAACATTTGAACATTTAGGGTCCAAAAACCAAATTTGGAGTGGAGTGGATTGAGCTTAAGATAGAGAATTAAGATTATTATTATAACCAAACAGATCTATGGGTGCGATTCAATCCACTGAGGAAATATGGGTTATGTTTTTCTAACAAGGTGAATGTTTAATGTATTCATGGATACGTGCCATGCCTTTTGAAATGGGTGATTATTCTGTGATCAGAATAGCCACAACCCATCCCCAGTTTGTTTTATATTAAGTTTAATAGATATTTCATTTTTCACTCCAAGTGTTCCATTAATTCTTTGAGTGTTCGTGTTAATGTCTGTTAACCAATAATCCACCCTGGACATTAATTATTTATCTGAGAGCACAGTGGCAAGATAACTCCACAAGTTTATTATTATTCAAGTAAATCGTTTTCTTGTTGACCTTGGGGACTTTCTTGGCTCCCCTGGACCATATAAATAACCTCAAGTAATTGAGCCATTGAAGGCAACTAAAATTATAGTGGGACAGGATCACACTGGGAAATAGGAATTATAGTTTTCCTCTATCTATTTTAGATTTTCTAAGATATACGACAGGACCTAACAAAAATACATGGTGGAAAGTGATAAGTACGGAGGTTTTGTCACAGTGGTGACTGAATGCCGAGACAGTGATGAGCAGACGGAGTAAGGAGTAAGACACAGATGTGTTTTGTCACCAAATTCTCGTATTAGAAAGAAAACTAAGGTAAAGTATGTTACATGTTCTACGGCTGGGTGTCATTTCAGCTGAACACGTCTACGGTCGCTTGTCTTTGCTTGGATCAAATATAACTCCAGCGTTACGGCAAAAATCTGCGACTGTCGTTGTTTGTTTTTTACTTTTTTACTTTTTACTTGTGTATCAAAGACGAACATCGATATCATCTGTTTCTTTACTCCATTAATAATCTCTATTACCACATTTGCTATAATTATGAGGCACATGTACATGTGCTGCCAAAAATACTACATATCTAGAAATATTTACCATAACGATTAAACGGATATTGTAATTCATATATTATCCGTATGTAGACTGCATTTCCATTATTATATTATCTACCTCATGAGATCACATACTGGAATTCTAAGATTTCGCAATTGCTTAAATTTTGTTAGTATCTTTTTATCAGAGTGGTAATATTTTTAATTATGTATTATGGGATACGTTCTTCGGTCTAATTATTGCTGTATGCATCCTTCATATTTACTCTAATAAAGTTATGTTCTTGTCTCCCTTGTTTCTTTAAAATGTCAGTTCAATTTATTTCCCTTGATACTAAGAATTCCTGTTATACATATTTCTACATTTTCACATATAAACAAGGGCCGTGCCGCGATATGATACAGAGAGGCGGACGCATCAGGCGGCGCCGTAAGGGGGCGGCAGAAGCAGTGAAATCGAAATACAATTTGAACAATTCAACAATTAAAAATCTTTAACGGGCGGCATTTAGAAAAGAAAAAACATCATTTAAGTGGCGGCATTTCGATGACTTGCTTCATAATGTGAAAATCTACCTCACGGCCCTTTATGAAACATTACAATGATTGAAACGAGTTGCAATATTCATAAAAGAAACAACGGCTGCAGCAGGGTGTAACTATCCATCCATCCAGCTTGTGCCATGCCGGTAAGCGTGGGCGGTCATGTTCTGCCATCTCACTCGATCACCAGAGTCGTGGATCAGCCCCGTGTTTCTGTCTCGACCATGCCACAAGGCCTCTTTAATCTTACTTTTATTTGTCTACGTAGTGGTACATGATCACTATTACAGTCGGCGACAGGCATTGTTTTTACATTAATTAGAGCATTTCTAAATCTTTTATTAATTAGTATGTAGTCAATTTGGTTGCGTATTTTCTGATCAGGGCTTTTCCATGTTTATAGTCGTCTTTTATTGTGTTTAAACCACGTGTTTCCAATTATCATATCATTGATATTTGCCCATTCTATTAGCTTTCCCCCCTCTTTCTTGTAACCACTCCTCGTCAGGTTCTAAGTTCTCAAGTGAACACACCTGTTGAAGAATGTCTTCGGCTTGACCCATCTAAGACCGTCCTCTTTTTAACCTGCTGCCCTTCACCATCCTAATTTCACTATGCAGTAGATGTTGTGTGTTTGCGTTAACTCTGAGGTAGGCGCGTGCTCTGCAAATTTGTATTCTGTCTTCAATGGTTGGAAAATCAAGAAGGTAGTGCATCGCCCTGCATGCTGTATCTCTTATTCATCCAAGAATAATGCGCATAGCTTCATTATGTATCCTTTCCATCCTTTCTATCTGCTTACGGCTGAGAGTCAGGATTGCCATCGCATACTCAAAAACAGACATGACCAGCCCCTGGTATAAAAGACATAGATGGCGCTGCTCACAGTTTGCTGCCGCCATTACCCACTAGGTCTTTGTTATCACCAGGTCTATGTGCTCATTATAAGCAAGGGTTCGATCAAAATGTATACCCAGGTAATTCATTGCCTGCGTTCTTTCCACCGTCTCTGAACACAGATTACCATCTACAACATTCAAAAGAGAAGTAACGGCTGTAGTAGGAAGTAACAAAAGGAAATAAAAACAGTTAGGTACATGTAACTCCTGTGAAAATGTTATCTACTAAACACAGACACAGTGTACACGCCTTACTACGAACCCACCAATGGTGAACATACATTTTAAATAAACACATGGGGAATGGGGGAATCGTAAAATATAAAACCATACATCATAGAATAAAATGTGTCCAAAAATATTTTGACAAGTCTGCGTCTAATTTGTCTAATAAGTTTCAGTTATTCATATGTTTCTTGTAGGACTTGGTTATTGGTTTTTCTCTCTGTTCATGGTATTCTTTACATTTTCCTCAGAAACTACATTTCCACAGCCATTTTATGTTTTTTTCAGCTTGTCTGCTCATTGTTCACATTTTACATCCATACAAGAGCACAGCGTCAATGTAACATCTCAACACTCTGTTTCTTGTTGCGATTTACATCTTTTTATTGGCCCGTATGTTTTACCAAAGAGATTCAGAAGCAATTTCGTAGTAGCACAAACTAGACCTGGAGCAGATATACAGAGTGACCATGTGCCAGTTATAGAAGAGATAAGGTTAACACTTAAAAACATAAAGAAAAACCCCAAAGAACATTCAGTTAGATCTAGCATTACTTAGAACAGACACAGGAATTAGAGAAAGATACAATGTTACTGTAAATAACAGATATAATGCCATGGAGATAATACAGACTTTTGGTGAATAATGGGACATGTTAAGGGAATTAATCCAACAGACTTCAATTAAATCATTCCACCTAAACATACAATTGCAAACAAGAAATGAACGACAGATGACATTTTGTGCATGATGGACGAAAGAAGAAAGAAAAAGCAAGATAACAAAGAATATAATAGAATACATAAAGAAATAGCAAATAAATGCTAAGTGGCTTAAGAAGAATGACTGAATCAACAGTACATGGTAATTAGAGCAAACTATGGAATCGACCCACATTCAATGTATCAACGAATAAATACAATAACAGGTAGGAAAACACGAACTACCATTGCATGTTTAAAATCGAAGAACGGCGCAATATTGATGGGACAAGATGATATAGTCAATAGATGGACGGGATATCTGGAAGACCTGTTTGATGATAGGAGACCAGATATAATTATGCAAAACAATGGTGAAGATACACCAATACGTGCAGCGGAAGTTAAAGATGCACTATATCGCATAAAGAAAGGAAAGGCACCCGGTCCAGGAAACACTACAGTAGAGGAAAGTGGGGCTCTGGTTATTTTGGAATAGAAATACTGACACAATTTTTAAATGACATCTACACTAGTGGGTACATTCCTAGTGACCTATTAAAATCCTTCTTTATAACTCTGCCAAAGAAACCAGGCGCTTTAGACTGTAAAGAGCATAGCACAATAATTTTGTTTTTGTAAAGGAGGGGGGGGGGGAATAAACAACTCTTTATATATTCTCAGGACACTATTAGAAAGAACTATAGAAATAAAAACAGATCTATACTTATCTTTCATAGACTACACAAAAGTATTTGACAATGTAAAGCATTAAGAAATAATAAAATTACTAGTTGAGTTGAGTTGAGTTAAGAACAGACATCACTGCACTCAGGACATTCCCATACGTGCTCCGTTCCCCCGTTCAAAAGCCAGCCAAGAGTCATACTACTAATCGTTCCCACCGCTATCTGGTTAAACGGCTTCCCCCAGCCCCTGATGGGGAGCATCTCATTTAATTCATATAAGTAGTCATGTAAGTTCCCGTTCCCGACTGTCTGTCTGTCTGTCTGTCTGTCTGTCTGTCTGTCTGTCTGTCTGTCTGTCTGTCTGTCCGTCCGTCCGTCCGTCCGTCCGTCCGTCCGTCCCTCCCTCCCTCCCTCCCTCTCTGTCTGTCTGTCTGTCTGACTACCAACTTACAAAAAGCATTAGAAAGAGCACTTAAAAGATCTTTACATCTTCCCCCAACAATTAACTTGGGTAAATAGAGCGGCGGCAGCAGCAGCTGCAGAAGAAGAAAAAGGAGGAGTAGGAGGAGGAAGAGGGAGGTGGAGGAGGGAGGAGGAAGAGGGAGGTGGAGGAGGAAGGAGGAGGAGGAGGAAGGAAGAGATAGGCGGAGAGAGGAGGAGGAGGGAAGAGGAGGAAGGAGGAGGAGTAGGGAGGAATAGGATGGAGGAAGAGGTATTAGGAGGAGGAGGGAGGAGTAGGAGGGAGGAGGAGGAGGGAGGAGGAGGAGGAGGGAGGAGTAGGGAGGAGAAGGATGAGGGAGGAGGAGGCAGGAGGAAGGAGGATGAGGGAGGAGGGGGAGAGAGGAGGAGGAGGGGAGGAGGAGGGGGAGGAAGAGGGAGAAGGAGGGAGGAGGGGGAGGGGGAGGGGGAGGAAGAGGGAGGAGGAAGAGGGAGGAGGGAGAAGGAGGAGGAGGAGGAAGAAGGAGGGAGGAGGAGAACGCAGGAGGAGGAGGGGGAGGAGGAGGAGGGAGGAGGAGATGGAGAGGGAGGGAGAGGGAGGAGGAGGGAGAGGGAGGAGGAGGAAGGAGGAGGAGGGAGGAGGAGAGAGGAGGAGGGAGGAGGCGGAGGGAGGAGGAAGAGGGAGAAGGAGGAGGGAGAAGGAGGAGGGAGGAGGAGAAGGAGGGGAGGAGGAGGGAGGAGGACGAAGAGGGAGGATGAGGAGGGGGGAAGAGGGAGGAGGAGGAGGGATGTGGAGGGAGGAGTAGGAGGGAGGAGGAAAGAGGAGGTAGAGGGAGGAGGGAAGAGGAGAGAGGAGGAGGATGAGAAGGGAGGAGGAAAGATTAGGAGGAGGGAGGAGAAGAGGGAGGAGGAGGAAGGAGTAGGAGAAGGGAGGAGGAAGAGGGAGGAGAAGGAGGAGGAGGGAGGAGGAGGGAGGATGGAGGAGGGAAGAGGATGAGGGAGGAGGAGGAGAGAGGAGGATAAGGGAGGAGGATGGAAGATGAGTGATTAGGAGGAGAGAGGAGGGCGAAGAGGTAGGAGGAGGAGGAAGAGGGAGGAGTAGGGAGGAGGAGGAGGAAGGAGGAGGAGGAAGGAGGAGGAAGAGGGAGGAGGAGGAGGAAGAGGGAGGAGGAGGATGGAGGAGGGAGAGGGAGGAGGGGGAAGGGAAGAGGAAGAGGGTAGGAGGAGTGGAGAGGAGGAGGAGGGTGATTATAACGCATATGCCTGTAGATAACTGCAGCGAAAAGGTGGGTCTGTCTATCTATCTGACCCGGCGTGGCTTCGCCCAGCTCTTGGCGGGGAGCGTCTCATTAAATTCATACAACAAAAAAAAAAAGTTACTTAAAAGAATGTCCTTCCACACACCTTCCATTATTTTTAATGAAAACTGTTTTTAATCACCTACATGACTGTAGATAACTTCTTTAAGAATAGAAAGTTGAGTTACAATGTTATGCATTATGCATTATTTTTTTAAGCACAAAAAGATGAGTTACAATGTTATGCATTATTGTTATGAAAACTTTGAAAATGCCTTAAAGATTATATCATTATTTATTATAACTCATATGTCTGTATATAACTATAGACAAAGAGTTTATAAATCTTTGAAGACGATGCAACAATATGACTATAAGGTATACAGAAAAGTTATTAAAAGTTATGCCCAATGAAATAACTTTTCTAGAGTTAAGTCCCCTTGCTATATAGAAATTATAATGAAAAATGAAAAATTAAATAATATTAAGTAAGTAGCGATTATACACTAAAACAATATGACAGTTGGCAGCGCGGAAAATTTCATCTCAATCGGATGGACCGTTCGCGAACGCATAAAGGACATACACACATATACATACATCCTTTTTTATATATAAGATTGTGGTACTTACTTCTTCCCAGTGAAGACCATAATCTCTGTCTTCATACAGTTTGACTCTAACCCTAGTTGTTCATTATGTGCAACAATCGCATCTACTAAACGTTGCAAATATGTTAATTGTCTTCAGTCAACACTGTATCATCCGCAGATCTAATGATATTGATGTTACGTCCCTCCCCCCTCCCCCACTGGTGATTCATCTCATATCTAATGTTATTGATGTCACGTCACCCAAAGGTGATTCCTCTCACATCTAATGCTATTGATCTACGTCCTCCAATGATGAATCCTCTCATGTCTAATTTTATGGATGTTACATCCCCCAATGCTGATTCCTCTTACATCCAATGTTATTGATGTCAAATCCCCCCCCTCCTCCATGATGATTCCTCTTATATCTAACGCTATTGATGTTACCTCTCTCGATGATGATTCCTCTATTATAGTGTATAAAGGAGTCGGACAAGAGGAAGACCACAGCTTGGATAGATTCAAGATGTGATAGGTAGTTTACACATGGCAGCAACAGAAGCTTTCAACGGAGATACATTTAAATAGACTGTTATCGGAGTAAAGTTCTAGACAGGACAAGCGAAGTGGCCTCGCGTTCCGGAGGTTGCGGGTTCAATTCCGGCGTTCGTCGTTTGGTTTACGAGTGGAGTTCCTTGGAGAAACGCTGGGGATATTCGCTGGTGTTGCGAAGATAGTACTATGTGTTCCGCTTTCGGCAAGTTGCCCTGCAAGAAATATGGTATAAAAGCCGCTTCAATAAAGTGGATCTCCTTGACTTTTAACAGATTCAGTTACAAACAAAAAGTAGGTTTGGACCTAACAAAAATGGATGGCGGAAAATGATAAGTGGGTAGATTTTGTCACAGTTATTTCTTAATGCCGAGACAGAGATGAGCAGATAGTGTAAAGGGTAAAACACGGATGTGATTTTTCACCAAATTCTCGTATTAGAAAGAAAACTAAGGTAAAATATCTTACATGTTCGGCGAATGAGAGTCATTGCAGCTAAACAGCTCAAACGGTGGCTTTTCTTTGCTATGATCAAATATAACTCCAGCGTCAAGGCAAAAATCAGCGACTGCCGTAATCCTCTTGTGTATCAAAGGGAAGCCGAGTCGAAAAGACAATTTATCAAAAACATCAGAAAGAGGCAGTCCTATTTTTTTTTTCGACCACGATATGAGAAGAAATGTTGTGACAACCGGAAAGATTTGCGGAAAGAGAGATAGAAGAAGACAACGTGAAACTATTATTCACAGTCTTGTTTCATGGCACGGAAGGGAGTCAACACACAAATTGATCCATGACGTTGGAGATCGTAATTTGTGGAGAAGCATGATCGCCCGCATTAGCCGGCAAGGCACTGGATGATGATGTTGATGTTTTCCATCTTGCACAAATTGACGGGTGACATTTGACAACACAATACGTTGTCACGGTCAGGGGTGACATTAATGACATATTTATTTGACATCGGCATCTTCGATGCTGTTAGAAGTGTTCTTTTGATGAGTGACTATTATTGCTGTCTTGTAAATTGGAAATGGCGTCGCGACTTTCAATTCTGGTGCTCCTGTTTTCTAATCGGAGATCCTCCAACTCCGCCATACTTCTGCTGTCGCTCGACGTCAAAGATAGTAAGTATAGCAGATTCACAGAAGCATAACTGCAACAACGAAGAACTCAAGCAACTATTGGAGTCCTTGGAATACTTACTTTTACTATAAACAATTGGCACAGCACACAAAGTCAGCAGTTCCCGTACTTTTGGGAGAGCAAGTGACACTTTATGAAATTATATATATATATATATATAACCCGTTGCTGTGAAGTTGGAACCGTGACTAACTAACTATATATATATATATATATATATATATATATATATATATATATATATATATATATATATATATATATATATATATATATATATATATCATCATCATCAAGTGCCATGCCGGCTGGCGTAGGCGTTCATGGCTCTCCACAGATCTCGGTCTTTGGTTTTCTGGATCAACTCTGCTGCTGATATTCCTCCGTGCCACCGTCTCAATCCATCCAGCATCACTTCTGGCAAATACTTTTCCAACAATACACAGAAGTGAGATACCCCTATAGTTGTTGCAGTCGCTCCGATCGCCCTTGTTCTTGTACAGTGTTATGATGCTTGAATCTTTGAAATCCTGTGGGACTTGTCCTTCACGCCAGCATAGCTCTATTAGCTGGTGGATCTGTATAGTGAGTGTGTCTTGCCCACTCCTGATAACCTCTATTGGAATCCCATCCTTACCTGGAGCCTTGCCAGATGCAAGTTCATTTATAGCACACTTAACTTCATATATATATATATATATATATATATATATATATATATATATATATATATATATATATATATAGACATGTATATATATATATATATATATATATATATATATATATATATATATATATATATATATATATGTATATATATATATATATATATATATATATATATATATATATATATATATATATATATATATATATATGGGAACAATGGGAAATGTTAAGGGACTCCATTCATCAAACTAGCAAAGAAGTATTACCGGAGAGAGGCAAAATACCTAAGAAAAAATGGATGAATGAAGATATCTTAAAACTGATGGACAAAAGAAAACAGAGTAAAAATGACAAACAAGAATACGCTAAGATAAATAAAGAAATAAAAGATAAATGTGGGAAGGCTAAAGAAAGTTGGTTAAACGAGCAATGCAAAAAAAATATATATATTTTGTCAGCAACTCACTTGCGACAGGCATACAAGGATTCCCTACTTTTGCACCACACGAAAGTGACAACTCGTATTGTTTGCAAAAGGATACATTTTATTTGGATCTGATCGTACATAAGCTCCACGAGCGGAATACCACATCGGTATTAAACATCATAGTATGTTAGGAAGATGTAATGAGGAGATGATGTTAATGATAATAACTACTGAAGCTAAGCTGAAGTCCTAACTATTGATAATGTCCTTCTTAACAACAAAGTATCCACAGCGGATATACAGTCTGTTCCCTACGCCGTCGAGTCTCTGTCTGAACAAGCTCTCTGTGGCGTGTTCAGCCACGAGCAATTGGCTCTGCGTGCATCCGCTAGTTTGCGTGCTTGGAGCTCCAGCACGCTGGTCATTTGGTTGGAGTAACCAGTGTTGTCTGGTCACTTCTCGTGATGCGGGTTTCCCAGTCTCTTGGGTAACCCCAGCTCACGTACACTCGTTAACCTCCTTGTCGACACGAGTGTGTTCCGTTATAGAACAATTTATAGTGTTTGTGTCCCTTCTGTCTGGTTTCCTAGATCGCTATCTTCCTTAGCTCTATTTATAATCTTCTGATCTAGAGATCCTATTTCAAGATGTAGATGATCAATGGGAAATGCTGAAGAATTCAATCAGTTGTGCAGCAGAAAAAACTATTCCAAAAGTAAAGAAAGTTGGCCGTAAGACGGGGATGACTGAAGAAATTTTACAACTAATGGAAACAAGAAGACAGAACAAAAATAATCCTGCCAAATATGAAGAAATTCACAGAAAAGTCAGAACCTTATGTAATGGAGGCTAAAGAAACATGGCTTGAGAAAAATTGCAGAGAAATTGAAAAACAACACAACAGTAAAAATGCGAAACTAATGCACAAAAGAATTCAGGAGATTACTAATCAAAGAACACGTACATCAGCAGGCTGCCTAAAGACAAAAGATGGAAGAGTCATAATAGAAAAAGATCAGATTTTACATGTATGGTCAGATTACGTGAAAAACCTTTATGACGATAGCAGAGACGAACAATATATTGTTCAAAATAACAATGAAGGGCCAGCAATTTTGAAGATGGAGGTTCAGAATGCTCTTAATCATATGAAATCTGGCAAAACCCCCGGTCCAGACAGCGTCACAACAGAAATGATTAATGCTTTAGAAGAATATGGAATAGATAAAGTTACCAGTCTGCTTAATACAATATATGATACTGGAAACATACCTCATGAGTTATGTAATTCTGTATTTATTGCAATCCCAAAGAAATCAGGAGCCTTGGAATGTGATCAACATCGAACAATTAGTATAATGAGTCACATCACGAAGATTTTGCTAAGAATTATCATGCAAAGAGTTAGGAGGAAAATACAACCTGAAATAGGAGAAGAACAATGTGGGTTTGTAGTAGGCAAGGGTACAGTAAATGCTGTGTATATACTGAGAACCGTAATCGAACGTTCTATAGAAGTAAACAAAGATCTACACCTTTGCTTCATTGACTACACAAAGGCTTTTGATAAAGTGAGACATGTCAACATGATAAGGATGCTTGAAGATCTACAAATTGATGGGAAAGACCTTAGACTTGTAAAAAACATATATTGGAAACAACAAGCTGCCATAAGAGTTGATAATGAAGTAAGCCAATATCAGCCTATTAAGAGAGGTGTGAGACAGGGATGTGTAATGTCTCCAGATCTGTTTTCCCTGTACAGTGAAAATATTTTCAGAAATATTGAAAATATGGAAGGAATCAACATTGGGGGACGATGCATCAATAACATTAGATATGCAGATGATACAGTCTTGATTGCAGACAATGAACAGGACCTGCAAAATTTAGTAGATGCGGTTGTTACACACAGTGAACAACAAGGGTTAGAATTAAATTGTAAAAAGACACAGATTATGGTCGTCACTAAGAAGAACGAAATACCACAGTGTAATATACAAGTAAATGGGAATACTCTTCAACAAGTGAATAGGTACAATTACCTCGGAACAGTAATAACATCTGATGGGAGATGCCTTGAAGAGATTAGAACAAGAATCGCCATGGCAAAAGTAGCCTTTAGCAAGATGAAAAACATACTGACCAATAAAAAGATGTCAATTGAAACGAGAAAAAGAGTGTTGAGATGCTACATAGAACCTGTACTTTTATATGGATGTGAAGCTTGGACAATGGGCAGCCAGGCTGAAAAATATCTGATGGCTGTAGAAATGTGGTTTCTGAGGAAAATGCAAAGAATACCATGGACAGCCAGAAAGACCAATGAACAAGTCCTTCAAGAAACAAATGAAGATCGTAAACTGATCAGAGACATTAGACGTAGACAGTCACAATTTTTTGGGCATGTTATGAGAAGAAATGATTTGGAGAACTTGGTGACAACTGGTAAGATCGAGGGGAACAGACCAAGGGGAAGACCTAGAAACAAGTATCTGGATGGCTTGGCCTTGTGGCATGGTCGAGACAAAAACACGGAACTGATCCACGACTCTGTTGATCGAGTGAGATGGCAGAACATGACCGCCCACGCTTACCGGCATGGCACATGATGGATGGATGGAGCTTTGAGCTCTTACGTAGCTCTTTGACATATATATATATATATATATATATATATATATATATATATATATATATATATATATATATATATATATATATATATATATTGCTGCTGTAAACAGTTAAATACTTTTCAGAATAACCAATCGGTACAGCAGACTATCATTCTACGGCATTCACAGATGCTGAGTTTCTACACAATCTTTACTTACAGTTCATTCTTGGTGGCTGGTGAGCTGTGAAATTGGGCTGCCATTCTTTTACCAACTTCGACAACCTTCGTGCAGTGCGTTTTAACAGTCTTGACGTAAACGTCAATCGCGGATTCTTAACGTTGAATCAATGTACATCCAATTTAAATGATTCTGGATGACTATAGGCCATCTTAGCAATCTATCCGCCACTGCAAAACTTTAATAATTCTTCACAGCTGAAATTACTGAAACATCTTTCCTGTGTCAACACCCTGACCTGACTGGTTCAGAAAAACCACCAGGGCCGTGATCTTCGCTGTTATGATCAGGTGATACACAATCTTTTTGAGTCGTTTCCCGTGATTCATCATCGCTGTCTCCTCAAGGTTTGACTTTGCTCGATTTAATGGTGCGTGTCAGTTAACTGTTGTTACTTCAATCACCCTCGCTTTTCCTTTATTGCACTTATACTGTAAACATTCCATTAATACATAGGACCACTACTGTAGCCCCTATATTGCCACATGGAAATGATGACAGTTCACATTCTTTGGACATGTCATGAGAAGTGGAAAACTAGGGCATGTTGTCACAACGGGAAAGCTTGAAGGGAGGGGAGGGCAGGGGTGGGGAGAACAAGAGAGTAGATGCTGGACAGTTTGACATCATGGCACGGAGGAACGTCTGTAACGGAAATGGGCGGCAGTATACTAGACAGAAGGCTGTAGACAGACATGGTCACCAACGGCCTACGGTATGGACTGCAGGAAGAAGAAGACACATACACAATGTATATTAGAATTTAATTGGATTGAATAGTGAAAAAAATAAACAGGTCTATCCAACAAGAACTCAGAATTGCAAAACAAAATTGGTTATTAAGATAAACCAAAATTGAGAAAATTAAATTCAAATCAGTATATTCTATTAGTGAATTTAAACACAGAAGCCACAAATAATATGCTGCAAGATTGATTGCCTTGTATATTTCGCTGCATATCTTCAAGTGACGAGACGAGATACGGGAAATATGCCAGGCAATAAATTGTGTCACATATTGTTTGTGGCTTCTGTGTTTAACGAAAATTAAATGTTTTGGAGATGTGCGACACATGACAGAGGCGTATGATGGAGAGAAATTTAAATAGACTTATGGGAGTAAAGTTATAGACAGGACAAGCGAAGTTGTTCGCCACCTGCCTTTCCCTCAGAAACTTGTGGGTTCGATTCCGGCGTACGTCATTTGGTTCACGAGTGCAGTTATATCGGAGAAAGCCTGGGGATTGTCACAAGAGTTGTGTAGTTCGTACTTTGTGCGACACTTTCTGCAAGCCGCCCCGCGGAAATATACTGGGCCACATTGGATAAAACCCGGTGCAATGAAGTCGATCCTCTTGCCTTTTAACAGATTTAAGTCCAAACAAAAAGTAGGTTTGGGCCTAACAAAAATGGATGGCGGTAAATGATAAGTAGGGAGGGCTTGTCACAGTTGTGACTTAATGCCGGGGCAGTGATGAGCAGACCAAGATGGCTAAGACACATATTGGTTTGTCACCCAATCCTTGTATTAGAAAGACAACTAAGGTATCACATATTACACTTTTTTTTTTTTTTTCGAATGAGTGTTATTGCAACTGAACACCACAAACAGTAAATCCCTTAAGTGGAATGTCTGCACCAAAGATTCACTGTGGGCTTCACCAAAAGATGGAAAAAGCGTCCAAGTGACACGAAATGTAATATTGCTTGGATAGCAAACCCATTTTGTGGATATTCCGAACCGAAAGATTGCTAAGTGGATGTCATCTGCGGACTGACCTCTCCTGGTTTGCGTGGGGAGCTTCCTGTGGCAAACAACATGCCCAATATTTGGATGCGAGGCTAAGCAGCGATATGCAGGACGTGACGATTCCTTGGGTGAGCCCAGTACCAGAGTGCAATGTGTCGGCTCTGCAATTATAGAAGCCTCCTTGGAGAATTCCCATGGTCTGCTCCTGCCTTTCCATGAGGGCTGACCGGGATGTCTCCGGCCGTTCTAACTTGACCATCTGGGATGTAGGTGACACCACAAAAGTAAGAGTCGAAAATCGGTTGAAAAACCCTGGAAGGTTAACCCGGTCAATAAACGCCCTCAGAAGTCGGATGTGTCGGCCTAAAGGCGCGGTATCGCAACTCTGCTGTAAACAGGCACAAAGTAATTACGTCCGACTGTGAGTCAAAAATTCCTTCGAAAAACCCGGGAAGGTTAACCCGGTCAACAAACGTCCGCAGACGTCGGACGTGCGGACCTAAGGGCGTAGTATCGCAGCCCCGCTGTAAACAGCACAAAGCACGTCCAAAAAGGACTCCGTATGAACGCAGAAGAAGAAGAACACCTCAAACTGCGGCTTGTCTTTGTTAGGATCATATATTACTCCAGCGTTAAGGCAGACATCGGTGACTACCGTAATTCACTTGTGCATCAAAGACGAACATTGATATCATCTGTTTCTTCGCGCAAAGGAAGATCGCTACGACAATATTTGCTATCATTATGAGGCACATGCACATGTGCCTGCCAAAAATATTATTTTCCCGAGAACCCATGCAGCATCAATAAAACGGGGTTTGTACTAGATGTATTATCCCGTAGGTAGAATGTCCTTCATTTGTGATATTATCTACCACATGAGGTCACACACGGGACATCTAAGATATCGCAATTGCTTATTAAATTTTATTTAGAAGCTGTTGATCAGAGAGGTCATATATAATTTTTTTTTTTTAGATAGTATGTTATAAGTTCCTTAAACTAACTATTTTCATTACACAGCCTTCATTTATACTCCAATAAATTATTTTTTGTCTCCCTTGTTCATTAAACATTTCATTTCATTTCAATTTATTTCCCTTGAGACTATGAATTCCTATTATGCAGATTTCTATATTTTTACCTAATAAACATTGCAATGATTGAAATGAGATGCAATATTCATAAGAGAAATAACGGCTGCAGCAGGATGTAACAATATGAAATAAAAACAGTTAGATATGTGTAACTCCTGCGAAACAGTGAGATACTAAACACGGATACAGTGTTCATATCTTACAACGAACTTCACAAAGGGGAACATACAATTTAAAAGGGGTAAAGTGGGTGGGGGGATAATAAAATATTAAAATATAAAAAATAAAAACGTGTACTGCGACACAGCGACAGACGCGAAAGTTGCCACTGAGGTCCATGTGAACCACACGTTAGGTCTAGGGTTAAAAGCCCTTAATATGGTAGCAGACATGTATTTTATATATCAAAGATTGTTGCATAAGGAAAACTACTGTGTAAAATACCATGACAGGTCAGGAAGTCGTTTAAGATGATTAATTATCCCATGACACTTAATCAGCTAAACCTTCGGTGATCACGTGAGATGGCAATCATGACCACCCACGCATTATTGACCCCGGAGATGATGATGCCGCTTTACCACGGAGACTACACGATCACCGTTCTTGGATCAGGTCGGTCGTCTTGAACCGGTTATTCCGTATTGCCATTTTTTTTTTTTTTTTTTTTTAGCATATCCTTTACAGGACTTAGCTGCCAACACCAGCATCTTTCAGCTGTATGTTGATCTCTTGGCAAGATTACGCTCAGTAGTTTGCCATTGCTTTCTGAGCGGCCGGCTCACATACCCCGAAAGTTACCGATGCGATTCGAACCACTGCTGATTTGAACCGTCATCACGTTACCTGACAAGAGTATACGAGATTACGGAGAAAAGTCGTAACCTCTAAGCCACGAAGCCGGCCCGTATTGCCATACCATCCAAATATCCGTCTTTCTTCCTCCTTTTGATTTATTGGATCAGGTCGGTGGTCTTGTCACAGATATTCCATATCGCCTAGCCATCCAAATATCTATATTTCTGCCTTTTCTTGCTGTCTTTCCGTCATGGTTCTCAATTCACAGAATCTATACGGTAAGAACATGTAATAGTATAACACTAAATCAGACGAGAAAGTCATCTTGGATTGTCCAAAACAGGGCCAGGTGTGGTCATGAAACTACCACAAGTCACAATTCAGGGCTAGAACAAACGAGAACGGTCCAGCAGTACGGACATCCACCGGGACTCCTTCTTAACTTTCACATTCGGACCACCATCACATCTCCATTGCTTCCAGTTTCCCGCCTTACCTTCCTCTCCCCTTAATTCACGTACCATTTACACTCATTTATCTGGGATTTTCACTGAACCGCCAAACATGTAACATAAAATTATATATAGATGCCTAATATATATATATATATATATATATATATATATATATATATATATAAATATATATATATATATATATATATATATATATATATATATATATATATATATATATATATAATATACCAGTAGTACACATGTTAGCTACACAATATGGGGTAATGGCTGTTGACATGATGTTTAATGTTGTTGTTATTGTTGTTGCTGTTGTTAGTATTACTGTTTTTTTTTTTTTGCAGCTGTTATTGGGTGGCGGGTTATGGGTATACCCTATCAAAGGAGAGGTAAGGTGCCTCCTTCCCTCCGCTAGCCTACGGGACACCCTTGGGCAAGGTGGAGTACCCGTTTACCCCCCCCCCCCCATCAGGGTTACGTGAATCCATGAGTGTAGGTGGCGGATGAAGATGAAGAGCAGCCAGCAGATAGTTACAGGTTATGGTCGCCAGCTTCACGACGGTAGGCAGAGGATCTCTTTTTTTTTTGGGGGGGGGGGGGCGGAGGGGTGGGGGAGTGGCGAGACAATGGCTACGGTCATCGATTAGTATGGTCAGGTCACTTCTAAGAAGGAAAGCAATTTCAAACTACCTTCTTTACAGATGCCAAGAATATCATGTACTGCAGGCTTATCGATAATCAGAGAAACGGCGTAAATCGGTGCCGCCTTGACTAAGATACATCCTTGACTTCCCGACAATGGAACACAGGATCAAGATCTGGAGAGCTCGTGCATACTTAAAAATATGTGCAGATGAGCAGCACCCTCTGCATGGCGCTATACTCAGAGAAAAGGGTGACAGGCTAAAGAGGGGCAAATCATGGATGGGTCGGGCGGAAGATGTCGTCAGACAGGTCTGCAGTCTTACCAGTATCAACCCCGGCAAGGAATGGGGGCCGGTGCCTCCAGTCTTTAAGTGCACTTTCTCCTGCATTATCACACTCAACAGACGATGCAAAGAGCAGAACCCTGCCGCTGTCAATGCAGAGGTTAACGCGCTCATCTATGATCACTCAGATAGCCCCGAAGTGCTCATCTATACAGATGGATCTGTTGTAAAGCAGCAGAGAAGTGCGTGGGCATTTACAGCCCGTTCAGCGGGCCGAACCGTTCAAGAATCCAGTGGTGCCCACTCTATGACCACGAGCAGCATGACGATGGAGGTGATGGCAGTTACACAGGCTTTCATATGGCTGGAATCACAGCATTATACTTACGTGTGTGTACTAAGTGATTCAATGAGCATGATTCAGAAGGTCGAAGCTGGATCTGTACGTAGACAGTGGACTGAATCGCTGCGGAAGTCTGTTGTCCGTAAAGTCACCTTCATCTTCGTCCCGGGACATGCGGGAGTCGAGGGAAATGAACGAGCCGACAAACTGGCTGGCTCTGCACCCCCTGTAGATGGCCAGCCCATGGATCGTGCCGATGTTATTAACGTCCTTAAAGATTTGGCGAGAACAGAGGATTTTGACGTCAGTGAGTCCACATCGCTGTCCAGGATGAAAGACCAGGGAGTAAGAATCGGCACAGCACAACGCGAGAGGTACATAAGGAAAACAAAGTGCCTCGTCAACCAACACAGAACTGGCACTATTAGCCACAGGACGCTTATGCATATGCTGGGGGGAGGATCTGAGCACCTATGGACATGTCCGGAGTGCAACGAAGATACCCCAACTGATAACTGATAACTGATTCGGGTTGCATTTACTTCCTAACTCTTTGCATGATAATCCTTGGCTCATGGTACTAATATTTAGATATTGATAACATTCCATTTCTTCAGGATTGCAATTAATATAGAATTACGTAATACATGAGGTATATCTCCAGTATCATATATTGTGTTCAGCACTCTGGTGAATTGGTCTATTCCATATTCTTATAGGGCGTTGATCATTTCCGTTTTGATGTTTACTGGACCCGGAGTCTTGCCAGATTCCACGTGGTTAAGAGCATTCTGAACGTTTATCTTCAGAATTAATGGTCCTTCATTATTACTCCGAATATAATAATGTTCTTCTCTTGTATCATCATAAAGGTTTTTCACATAATTTGATCATTATGTACAATGTCAAGTTTTTCTATTATGATTTTTCCATCTTTTGTTTGTAGGTGTTATTTTATTAGTAAGCTCCTGAATTCGTTTGTACATTAATTTGGTATTTTATTGTTGTATTGTTTTTCATTTTCTATGCAATTATTTTCAAGCCATGCTTCTTTTGCTTCTTTACGTAATTTTCTGACTTTTATGTGAATCTCTTCATATTTTTCAAGATTATTTTTGTTGTGTCTTCGTGTTTCCATTAGTCTTAAAATTTCTTCAGTCATCCATTTCTTAAATATGAGTATGCATATAGCCAAAACCGAAGTAATGCAAGTTAGCAGATATCCTGGTCCACTAAGTATACAGATAAATAGCACATCTCTGAAACAAGTTAGAGAATTCGAACATCTTGGAAGTATGATCATATCAACTATAACCCATACTAAAACATATACCCATGTCCGCAAAGCGACATATAATAAACAGCATATTCACACCAACCCTATGCTACCAATCTCAAACTTGGACATTATCCAAATCACACTTTCGCAAAATCAACACATATAAGATGAGATGCCTGAGGAGAGCTGCCAACTTAACATTCCGAGACCGAGTAAGAAATGTTGTTATCAGACAGACAGTGGGATCAACACCTTGTGCCACATTTATTGACAGACGGAAGATCAAATGGTTTGGTCATCTCAGTAGAATGCAACACCATCAACTACCAGCACTGGCCCTACAACAATGATCATCTGCCACGAAAGCAAGAGGACGCCCGAGAAGACAATAGATTGACGACAACAAAGACATTGTGCAATCACACGGAATGACACTACCCAATGCCACCCATCGGGCGCTGGAGTGCCAATTATTTCTCCCCACGACGCTTCCCGGCACAAGTGGAAGATGATGATGATGTAACATCAGCGACTGCCGTAATCCACTTGTGTATCAAAGACAAACATTCACATCATCCGTTTTAGTTTTTTTTTCGAGCCATTAATTCTTTGCTATCATTATGAGGCACATGTACATATGCCTTCTAAAAATATTGTTTTTTAACACTGAAACAGAACCGTCGCAAAATTGATAAGGCACAAAATATATTACCCCTTATGTAGACTGACCTTCGTTTGTGATATTATCTACCAGGTGAGGTCACAAACTGGACATTTAAATTATCGCACTTATCTAACTTTATTTTAGTAGACGTTAATCAGAATAAAACTATCTTTAGTTAAATAATATGCTATATGTTCTTCAGACAAATTATTTGCAGTAAATTTACTGATTTTACACTCCAAAAGATTATTTGTTCTTGTCTCCCTTATTACTTAAGAATATGGTTTAAATTTATTTCCCTTGGCACAATGAATTCTTATTATGTAGATGTCTATATTCTTACTTATGAAACATAACACTGATCGAAACGAGTTGCAACAGGAGAAGTAACAGCTGCAGCAGGATGTAACAATAGGAAATAAAAACAGTTAGGTATGTGTAACTCTTGCGAAAAGTGAGATAAAGTAAACACGGACACAGTGGGATAATGAAATATAAAACAATAAAAATAAATATCCTACAACACAATGACAGACGCTAAAGTTGACATAGAAGTCCATTTGAACACAATGGTAGTTCAGGGGTTAAAGGTCGTTAATATGGTAGCAGACATATTGTATTATATATCAAATTAAAGTTCGTCGTATAAGAAAAACTACTGTGTAAAACCCCATGGCACATCGGGAAGTCGTTTAAGACGATTAATCATCCCATGGCGTTTAATCAGCTAAACCTTTGGTGATCACGTGAGATGGCATCCATGACCGCCCGCGCTTGTTGACGCCACAGATGATAATGTCGACTGTGTCATCACCGCTTCACCACGGAGACTACTCGATTACTACTCTTGGGTCAGGTCGGTGGTCCTGACTCGGTTATTCCATATTGCCTTGCCATCCGAATATATATCATTCTGCCTTTTCTTGCTTTCTTACAGTCATGATTCTCAATTCACAGAACCTTCACAATATGAAAATGTAATAGTATAACACTAAATCAGGCTAGATATGTCATATTGGATTGTCCAAAACAGGGTCAAGTGTGGTCATGAAACTACCACAAGACACAATTCAGGGCTAGAACACACGAGAACGGTCTAGGAGTACGGACATCCACCGGGACTCCTTCTTAGTTTTCACACTCCGACCACCATCACATCTCCATTGCTTCCAGTTTCCCGCCTTACCTTATTGCCACTTTTTCACGTACCACTTCCACTTATTTATCTGGGATGTTTACTAAACCTTTACCACCCCTTATCACGGTCCCCATGACCCACAGACTCCCTGGACTGTCTATATAAGAGTATCAAAGTGAAATCGATGTTAGTATCACGGTCTGTTATTCTGAGATAATTAGCACACACACAAAAAAAATAATAATAATTTGTTAACATTTTGATTTTCTCTTCATTGTTTTCATTCTTCTCATCCAGTTCTTATGCCTTAATGAATTCATTGCAGGGTCTTCTCCGTGATTATATGTTGTGTTCTGTGTATGTATTCGTTTGAGGATGAAGCTTGTCGCCGCAACGTCCTGTATTTTTCGTAATTATGGTGTAAAGCTGCATTAGTTAGTGTTATTTGATATTGTTTAGCAGAGATTATGTAGCGTTTTACTAGCTGCACCACAATGATAAGATACTAATAGGACACATTTTACCTCCACAATGTGGGGTAATGGCTGTTAACACGATGTTTATTGCTGTTGTTATTGTTGTTGTTGTTGCTATTGTCAGTATTGTTGTTGTTTTGATGTTTCTGTTATTGTTTGTATGCAGAGCGTTGTTATCGCTGTTATTATTATTGATGTTGTGACTTTTATTATTATTAATATTATTATTATATGCATGCTATTATTGTTAATACAGTTGCGAATTCTGTTGTTATTGCTGCTTTTGACTTTGCTGATGTCATTGTTATTCTTGTTATTATATTTTTGGTGTTGGTGTTATTGTTGTTGTTATTATTATTGTTGTCGTCGTCACATTTGCTATCATCGTCATCATCATATATAACTAGTTTCACACACCTAATGTATAGCACAGACTACAAGATACCCCAACCATTGTGCTACTCTAGGTGTTGTTCAGACAGACTCACAAAGAGAACTAGCAACTCGCATCAGAAGATGACAGTTCACATTCTTTGGGCATGTCATGAGAAGTGGAAAACTAGGGCATGTTGTCACAACGGGAAAGCTGGAGGGGAGGAAATCCAGAGGAAGAACAAGAGAGTAAATGCTGGACAGTTTGACATCATTGCATGGAGTAACGGAAATAGGCGGCGGTACACTAGACAGAAGGTTGTGGACAGACATGGTCACCAACGGCATATGGCATGGACTACAGGAAGAAGTGGACACATAAAAAATGTATATTACAATATAATTGGATGGAACAGTAAATAAACAGGTCTATCCAACAAGTTCTCAGAATTGTAAACAAATATTGGTTATTAAGATAAACAAACATGAGAACATGAAATTCAAAACAATGCATTCCCTCAGTGAATCTAAACACACAAGTTACAAACATTATGTTGTACAATAGATTGCCTGGCATATTTAGCAGCATCTCGTCAAGAGACGAGAGGAGATGCGGGGACATATACCAGGCAATAAATGGTGTCACATATTGTTTATGTCTTCTGTGTTTAAAGAAAATTAAATGTTTTGGAGATGTATGACACATGACAGCGACAAAGACTTACAATGGAGAGACATTTAAACAGAATGATATGAGAGTAAAGTTCTAGACAGGACAAGCAAAGTGGTTGCGCCACCTGCCTCTCGCTCCGAAACTTGTGGGTTCGATTCCGACGAACGTCGTTTGATTCACGAGTGCAGTTATCCCGGAGAAACTGTGGGGATTGTTCGTAATTTGTGCAACGCTTTCCGCAAGCGGCCATGAGTAAAGATACTGGGCCATATGGGATAAAACCCGGCGCAATGAAGTCGATCCTCCTCCCTTTTAACAGATTCAGTTCCAAACAAATGTTAGGTTTGGAGCTAACAAAAATGGATGGCGGAAAATGATAAGTAGGGAGTTTTGTCACAGTTATGACTTAATGCCGAGACCGCGATGAACAGATCAACTAAGGGGTAGTACACGCGTGTGCTTCGTCACCAAATTCTCTAATTATTCAAATTCCAATTCCAATTTCCAAAACAAAAGTTCCAAATTCGGCCTCGTTCAACCTGCCTCTTCAGCTGTGGTTATTGTTGAGGTCCGTGGTTTTTGTGGGTTAATTCTCCCGAATTTTTGTCTTGTGAGTCCTATCTCGGACTGGTTATGTTGGTTTGTGTCTATGACGTCAGTTGGGGGTGGGGGGGGGGTGGTCGTTCGGTGGCTATCCTTTGTGCTCGTCTGCTCTTGCGGTTCTCTTTGTTGGTGCAGGCTTCTGGCTCGTCCGGGTACAGTCCTTATAAGGACTTTTTATTTGGTCTTTTTGTATCCTTTTTTGTGTAGTTTTTGTAGGAGCTTGTCGACGTTTCCATTTTCCTCCTTGCGCCTGTTTTCACTTTCGAGTTTGAGTGTCTGCTGCCTTTCGATTTTTTCCTCCGCGGTCAGCCATGGTTTGATCTCTCCGTCTTCTATGTAGTACGAGTAGTCGGCAAAATCAGGATCATAGCATGTAACTGGGTAGTCTACCGGTCTCCCGAGTTTCTTGGGTTTCTTCTTTTCTCTTTCATCCCATCACCTTTTGAATTCCTGGCACCTGAGTTCCTCCAATCTTGCATCTGCTATTAGCTCCTCCAAGGTAAATTCACGTGGTCTCTCCGTGTCGTCATCAGGGCGCTCATCTCGGCTCTCTTCGGATGTCCAGCGAGACACTGGTTTCCCTTTGTCTGCCTCGGGCGTCGCGGTTAGGCTGCTGGCTGTAGCTTGCGGTTCAGGCTCAGTCTCTTGGCTTTTATCTTGCGGTTTATCTGTGGTTTCTTGTATGGCTCTAATTATACAGAAAACCAAGATAATATATATATTACATGTTCGGCGACTGAGAGTTACTGCAGCTGAACATCTCAAACGGCGGCTTGTCTTTGCTAGGATCATATACAGCTACAGCGTAAAGTCAAACATCAGCGACTGTCGTACTCCACTTGTGTATCAGAGACTGTCGTACTCCACTTGTGTATCAGAGACTGCCGTACTCCACTTGTGTATCAGAGACGAACATCGATATCATCTGTTTCTTCGCACCATTCAAAGTCTCTATGACCATATTTGCTATTATTATAAAGCACATGTATATGTGCCTGCCAAAAATATTGATGTATTTGAACAGTCTAATTTGATGGAACAGCTATTGCACTAAATATATATTCTCCCATTGGTAGACAGCTCTTAATTTGTAATATTATCTACCACACGAGGTCACATACTGGACGTCTAAGATATTGCAATTACTTAACATTTACTTCAGCAGCTATTCATCAGAGAGGGAATATTCTTTCTTAAATTTTACGCTATACGTTCTTCAAACTATCCATTTGCATTAAACAGTCTTTATTTATACTCCAATAAATTAAT
The DNA here is from genome assembly GCA_963921405.1 of Cepaea hortensis. Taxonomy (NCBI): domain Eukaryota; kingdom Metazoa; phylum Mollusca; class Gastropoda; order Stylommatophora; family Helicidae; genus Cepaea; species Cepaea hortensis. The sequence continues at coordinate 45,100 of CAWUFQ010000452.1, forward strand.
GTTCTTGTCTCCCTTGTGGCAAAAAACTTTCTTTTAAATTTATTTCCCTTGATACTATACATTTCATATTATAATGATTTCTTCTACATTAGTATCTATGGAAGATTACATGGTAATTTGAAACGAGTTGCTATATTCATAGGAAAAGTAACGGATGCAGCAGGATGTAACAAAAGAACATAAAAACAGTTAGGTACGTGTACTGAGTGTACGTATCTTACAACAAAATCCAAAATGATGAACATAAATTAACAAAGGAAAATATAAAAACATATACAATAAAAATAACGTGCCATCAAAAAATTTTTGACTAAGTCTAATTTCTCGAATCAATTTACGGTGTTTGTTTGTTTCTTGTAGGAGTTGGTCATTGGTTTTCCGGTCTGTCCATGGTAATCTTTGCATTTTCCTCAGAAACCAAATTTCCACAGCCATTAGATGTTTTGCTATGCAGATGACACAGTATTGGTAGCGGATAATGCAACAGACCTACAACAATTGCTGGACAGTGTAGTAACAGAGAGTGCACAGAAAGGACTGTCCTTGAATATCAAGAAAACAGTAACAATGGTGATATCAAAGAAAATGGAGGCACCAAAATGTGACATAGAAATAGAAGGGGAAATTCTCAACCAAGTGGATAATTTTAAATACCTAAGGGCACTTATCGCCGGTCTCTCTGGCTGTGGGGTTACAACACTTTCTCTCTGTAATCCCGTTTATCACGCAGAGTCTCGCAGCGGAGCGAGAACTGAGGTGGTTCGACCCCCGCTCGTGACTTGCGGATACTGAGCCGGCCGCTCAGAAAGCAATGGCAAACTACTGAGCGTAATCTTGCCAAGAGATCAACAGACAGCTGAAAGATGCTGCTGTTGACAGCTAAGTCCTGTAAAAGGATACGCAAAAAAAAAAAAAAAAAAAAAAAAAAAAAAAAAAAAAAAAAGGGCACTTATAACATCAGATGGAAGATGTAAAAAAAGAGATTAAGAGCAGAATAGGGCAGGCAAAGACAGCATTTCAGAAAATGAAGAGTATCTTATGCAATAAGTCGCTATCAATGAATGCAAGAAAGAGAGTACTGAAATGCTATATAGAACCAGTTTTGCTGTATGGCAGCGAATCTTGGAATGTAAATGAACAAATTAGGAAGAACTTAGATGCAACAGAGATGTGGTTTTTAAGACGAATGTTGCGAATTCCTTGGACTGCCAGAGTAACTAACAACGATTGCCTGAAAGAGGCTAATGAAACTTGAACACTATATACAACAATAAGAAAGAGACAAACATCTTTCTTTGGTCATGTGATGAGAAGAGAGGCATTAGAGAACATCGTGACAACTGGAAAGATCGAGGGGAAGAGAGGCAGAGGCAGACCAAGAGAAATGATGCTGGACGGACTGCGACGGTGGCATGGAGGAATAACATCAGCAGAGTTGATCCAGAACACCAAAGACCGAGATCTGTGGAGAGCCATGAACGCCTACGCCAGCCGGCACGGCACTTGATGATGATGATGATGATTAGATGTTTTCAACTTGTCTGGTGATTGTAACTGACTCAGAAAGCATGCTGACGAGGGTGAGGACGGGCAGACTTCGTGCGGAGTGGCTTGCTTCACTTCGGAGGTCACGGGTGACAAGCATCGCCTGGATCTTTTCTCCGTGGCATGCCGGTGTGCTGGGAAATGAACAGGCGGACAGATTGGCTGGCTCTGCAGAACTTGGTGGAGTATTGATACATGACAAGGCAGACGTGGTTGCGGCCTTGTGGGAGCACGTGCACACCTCGGATTTGGATTACCATGGTCTGGCGAGAATGAGACAACGAGGAGTGACGAAGGGATCTGGCCGACGCTCAACGCTCAGAGGAAAGGCGAGACGGACTTATAATCAGATTGCTACTGGTACTATTAGTGTTGGAACTCTTCGCTGGCTGCTGAGGATGGGGACGGAGCACTTATGGGAATGCCCCGAATGCTGTGATGTCGATTCCTAAATCAATCAATCAATCAATCAATCAATCAATCAATCAACTTGTCTGGTAATTATCCACGCTTCACATCCATACAACAGTACATATTCTATGTAGCACCTAAACAGTCTTATTTTTTTTCGTTGCAATTGACATCTTCTTATTGGTCGGTATGTTTTCCGTCTGGGTAAAGGCTACCATTGAAATGGTGATTCTTGTTCTTATCTCTTAATGGCACCTCCAATCAGATGTTATGACTGTTTCAAGATAGTTGTACCAATTAACCTGTTTAAGAATATTTACATTTACCTGTATATTACATTGCGGTATTTCCTTCTTTCTAATGACGACCATAATCTGTGTCTTCATACATTTTAATTCTAACCATAGTTGTTCACTTTGTGAGACAACTGTATCTACTAAATGTTGCAGATCCTGATAGTGGTCTCAAAGGAACACTGTATCATCCGCATATCTAATGCTATTGATGTTACGTCCCTTAATGGTTGTCAGCGACTTGCTTGCGACAGGTATTTCAGGACTCCTCTACTTTTGCACCACACGAAATAATAACTCGTGTCGTTTGCAAAAGGTACAATTTATTTAGAGCTGATTACAAACAAGCTCTGCGAGCGGAATACTTCATTGACAATAAACATCATGGTACGTTACACAGATGCAATGAAGAGGTGATAATGATACTAATAATCACTGAATGGAATCTAAAGCCTAACATTCACTATTGTCTATAAACTTATAGTATTCATAAGGAATACGTCTGTTCTCTAGCTGTCTCAGTCCCCGTCTGTCCTACGCTTCTAGTTGCGTGTTCAAACACGGACGTTGGATCCTCCGTGCGCTGGCGAGTCTTGCGTGCATGGTGTCCCAGCACGCTGGTCAGTCAATTCGAGTAACCTGTACTCCATGGTTACTCGTCGAGGCGGTTAGTTTCCTATTGTTTTGGGAAACCCTCGCTCACTTGCACTCAATGCTCTCTTGGGTGACACAAGTGTGTCCCGTTGTGAAGCTATTTATAGCGCTGGTGTCTCTCCTGTCTGGTGTCCTTTAATAGTCTCTGTCTTAGCTCTATTACTTATATTCTTAGCTCTGTAAACTCCTGTTTAGATCTTTGACAATGGTTATTCCTCTCATTTTTTTTTTATTCGCATATCCTTTTTTACAGGACATCGCTGTCAACAGCAGCATCTTTCAGCTGTCTGTTGATTTCATGGCAAGATTACGCTTAGTAGTTTGCCATTGCTAACTGAGCGGCTGGCTCAGTTATCCCGCAAGTCACCAGCGGGGGACGAACCGCTCCCCGTTCTCGCCCGCTACGAGACTCTGCGTGATAAACGGGATTACGGAGAAAGCGCTGTAACCCCTCGGCCAAAGAGACCGGCTTATTCCTCTCATATCAAATGTTATTATTATCAATAATGTTTCCTCTCATATAGTGTGCACGGGAGACGATGCACAAAGTAAATAGATTCAAGATGTAGTTTACACATGACAGCGAAAGAGGCTTACAATAGAGAGACATTTAAATATATTTTTACGGGAGAAAGTTCAAGACATGACAAGCGAAGTGGTTAAGCCACCTGAGTTCCGAAGGTTGTGGGTTCGATTCCATCATACACAGAAACCCATGGGGCTTGTCGAGGGAGTTGCGTAATTCGTACTTTGTTCGACGCGTTCTTCAACCCGCCCTGTGGAAACGTACTTGGCTATAAGGGATAAAACCCAATGCAATGAATTCAATCCCCTTGACTTTCTGCAGATTCAGTTTTAAAAAAGTAGGGTTGGACCTCACAAATATGGATGGCGGAAAATGATAAGTAGGGAGGTTTTGTCACAGTTACGACTTAATGTCGAGACAGTGATGAGCAGACCAAGTAAGGGGTAAGAATCGAGTGTGTTTTGATTAGAGATCATGGCAGTGTTCAGCAAGTGAACAACGGAACGTGAGAAATGGATACGTTTCACACAACGTGAAAACGTTGGAAATCACTTCCCTGGTCAACAGGAAGTGGAGTCCGGATAGGGCATTCTAGTCGTGGGTTTCGTCGAGTACTGACCACGTTCAGATAGAGTAATGGCCAAAACTGCGCCACTCTTTTAAAGAGCTAGTTTGTGTTAGGAGAATATTGTGAAGTCTAGTGTCGAGTTTCCGGTTCTAGGTCAAGATGGCGAGACGTGTTTCTTTCTAGCTCGGCTTAAAACGGTTGATCGGCGGTCCGACAAACCACCATCGTAAAACTTCCCGTTGTTTCAGAACCAGATCTCTGGCTCTAAATGTTATGTTGTTCGCTGAAACTTGTTGAATTCCAAGGATATTTCATATTGGCTATTGGCGTTAAAACGTTAAAACCCAACCCACGTGTGTAGTGAAGTGTGTGTTGTGTGTTATGAACGGCTACAACCGGACCGGGACAATCTCGACGTGTTTCCTTCTATCGACGATCCGACTAATCATTTTCCGTTGCTTCAAGATCAGTAAATGTTATAATGTGCCGCTCAAATATGTTAAACTCCAAGGATACTTTCAAGATTGGTTATTGGAATGTCAGAACTATGTACCAGACGGGGAAAACGACCCAGGTGTGTAATGTTATGAATGAATACAACCTAGAAATTCTTGGGGTTAGCGAGTGCAGATGGACTGACTCAGGTAAGACATTTCTCAACTGTGAACAAAGACACATAATTTATTCAGGAAGAACCGACAACCATCATTCGAACGGAGTCGCTATCATCATGTCAAAAAATTTAGAAAGATCACTGATCAGCTGGGAACCAGTAAATGATAGAATCATAACAGCGCGTTACCAAACGAAATATTTCAAGCTGACAATCATACAATGCTACGCACCTACCAACGACGATACAGACATCAACAAAGATAATTTCTATGAACAACTACTTGGTACCATCAACTCATCTTCCAAGCACGACATTGTTGTTGTAATGGGTGATTTCAATGCCAAGATAGGGTCTGACAATAAGGGTGTTGAAAGATATATGGGAATTCACGGCTTAGGGGATATGAACCAAAACGGAGAGAGACTACTAGAATTCTGTGAAATAACAAATCTGATAGTAGCAAACTCTTTATTTCCGCACAAAGATATTCACAAAGTCACGTGGAACTCGCCTGATAACATCACAAAAAATCAGATAGACCATTTTTGCATTAATGCCAAATTCCGTTCATCAGTACAAGACGTTAGAGCCTACAGAGGTGCAGATGCTGGCAGTGATCACAATCTATGCATTGCCAAACTAAAAATAAAGCTCAAGACTCTGCACAGATCACCTAGAATTAAGAAAATAAAATCACAGTCCCTACTGACTAAAGAACACCAACTCGCATTCAATTCAGAGGTACGAAGCAGCTATGCTAACAAAGAAAGTGTATCGAGCAATGCAAATATTAAAAACAACATTGAAGAAAATTGGAATTTCCTAAAAAATACCTTGCTAAATGCTGCAACAAACACAGTCGGCTACGTACAAAGACAGAAGAAGAAGTGGCTAAGCGATAACACCTGGACGAAGATACAAGAAAGAAAACAAGCAAAACTAACACTTCTTTCTGCAAAAGACACATTTACATATGATACCCATAAGCAAAAATACTCTATGTTGGATAAAGAGGTGAAATCAAATGCACGAAAAGACAAACAGAACTTCATTCACAGCCTGGCCTCCGATGCCGAAGCAGCTGCCAGAACTGGAAACAACGGAGCCGTATTCCATATCATGAAGCAACTATGCAATCACTCACCTACACCAAATATACCCATCAAAGACAAACAAGGCAATCAATTGTTATCCGATGACCTTCAAAAGCAACGATGGGCAGAACATTTCAAAGAAATATTAAATAGACCGCAGCCTGACACTGTTCCGAACCTGGATGGAGAAATTACTATGCCCCCACTAGATGCCTCCTGCGAGTCATTCACCATGGAAGAGATTAAAGCAGCCATCAAAAAATTGAAGAACAACAAAGCTGTTGGTGAAGATGAAATCTCAGGAGAAATGCTCAAAGCAGCAGATGAGAACACCTTACAACGTTTGTTACAGCTGATCAATGAAATCTGGCAAAGCGAATCCCCACCACAACAGTGGATAGATGGTGTAATTTTCAAACTGCCTAAAAAGGGCGATATGTCTGATTGCAATAATTGGCGTGGTATCACTCTATTGTCAGTACCAGGAAAACATTTTTGTAGCATGTTACATGAGAGATTGAAAAAGGCGATAGATGAAAGGCTCAGAGAAGAACAAGCAGGCTTCAGACCAAAACGGTCATGCATAGACCACATTTTCACCCTCAGAATAATCATTGAAGACTCCGTAGAATTCCAGTCGAAATTAATCACCAACTTTGTCGACTTTCAAAAAGCCTTCGACAGTATCCACCGTCCTTCACTTTGGAATCTACTTAACATCTATGGTTTTCCTACCAAATATACTAACGTCATAAAATCTTTATACAAAGAAACACGTTGCTGCGTAAGAACAGAAACAGGCAACTCTGACTGGTTCTCAGTCGAAACAAGAGTGAAACAGGGTTGTGTCTTATCACCGATGCTTTTTGGAATAGCTATCGACTGGGTCATGAGCAAATGCACAAACAACACAAATATGGGTATCCATTGGGTTGACAAAATTCTAGAAGACCTGGACTTTGCCGACGACATAGTGCTTTTGAGTTCACCACACCCGGATGCCCAAGAGAAAATAAACCACCTCCAAAATGTTTCAGGACAAATTGGTCTCCAAATTAACACCACAAAAACAAAGACTATTGATCTTACCAACAGTTCAGATGACACCAAATTGAACAGCTATGTTCTTGAAAAAGTCAACAGCTTTACATACCTAGGAAGCAAAATGACATCTACAGGGGACTCAACACCAGAAATATCATCTAGAATCGCACTGGCATCTAGTGCCTTCAATAAACTGTCAAACATCTGGAAGTCAAAGACACTCAGCAAACACACAAAACTTAAAATCTTCAACTCTTGTGTGATTCCAGTGTTAACGTATGGATGTGAAAGTTGGAAATCAACGGTAGCTTTAGATAAAAAATTAGACAATTTTGAGAACAAATGTCTTAGAAGACTTCTAAACATCCACTGGACAGACTTCAGAACCAATTGGCAAATAAGACAAGAGGCTAAGCAAGATACAGTATCCAATTTCATAAGAAGACGCCGTTGGAACTACATCGGCCATGTACTCAGAATGGACAAGTCAAGACTCCCCTATCAAGCCCTCATATGGTCACCAGTATGGAAAAGAAAACGGGGAAGACCAAGAGAGACCCTGCGTAGAACCATCATTAGAGAAGGCTCATTCAATGGCCAAGTAAATATCCAAGATCTACAACAGGTAGCAGCGAACCGCCAAGCATGGAGAGACAGGACTTCTGCCCTATGCGCCGCCTTAGGCTCAAGAGGAAAGACTAACTAACTAAGTGTCGAATATCTAAGTGTTATAGTGATGGTGTTCATCATAGTTTTTGTAGCCCAATACACGTATAAAACTACAACTGGCGTTTGAGTCGACTACTGGACGAGTTCACTACTGGACGAGTTCACTACTGTTCGAGTTATACATCATCAAATATAACTGCGGCGGTAAGGCAAACATCAGCGATTATAGACTGTTTACTTGTGTCTGCCCCAATATAAAATTCCATATCTCAGTAACCACCTGAGGGAAAAATATTTTGTTCTGGAGATTTTAGAACAAATTTCAATGTTTGTTTATATGCGGTATATAATTTATGGACGAGATTATGGACGGGCCCGAGATTAAGTCCACATTTTTAAATGTATTTCAATTTCACCCAGACACATCAGCGCTTTTTTTTTTTTAAATGTCCTCGTTGAAACGTTTTGGCACGAACGACGCGCAGTTAAATGAGAGTGTTCAGAGTGCCAACTAATGAATGTAAACTTGAATACAAATGCATAATGGGGTTGGGGTTCATCGCAACGTCCCGTAAAAGCCATATAACATATTTCTTTTAAACATAAAGGTCTAGAAAAGATAACTATGGAGGAAAATTTACCATCATCAGCATCATTTGACATGTCGACAAGCGTAGCGGTCATGTTTGGCCATCTCACACGATCACCAGAACCATGGATCAGTTCTGTTTTATTGACCCGACCATGCCACGTGTTTTCTTCCCTTTGTTCTTTTCCCAACAATCTTTCCAATTGTCACGGAGTTCTCCCATTTATTTCTTCTCATAACGTGTCAAAACATTGTGACTGTCTACGTCTAATTTTTCTAATCAGTTTACGATTTTTTTTTCTGATAGTACTTGGTCATTGGTTTTTCTGTCTGCCCATAGTATTCTTTGCATTTCCGTAGAAAATCAAATTCCATAAATCAAATTTCTACAGCCATTAGATGTTTTTTTTTCCCAGCTTGTCTGCTAATTATCCACGCTTCACAACCACGCAAAAGTAAAGGTTTTATGTAGCACCTCAACACTCATTTTCTCGTTCCAATTGACATCTTTCTATGGGTCAATATGATTTCCGTCTGACAAAAGGTTACCTTCGCCACGATGATTCTTGTTCTAATCTCGTCAAAGTACCCCCCATCAGATGTTATGACTGTTCCGAGATAGTTGTACCAGTTCACTTGTCTAAAAATATCCCATTTTACCTGTATATTGAATTGTGGTATTTCCGTCTTCCTAGTGACAACAATAATCTGTGTGTTCATACAATTTAATTCTAACCCTAGTTGTTCACTATGTTAGTTAGTTAGTTAGTCTTTCCTCTTGAGCCTAAGGCGGCGCATAGGGCAGAAGTCCTGTCTCTCCATGCCTGGCGATGGTTCTACGCAGGGTCTCTCTTGGTCTTCCCCGTTTTCTTTTCCCTACCGGTGACCATATGAGGGCTTGGTAGGGGAGTCTTGTCTTGTCAATTCTGAGTACATGGCCGATGTAGTTCCAATGGCGTCTTCTTATGAAATTGGATACTGTATCTTGCTTAGTCTCTTGTCTTATTTGCGAATTGGTTCTGAATTCTGTCCAGTGGATGTTTAGAAGTCTTCTAAGACATTTGTTCTCAAAATTGTCTAACTTTTTATCTAAGGCTACCGTTGATTTCCAACTTTCACATCCATACGTTAACACTGGAATCACACAAGAGTTGAAGATTTTAAGTTTTGTGTGTTTGCTGAGTGTCTTTGACTTCCAGATGTTTGACAGTATATTGAAGGCACTAGATGCCAGTGCGATTCTAGATGATATTTCTGGTGTTGAGTCCCCTGTAGATGTCATTTTGCTTCCTAGGTATGTGAAGTTGTTGACTTTTTCAAGAACGTAGCTGTTCAATTTGGTGTCATCTGAACTGTTGGTAAGATCAATAGTCTTTGTTTTTGTGGTGTTAATTTGGAGACCAATTTGCCCTGAAACATTTTGGAGGTGGTTTATTTTCTCTTGGGCATCCGGGTGTGTTGAACTCAAAAGCACTATGTCGTCGGCAAAGTCCAGGCCTTCTAGAATTTTGTCAACCCAATGGATACCCATATTTGTGTTGTTTGTGCATTTGCGCATGACCCAGTCGATAGCTATTCCAAAAAGCATCGGTGATAAGACACAACCCTGTTTCACTCCTGTTTCGACTGAGAACCAGTCAGAGTTGCCTGTTTCTGTTCTTACGCAGCAACGTGTCTCTTTGTAGAAAGATTTTATAACGTTGGTATATTTGGTAGGAAAATCATAGATGTTAAGTAGATATCAAAGTGAAGGGCGGTGGATGCTGTCGAAGGCTTTTTGAAAGTCGACAAAGTTGGTGATTAATTTCGACTGGAATTCTACGGAGTCTTCAATGATTATTCTTAGGGTGAAAATGTGGTCTATGCATGACCGTTTTGGTCTGAAGCCTGCTTGTTCTTCTCTGAGCCTTTCATCTATCGCCTTTTTCAATCTCTCAAGTAACATGCTACAAAAAAGTTTTCCTGGTACTGATAATAGAGTGATACCACGCCAATTATTGCAATCAGACATATCGTCCTTTTTAGGCAGTTTGAAAATTACACCATCTTTCCACTGTTGTGGTGGGGATTCGCTTTGCCAGATTTCATTGATCAGCTGTAACAAACGTTGTAAGGTGTTCTCATCTGCTGCTTTGAGCATTTCTCCTGAGATTTCATCTTCACCAACAGCTTTGTTGTTCTTCAATTTTTTTATGGCTGCTTTAATCTCTTCCATGGTGAATGACTCGCAGGAGGCATCTAGTGGGGGAATAGTAATTTCTCCATCCAGGTTCGGAACAGTGTCAGGCTGCTGTCTATTTAATATTTCTTTGAAATGTTCTGCCCATCGTTGCTTTTAAAGGTCATCGGATAACAATTGATTGCCTTGTTTGTCTTTGATGGGTATATTTGGTGTAGGTGAGTAATTGCATAGTTGCTTCATGATATGGAATACGGCTCTGTTGTTTCCAGTTCTGGCAGCTGCTTCGGCATCGGAGGCCAGGCTGTGAATGAAGTTCTGTTTGTCTTTTCGTGCGTTTGATTTCACCTCTTTATCCAACATAGATTATTTTTGCTTATGGGTATCATATGTAGATGTGTCTTTTGCAGAAAGAAGTGTTAGTTTTGCTTGTTTTCTTTCTTGTATCTTCGTCCAGGTGTTATCGCTTAGCCACTTCTTCTTCTGTCTTTGTACGTAGCCGACTGTGTTTGTTGCAGCATTTAGCAAGGTATTTTTTAGGAAATTCCAATTTTCTTCAATGTTGTTTTTAATATTCGCATTGCTCGATATACTTTCTTTGTTAGCATAGATGCTTTGTACCTCTGAATTGAATGCGAGTTGGTGTACTTTAGTCAGTAGGGACTGTGAGTTTATTTTCTTAATTCCGGGTGATCTGTTCACTATGTGCAACAACTATATCTACTAAATGTTGAAGATACTGCAAATCGTCTGCAATCAACACTGTATCATCAGCATATCTAATGCTATTGGTGCCATGCCCCCTAATGGCATTTCTCTCATATCTAATGTTGTTGACGTCACGTCACCAAATTGTGATTTTTCTCATATCTAATGTTATTGATATCACCACCCCGAATGGTGATTCCTCTTATATCTAATGTCACGTCCCCCAATTTTGATTACTATCAAATCTAATGTAATTGGTGCCAGGTCTCCCAGTTATGATTCTCTCATATGTAAAGTTATTGATGTTACGTCCTTCAATAATAATTCCTCTCATATTGTGTACCGGTGAGGTGGAAAACAGGAAGACTGCAGCGTAGATGGATTCAAGATGTGATAGGTAGTTTACACATGACAGCAATAGAGGCTTACAATGGAGATACATTTAAATAGACTGTAAAAGGAGTAAAGTTCTAGGCAGAACAAGCGAATTGGTTGCGCCAGCTTCTTCCCATTCCGACGATTGTGGGTTTGATTCCGGCGTATGTCGTCTGGTTCACGAGTGCAGTTTTCTCGGAGAAACCTGGAGCTTGTCGCTGGAGTTGCGTAGTTTGCACTTTGTTCGAAACGTTCGGCAAACCATCCCACCGAATGATACTGCACTATATTGGATAAAACCCGGTGCAATGAAGTCGATGCTCTTGCCTTTTAAAAGATTCAGGCCCAATCAAAAATTAGGTGTTAAACTATTTGGGGGTAGGTTTTATCACAATTATGACTTAACGCCGAGATAGTGATGAGCAGATCAAGATGGTGTGTCAAAGAGTAAGCACAGACAAGTCACTGAAATTGTTCTGGCGACTACATAAAAGCATGAGTGGTGTAGTGTAGAATAAGAGCATTTCTGACTTCCAAGGTGCTGACCTCATCTGGCAGAAGACTGACGAGGACAAGGGCAAAGCGCTCTTTGAACGCTACCTTGAGCAGAGCAACCAGACAGACATGGGAGGTCGAAATCTGGCCAAGGAGGTCACCTCAGACAGATGCAAGGCCCAGAACACTTCAGATGAAGACACAGTGACAGTGAAAGAAATCAAGGCTATGCTTCGACGATCAAAAAACAGTGCTCCAGGTCCTGATGGCATAAGATACGACGACATAAATAGGTGTACCGACAATGAGCTAGAGAAACTAGCAGACATGTACAACAACAGTATAGGGAGTGCTAGCATCAAGGAGGAATGGTTACACAGCTATCTGATTCCCTTGCCGAAGCCTGACAAAGACCACAAAAAAATTCAGGGATATCGAATTATAACCATGCAGAATACAATAGGCAAGCTGCTGGAGAAGGTAATTGCCAGGAAAATATCAAGCCAACTAGAGAGGCAAGGTGTTTTCCCACCTACCCTGGGTGGGTACCGTCCAAAAAGAGAAACCTGGACCAATGCAGAAGTCTTTGCCCATGATGTCTATGAAGGTTTCCACTCAGGCACTGAAACCGTTGCTGCAGCGATTGATCTTGAGGACGCATACAACAGAGTACCACTGGATTTTTTAATGTTTCAGCTTCTTGAACTAAACGTAAGTCCATTCCTCCTTAGTTGGATCGCTGCAGCCCTCTTCCAACGGAAAGTAGTTTTTAGATGTGGCAGTTGGACTTCGGAACCAACAACAATATATCCTGGCCTACCACAGGGATCACCATTATCTCCGGTACTGTTCAACGCCTACACAGTGAGAATCACCAGTGAGCAGATCACTGGACCTGGCAGGACATTGTCATATGCCGATGATGTTTTAGTGTATCGTCAGGGTAAGGATAAAGAGGAGGTTGCTGGGGAACTACAAACCGAACTCAATCGCATAAGTACTTGGTGTGATGAAGCTGGGGAAATGGTCAACCCAAACAAAGGCAACAGTGACTTGGTTCTCGTTGAATAATCATATTGTCAACAATCCAACACCAACTGTAATGCTGTGTTCAGAGACGGTGGAAAGAACGCAGGCAATGAATTATCTGGGGATACGGTTTGATCGAAGCCTTGCTTATAATGTGCACATAGACCAGGTGATAACAAAGGCCAAGCGGGGTTTGGCAGCGATGCGGGTGATGGCGGCAGCAAACTGTGAGCAGCGCCATCTATGTCTTCTGTACGAGGGGCTGGTCATGTCTGTTTTGGAGTATGCAATGGCAATCTTGACTCTCAGCCATAAGCAGATAGAAAGGATGGAAAGGATACAGAATGAAGCTATGCGCATTATTCTTGGATGTACAAGAGATACAGCATGCAGGGCGATGCGCTACCTTCTTGATTTTCCAACCATTGAAGAGAGAATACAAGTTTGCAGGGCACGCGCCTACCTCAGAATTAACGCAAACACACAACATCCACTGCATAGTGAAATTAGGAAGGTGAAGGGCAGCAGGTTAAAAAGAGGACGGTCGTGGATGGGTCAAGCCGAAGACATTCTTCAACAGGTGTGTTCACTTGAGGACTTAGAACCTGGCGAGGAGTGGGTGCAAGTGCCAACAGACTTCTGCACATCCTTTTCAGTTTGCATCCAACTAGATAGAAAATGCAGACAAGAAAATCCGGCTGCTGTTGAGGCTGAAGTACAAGCGTTGATTTTCGAGAATTCGCTAGACGGTGACGCGGTCATCTACACAGATGGGTCGGTCGTCCGACATGTGAGAAGCTCATGGGCCTTTACAGCTCGGGCCGGAGGGAGAATTGTGAAGGAGGAGTCTGGTGCTTTCACTGAAACCACAAGTAGCCTGACCATGGAAGTCATGGCAGTAAGTAAAGCAATAACATGGCTCGAGACACAGACATTCACCAGGGCTTGTTTTCATTAGCGACTCAATGAACATGATCAAGAGGATAGAGGAGGGGTCGATCCGAAGAGAATGGTTGCTGCCTCTGAAGCGGTCTCGGCTGGCAAAGATTAGTTTCATCTTCGTGCCAGGGCATGCAGGAGTACTAGAAAATGAGCGGGCTGACAAGTTCGCAGGTGAGGCTACTGTGGAGGGCGGACGTGCCATGGACCAGGCTGACATTCTGAATGCTCTACGTGATGTGAGACTTTTGCGAGAACAAAGTGATGACTGTGAATCTACAACAATGGCCAGACTGCTAGAGCAGCAAATTAAAAGAGGGGTGGCCAAACAAGAACACTACGCAGGAAGCCAAAGAAGATTGATAAACCAACACAGAACTGGCGTCGTTAGCCGCTACACGCTGCGGGATTTGCTGAGGAGGGGATCCGAGCACTTATGGACTGAATGGTTCGATGTGCAACGAGGATGATCTGTCGAGTAACTAACTAACTAACTAACAGATCAAGATTTGTAAAACATGGATGTGTTTGTCACGAAATTATTTTATTAGAAAGACAACTAAGGTAACACATATTACTTGTTTTTATCGACTGAGAGTTATTGCCACGGAACACCCTAAACAGGGAATCTATTACGTGGAATGTCAGCATCAAAGATTCACTGTGTGGACTTCACCAAAAGGTGGAAAAAGCGTCCCAGTGGCACGAATTGGAATATTGCTTGGCTATAAAACCCATTTTGTGGAAAGTCTGAAATGGAAGCTCGGTAAGTGGATGTCATCTGCAGACTGACTTCTCCTGGTTTGCATGAGGAGCGGCCTGTGGCCAACGAAATACCCAATATACGGATGTGAGGCTAAGTAGCCACGTGCAGGACGTGATGATTCCTTGGGTGAGCCCAGCACCAGAACGCTATGTCAATTTAGACCCCATGGTAGTTCTAGGGTTAAAAGTAGTTAATATGGTAGAAGACATGTTGTATTATATATCAAATTAAAGAGCGTTGCATAAGGACCACTACTGTGTATACGCCCATGGCAGATGAGGGAAGTCGCTTGAGACAATTAATCATCCCATAGCACTTATCAACTATCACACATACTGAAACATCAAAATATGCTGCCAGAGTTCGACGGGGATACCTCGCCTAATAGATGTTTATGGTAACTGTCAAGTTGTGGCTGTTATAGTAATAACTCTGTCTATTGCGCCAATAATCATAGGGGTATGCATTATCACTTCATATTCCTTCAGTCGGCACCGTGGTCATTTCTCAGCACTTGACTTTCCTGATGGTTAGACTAATATTCTACACACGTTACCCCAACTCACTACGAACACCACTCAACAGTAATATGAGTAACTCGAACGCCGGTTGTAGTTATGTTCGTATATTGCTCTATACAGGCTAAGATAGACACCGTCTCTGTACAATCATATATTAAACAATAAATCTACACCACTTTTTTCTAAACATGAAATCTACTACAAGAGTGGCTCAGTGTTGGCCTCGCTCTCCTCATAACGTGGTCCGCACTGGACGAAACCAGTCTAGACTGTCCTTCGTCCGGATCTCGCTTCCTGTTGACCGCGAAGCGAATCCCAGCGTTTCCACGATGTGTGAAAAGTATCCACATTTCACGTCCATTTCCTGAACACTGTCATAACCTTTGACCTATTTTAACTTGGGTTATGGCATAACTAATCCATGTCCTTATCTGGACCATGGCATACACCAATGTCCGCAAAGCGACAGATAAAAAACAGGATATTCACACCAACTCTATGCTACCAATCTCATAATTGGACATTATCCAAATCACACTTTCGCAAAATCAACACCTGTGAGATGAGATGCCTGAGGAGAGCTGTCAACTTAACAATTCGAGTCCGAATAAGAAATGATGTTATCAGACGGACAGAGGGATCAACACATTGTGCCACATTTATTGAAAGATAGAAGATCAAATGGTTTGGCCTTATCGGTAGAATGCAACACCATCAACTACCAGCAATGGCCCTACATCAAAGATCATCTGCGACGAGAGCAAGAGGACGTCCACGAAGACAATAGATTGACGACAACAAAGACATTATACAATCACACGGAATTACACTATGCAATGCCACCCATCGGGCGCTGGAGTGCCAATTATTCCTCCCCACGACGCTTAACGACAAAAGTGGAAGATGATGATGATGTAACATCAGCGACTACCGTAATCCACTTGTGTATCACGGGCGAAAATCCACACTGCGGCATTAATATTTTCTAAGACCATATTTGTTATCATTATGAGGCACATGCACATGTGCCTGCCAAAAATATTAAATCATACAGCCTGACTATCATTGTAATAAAACGGACATTGCACTAGATATATTATCCCGTAGGTAGATTGCCCTTCATTTGTGGTATTATCTACCACATGTGGTCACAAACTGGACATCTAAAGAATCGCACTTACTTAAACTTATTTTAGTAGACATTGATCAGAATAGAAATATATTTCCTTAGATATTACGCTACATGGTCTTCTTACTAAATGTTTGCAATACATTACCTTATTTTATACTCCAATAAATCATTTGTTCTTGTCTCCCTTGATCCGTAAAAATATATCGTTTCAATTTATTTCCCTTGGTATAATGGTTTCCTATTATTCCGACGTCTACATTTTTTATCTATGAAACATAACATGATCGAAACGAGTTGCAATATTCATAAGAGAAGTAACGGCTGCAGCAGGATGTAACAATAGAAAATAAAACAGTTAGGTATGTTTAACTCCTGCGAAGAAGAGAGATACACTAAACACGGACACAGTGTACATACATACCTTACAACGAATTCAATAATGGTGAACAAACATTTTAAAAGGGAGGGGAAAGATAATGAAATATAAAAACAATAAACATAAATATCCTACAACACAAAGACAGACGCTAAAGTTGACATCGGGGTCCATTTGGGATACCATGGTAGTTCTGGGGTTAAAAGTCGTTAAAATGGTAGCAGACATGTTGTATTATATATCAAATTAGAGACCCGCATAAGGAAATCTACTGTGTAAAAGTCCATGGCAGATCGGGATGTCGTTTGAGATGATTAATCAGCCCATGGTATTTAAACAGATAAACCTTTGGTGATGGCGTGAGATGGCAACCATGACCTCACACGATTGTTGACGCCGGAGATGATGATGCCGACCGTGTCCTCACCGCGTCACCATGGAGATTACACGATCACCATTCTTGGATAAGGTCACTGGTCTTGACCAGGTTATTCCATATTGCCTTGCCATTCAAATAATTATGTTTCTGCCTTCTCTTGCTTTCATTCCGTCATAGTTCTCAATTCACAGAACCTACACAATATGAACATGTAATAGTATAACACTAAATCAGGCGAGAAATGTCATCTTGGATTGTCCAAAACAGGGACATGTCTGCCAAGACACAACAGAGCACATGACGCTAAAAACAGAAGGAGCAGAACTCTCCATCGGAAATTCTGAAATAACTAGGGAGACTGGCGCATCACGTCAGTGTTGTTGATCAATAGTTACGGAAGTCAGATCATGGATTCCAACAGGGAAACAGCACGTTGAAATTGTCGAGAACTTGGAAAAGAATACTGACGAGTAGGACAACATCATTATGGCCAACAGTGGACAACGTACAAAGTTGGAAATATATATGAGCCTGAAAGAATAGACCGAAGGCAACAGATCCAAACGGGACTGGGTATCTCACGGCAAGGTCAAACCTATTCTTGATAAAGAATGACCGAAGAATAGCGGCATGAATCAATTAGAGGTCTAGAGTTTTCAACGATCGATTACTCGTATGTCTCCATCAGAGACACGGTATATGTATGGTATGGATGTTTAAGGATCGTTTGATAGTTACACGAGAAATAATTATATTTGCCGGTCTTCAGTCCTTTTGATTGCCGTTGAGTTTTCCTGCTTCAAAGTTTGTTGAAAGAGTGTCACACCCTGGACACCTTATCTGTTAATGATTTAGATTGAATTTTGTTGAGACACTTTTCAGCAACATGGGGACTCATCTTACAGAAGTACAGGAAATCGAATGTTGCCACCACCGTTTTCATGAATACGTTACTGCGTCAGATATACACGAAGCAAGTCAGCTCTACCATTATTAGTTTGGATTTGTTACCAGCTAGTAGAGCCATAGCTGCCATTATATAACAAGGTGGACCAGGAATATACAACAGTTCATTCGTTACTGATTGAGAAGCTGTCAGCTATAATTACCTATTACCAACCACTGGACAACAAACTATTGATGTGGTGTTAGTGCACTACTCTAGTTACACCGGAGCACCATTCTCGTGAAGGTTGTTATCGAAGGAATAGCAACAGTCAGGAATTTTAATCGGGAATACACAGGAACTTGTCAGATATCACGGATTGTCTACACCGGACGCTGATTCATATATCTACACAACAACGCAGTTCGTCTTATCAACCTACGACACTACAGGAGTTTGGATACATGGGCACACACACCAAGACCGCCACTACAACATATGTAGTATTTTATCACATACAGAATCAGGCCAGTATGAATTGTTTGAGTTGATTGAATATTCTGTTGGGTGTTATCAAAATTGAAATTGATATTCATTGTTGATATGGCCGAATTACTTTTATCGTAGTTCCTAAGCTGGGGTTGAAGTCCAGTATAGTTTATTTGTTTGTTCCTATCAGTGTTTGTAACTGAAATCTCTTGCTTTGCTTTTGAATTATAGCATTGTTGATGCTCTTGACGTTGGATTTAAGTTTTCGCTATTGACACTTTGAATTGCTGTATTTCAGTCGAGTTTATAGCACATACAAATATACGGTTCATTATATTAGCAAAATTTTCTTAAACATGTCTACATTTCAAGAATTTATGGACATATGTGAAAGATCCTGATTAACAGGCCAAGACCTTAGGAATTTGGCAAAGCTTGAATTTAAGGAATTCCAGAATCTACAACGTGAGGAGAGGGCTGCAGCCAAAGCAGTAGAAAAGGAAGAGAGACAACTTCGAATAGATCGTGAGAAAGAAGAAAGAGAACTACAGATTAGATTAGAGATGTAAAGATTGACGGCAGATAAAGAAATAAAAGAGAGAGAAATGGCAATGGAAAAAGAAAGACTAATGGCAAGAGATAAGGAAATGGAGTTGGAGAAAGAAAGACTATTGGCAAGAGATAAGGAGATGGAATTGGAAAGAGAGAAACGTACTTTGGAGAAGGAAAGCAAAGAAAAAGAGCTTCCGTTTCAGAAGATGAAGCTAGAAGCAGAGGTATTAATGAAGGACAAAGAGATTGAAGGACATCTGAAAGTTAAGACGCTGGAGATGGAAAAAGAAGCAGAGATTTCACAGACGAAATTGCAATCGAAAACAGAAGATCCTATAAAATATATCAAGGAGCAATTAGAAACTTCACACAAGGCGATTCCATTGGGGCATGGGTGGCTAACTTTGAGCTGTTGGTAAAATTCTATAAAATTCCAGAAGAGATGTGGCCCATCTTATTTCACCGTCACCTCGGTTTGGAGCCTTTAAAGGTAGTCTAGTTAATTCCGGAGAGTTCGCGGACCAATTACATATTAGTTCGAGATCGTGTATTGAGTCATTTTTCGCTGGACGAAGCGGGATTAAGAACAAAGTTCAAAACCCTCACACCTAAGTCAAACCAAACATTTCTGAACTATGCAGCTGAAACCGCATCGTTGTATGACAGATGGTTAAAAGCTGCAGAGGTGAATGCAAACTTTGACAAGTTACGCGACCTAATGATCAGGGATAAATTGGTATCATCGGTCCCTGAATCGATGGCTACGTTCCTGATTGAGAATAAGTGTAAATCAATGCCTGAGATCGAATCAAAGGGGGAGTCATACTATAATGCACATCGTGAGGTATTTGCCGACAGTACACAACCAGAACTTGTAATAGGTGCAAGTGCAAACGTAGAGAGCCAAAGAAGTTATGGTAAAAGTAACAGGTCTGCACAAAACAGAAACAGAAGACCATATCAGAACACACATAGAGAATCAGACAAGCCTAGAAAGGGTCATTTCACACAATGTCCACATTGTAGGCTAAACCACATTTCATCGGAAATGTGTGACCGTCATCCGGAATATGCAGCATATTTGAAAGAACTCATTAATAAGAGGAGGAATAAATACGAGTCATACAGAATGAATATCAAATGTTTCTCGTGTTTAGCCTGGGGACATACCTCAAGGTCATATACAATGAAGAGAACGTGGAAAGAAGCAAATGCTGCATATATATTTACTAGTAGTGACTCAGAAGATACAGAAGAGGCACATGCGGCCATCATAGAATCATATACTAATGACAACCCAGAGAAAACAGATAAAGATTGTTCGGACGAGGAGTGCCAAGTTACGATACAAGAGGCAAATGCGGTAAATATTCAAAATGGCACACTAAAGGTCCACCAAGCATGGGTTAATGGTACACCAACCACATGCGTGAGGGATAGCGCCGCCTCTATTGTTGGCGTTGACCAAAGGCTTGTGAAGGATCAAGATTACACAGGCAAAAGTGTTACCTGTAGAAACTTTGGTGGCACTTTAGAAAAATATAGAATTGCATCAATCAATATAAAATCTCCCTACTTCAAAGGGATAGTGAACGCATCGGTGCTACCAAACCCCTATGCCGGAGTTCTCATTGGGAACATTCCCAAGGTAAAAGATTGCACTCATGAAGAGGCCATGAAATGGGAGATCGACCACACCCCAACAAATGCGCTCACCAGAGCTCAAGTAGGTCGACAGTTACAAGAAGAAGAATATACACAATTGACGCAGGTTACTTCAATTGTTAATAGACACTGCCCTTTAACCTATTTGAAAGATGGTATAACAAAAAAGAGAGACAACACAACAATACAAACATTTGTAAACCATGATGGTCATGAGGTAAATACAGTCAATTACGGGAAAGCTAATTCTCAATTAAACGAATATGTTCCCGTGATTGTAAGTGAAATACAAAAGCAAGTAATCAAACAAACTCATCCGTTGACAAAGAACACCATTCAAAAACCACATAAAGGGAAAACAAAAGTGACTGACACAGTGAACAAACGACATACACAACTGTGGAACGTCATAACCGTGTGTATTTTCCGGATGATGATCTTAATTAAAAACACCCTCACTCACACTGATTGCGCGATTACTGACAGGTACACATGCGTTAAGAAACATATTATAAACATGCACACAAAAGTCAAGAATTATGTCATAAAAATATGCGTACAAACAAGTAATTGTTATACAAACTGGCTGAATAAGTGCAAAGAACAATACAGAAAACAAAAACCTTTTGTCTTTGCTTGCTTGAATTATCGTTATTTCAGATATACCAAACTCATTTCATTACTGCAAATATGGTATATAGTATACACACTAGTAAAAACGATACCATGGTGCTAAGCTAGCATATAAAGAGGAAAATATATATTCAGAAAAGACACAATGCAAATGTCAAAAAGAGTATCGGTTGATACAGCTTCTTGATTCTTTTATTCGTTATACTATTCCAGTAATAAATAGCGTCATTGTTAACAAACCTCAATTTGCTTCTCAAAATCCTTACAATTTATTTATACCAACACCAGGAACAGAGCAAGACATGTGTTGTGATATATAAACAAGTATTATCTTATGTTGCATTAAATGGTATGAAATTGGGTGAATGAAATATACATACACACGACACACGACACATCAACACATTAGTAACATTAGATTGTTTTCGGATATTCCCGTTACATTCTTAATCCTTGTTCATTATGCATTATATCGGAAATTTCCTTACTAGTTATTAATTGAGCAGAGTTTCATTATTAATAAATGAACTTCTAACTACTGTACAACTATGGTAATCGTCAAATTCACAATGGCAAGGTACATCTTATCCTAGATTTCAGCAAGAAACTCTATATAGCTACTGAACTTGAAGCCTTAGCTTCTCGGGATATCTAGTTGCTAGTAAATTCTTGATCAATCCGAAGATTCTTAATAGTTATGGTTTACTTCCTTTACAAAACATTGCAGATTATTCTATTGCGAAATTAAAATATTTTGCGTGTTATTATTATTTACATAGTGATATATAAAGTAAAGCAGGCCAAATATCTATTTTTTTTTTTTGGGGGGGGGGGGGGGATACGCCCCAGAAAAATATTCACGCAAACAGTTCATATTTATGATATATTAATTATGTCAGATATATATACATATTGCCTGATGTAAATGACAGATTAAATGAAGCAAATCGGCATTCTCAAAAGACATAGGTGAACTGGACGGACTATTCACGTTTCGCGGAATCGTATTGTGTCACTATGAATACTGGGTCTATGAACTTGTGATTTCCGTACTCCAAGCATTTCCATGTCAAACCAGTTATCAATTTCAGAGGAACATAACAGAGTGGAGCTATAAGGAAATACGGTTATTAATTGAGTGTATTTAATTTATACGCATACTCCATATCAATCATCAGTTCACACATCACATACATTGCATAAGTATGTGAACGCAAAGTTACGCCATGACTCAATCATTCATTCATTTACGTATATTTATAGAAATCATGATGTGATCACTCATTCATTCATTTGTTTACATACGTCATGATGATGAGGCGTATACTATTCATACGAAACATACATTTAGTTACATCATGACGCAATTATCATTCACGTGGTTATTGTAAATAATGATTCATTCATCCCGAAAATGATGAGAGAATCATGGTACTCATCATAGTCACATAAGTTTTTAACATTCCATACACAAATCACGGAGAGAAAGGAAATACAAATTGAGTAATTTGTACACTCCATACATACAATTACGAATAACAGTACAGACATATACAAAGGATGAATCGCATGTCGCAACGAAAGATATAAATTGTTTATTATATGTTTTATTTCCAGTTTTATTGATTAGATATAAGTGGTTAATTTGTTGACGAATTTGCTTATTTTAATTAAGAATTTCTAGTACACCAGCCGTGAACCTCATACGAGCATGTCAATCTACATAGACATAATAATGATGAAACACCAAAATAATGTCTAATGGGTCAGCAGGTGTTGCATTGAGAATGACATAAGCTGTTCACTGATAGGATTCGATAGTCTTTATATCCAGATATAAGGAAAGGGAAGCTCTCATATATAAGGCGTCAGCAACAAAAGCAAAAGACCTCCTTGAACAAATGGGACAAGGACAAGTGTCTCATTATAGCCGAAGAGGACAAGGCAGAGAATAATGAAGAAATAGTCATATGCTTTGATGCTATATGTCAAAACTAATATAGAAGGATATGGTCCAGTCAATCACATGCATCCCCTTAGTCGGGTTTTGTAAATTTGGTTGAGGATGCATGCCCATTATGGCATTCGAGGGATTAAACTTATAGTTTATTTAGCCCAGCTTTTTCATGAGCTGGTACTACACGACATCTACCGTGTTGCGTAGAAAGGAAGCCGTGCCCGTTAAATTTGGTTTTAATGTTGTAGGTGTTTGATAAGAGACCAGTCCTTCACAGTATTGATAGATGATATAAGTATAACTCATGAACTCTGTGCTACGTCTTGTCAGTCTAATATATAGGCTAAAATGGTAGTTACCATTTCAAAAGGGAGGGGCATGCTGCCAAGACACAACAGAGCACATGACGCTAAAAACAGAAGGAGCAGGACTCTCGATCGGAAATTCTGAAATACCTAGGGAGACTGGCGCATCACGTCAGTGTTGTTGATCAATAGTTACGGAAGTCAGATCATGGATTCCAACAGGGAAACAGCACGTTGAAATTGTCGAGAACTTGGAAAAGAATACTGACGAGCAGGACAACATCATTATGGCCAGTATAGATTGCAGTGGACAACGTACAAAGTTGGAAATATATATGAGCCTGAAAGAATAGACCGAAGGCAACAGATCCAAACGGGACTGGGTATCTCACGGCAAGGTCAAACCTATTCTTGATTGATAAAGAATGACCGAAGAATAGCGGCATGAATCAATTAAAGGTCTAGTGTTTTCAACGATCGATTACTCGTATCTCACCATCAGAGACGGTATATGTATGGTATGGATGTTTAAGGATCGTTTGAGAATTACACGAGAAATAATTATATTTGCCGGTCTTCAGTCCTTTTGATTGCCGTTGAGTTTTCCTGCTTCAATGTTTGTTGAAAGAGTGTCACACCCTGGACACCTTATCTGTTAATGATTTAGACTGAATTTTGTTGAGACACTTTTCAGCAATGTCTATCATGAAACTACCACAAGACACAATTCAGTGCTAGAACAAACGAGAACGGTCTAGCAATACGGACACCCACCGGGACTCCTTCTAAGTTTCACTTTCGTAACACCGTCACATCTCCTTAGCTTCCAGTTTCCCGCCTTACCCACCTCCCTCTTTTTTCACGTACCACTTCCACTCATTTACCTGGGATCTTTACTAAACAGTTACTATCCCTTATCACGGTCCCCATGATCCACAGACACCCTCGGCTGTCTATATAAGAGTATCAAAGTGAAATCGTTGTTAGTAACACAGTCTGTTATTCTGAGATAATTAGCAAAATAATTTTTTTTGTTTTTTTGTTTTGTTGTTGTAGTTTTTTTTTCACATTTTCATTTACTCTTCATTGTTTTGATTTTTTTTTTTTAAATTCTTCTCATCCAGTTCTTATTCCTTAATGTATTCACTAGAGGCTTTTTTCTATGAACATATGTTGTGTTTTGTGTATGTATTTGGTTAAGGATGAAGGCCAGTAACCGCAACGTTCTGTATTTGTGGTAATTATGTTGTGTAAAGCTGCATTACTTTGTTTAGCAGTGGGTATGGAGCGCTTTACAAGCTGCATCACAATGATATATATATATATATATATATATATATATATATATATATATATATATATATATATATTGTTGTTGTTTTCGTCACACTTGTTATCATGTCTTCATCATCATCATCATCATCATCATCATCATCATCATCATCATCATCATCATCATCATCATCATCATCATCATAATCATCATCATCATCATCATCATCATCATCATCATCATCGCCATCAACAACATATAACTAGTTTCACACAGTTAATGTATAGCACAGACTGCAAGATTCCCCCAACCATTGTGCTACTACAGGTGTTGTTCAGACAGACTCACAAAGAGAACTAGCAACCCGCATCAGAAGAGGACAGTTCTCATTCTTAGAGCATGTTATGAAAAGTGGAAAACTAAGGCATGTTGTCACATAGAGAAAGCTGTGGGGGGGGGGGGGAAGAGAGAAAAGCCAGAGGGAGAACAAGAGAGTAGATGCTGGACAGTTTGACATCATGGCATGGAGGAACGTCTTAAACGGAAATAAGTGGGGGTGCTCTAGAAAGAAGGCTGGGGACATTCTTGGTAACCAACAGCATACGGCATGGATTATGGGAAGAAGAAGATACATACAGAATGCATATTTTAATTTAATTGAATGGAACAGTGAACAAACATATCTATCCAACAAGAACTCAGAATTGTAAAAGATTGGACATATTATTAAGACAAACAAAAATTAGGAAATCAAAGTCAAAACAATGTATTCCCTTAGTGAATTTTAACGCAAAAGGCAACATGGTCCATGGTATTCTTTCCATTTTCACCAGATACCAAATTTCCACAGCTATTATACATTGTTCAGCTTGTCTGCTAATTAATTATCCACGCTTCACATCCATACAAAAGTACAGGTTCTATGTAGCACCTCACAACTTTTTCTCGTTGCAATCTTTTTATTAATTAGTATGTTTTCCGTCTGGCAAAAGGCTACCTTCGCCATGGTGATTCTTGTTCTAATCTCGTCAAGGCACCTCCCATCAGATGTTTTGACTTCTGAGATAGTTGTATCAACTCACTTGTTTAAGAATTTTCACAATCACATTTATATTGCATTGTGGTACTTCCTTCTTCTTTGTGACGATTATAATCTCTGTCTTTATTCAATTTGATACTAACCCTAGTTGTTCATTATGTGCAACAACCGCATCTACTAAACGTTCCAAATCCTGCTAATTGTCTGCAATCAACACTGTATAATCCGCATATCTAATGATATTGATGTTACGTCCCTCCCCCCTCCCCAACTGGTGATTCATCTCATACTTAATGTTATTGATGTTTCGTCCCCCCAATGGTGATTCCTCTCATGTATAATACAATTGATGTTAGGTCCCCAAATGGTGATTAATCTCATAACTAAAGTTATTTATATCACGTCACCCTGTGATTCCCTTAGTATCTAATGTTATTGGTGTCGCGTCACCCAATGGTAATTCTCCTCACATCTAATGTTCATGATGTTACGTCACACACTGGTGATTCCCCTCACATCTAATGCTATTGATGTTACGTCCCCCTATGGTGATTCCTCTCATGTCTAATGTTACTGATGTTACTTCTCCCAGTGCTGATTAATCTTAAATCCAATGTATTTGATGTCACGCCCCCCCCCCTTCCCCTCCCCCATGATGATTCCTCATATGTCTAATGTTAATGATGTTACCTCCCTCGATGATGATTCTTCCCATATAGTGTACAAAGGAGTCGGACAATAGGAAGACCACAGCTTGGATATATTCAAGATGTGATAGGTAGTTTACACATGACAACAACAGAGGCTTACAATGGAGAGACATTTAAATAGATTGTTATGGGAGAAAGTTTCTCGACAGGACAACCGAAGTGGTTAAGCCACTTGCCTCGCGTTCCGAAGGTTGTGGCTTCAATTCCGGCGTACGTCGTTTGGTTCACGAGTGCAGTTCATTGGAGAAAAGCTGGAGATATTCACTACTATTGCGTAGTTCGCACTTTGTGTAACGCTTTGGCAAATTGCCCTGCAAGCCATATGGTATAAAAGCTGGTTCAATAAAGTCGATCCCCTTGACTTGTAATAGATTCAGTTCCACACAAAAAGTAGATTTGGACCTAACAAAAATGGATGGCGGAAAATGATAAGTAGGGAGGTTTTGTCACAGTTATGACTTAATGCCGAGACAGCGATGAGCAGACCAAGTAAATTGTAAGACATGGATGTGGTTTGTCACCAAATTCTTGTATTAGAAATAAAACTAAGGTAAAATATGTTACATGTTCGGCGACTAAGTGTTATTGCAACCGATCACCTCAAACGATGGTGTGTCTTTGCTAGGATCAAACATAACTCCAGCGTTAAGGCAAACACCAGCGACTACCGCAATCCACTTGTGACACAATGACGAATATCGATATCATCTGTTTCTACGCGCCATGAAAAGCCTCAACGACCATACTTGCTTTCATTATGAGGCACACGAACTTGCGCCTGCCAAAAATATTAATAGATGAACCTGTTTCTAACCTGGGCTTAAACAAATATTGCATTAGATATATTTTTCTGTAGGTAGTGTGCCCTGCATTTGTGATATTATATACCACATGAGTTCACATAGTGGACGTCTAAGATATCGCTGATACTTAAATTTATTTTGGCAGCTTTTGTTCAAAATGACAATACTTTTATTTTTATATTATGCTATACGTTCTTCAAACTAATTATTTGCATTGCATAGCCTTTATTTACAATCCAATAAATCATTTCTCTTGTCTCCCTTATTCATTGAAAACATCATTTTAATTTATTTCCCCAGATTTCCATTATACAGATTTCAACATTTTAACCTACGAAACATTGCATTGACCGAAACGAGTTTACATATTCATAAGATAAATAATGGCTGCAGCAGGTTGTGACACAAGGAAATAAACACATTTAGATACGTCTAACTCCTGCAAAAAAACTGACATACTGAACATAGACCTTACAACGAACTACCCAATGTTGAACATTGATTTAAAAAAAAAATGAATAATAAAATATAGAATAATTGAAAAGTAAATATAACGTGTCCCAAAAGTTGTGAATGTCTACTTCTAATTTCTCTAATCAGTTTAAGGTTTTTATTTGTTTCTTGTATACCTTGTCATTGGTTTTTCTGATTGTCCATGGTCACTGTTACTGTCATTTACTGCCAGTATAGTACCTTGCGGTGTGTGGCAGAGGGGTCTTTGAGCCTGAGGAATTAAGACCGACTGGCTAGTGCAGTCATTTACTGCCAATATAGCACCTTGCGGTGTATGGCAGACAGGTCTTTGAGCTGTCATTTACTGCCAATATAGCACCTTGCGGTGTATGGCAGAGGGGTCTTTGGGCCTGAGGAATTAAGACCGCCTGGCTAGTGCAGTCGCCGCGAACTGTGCAGGTTAGGATTTTCTGTTTGCCCCCTACAGAAAAAAAAAACCACACATTACCGAGGGATCGAACCCGGGTCTCCCGAACGAGAATCAGGCGTTCTAGCCACTCTACCAGCCGCTCCTCGTTTGTCCATGGTATTCTTTGCAGTTTCCTCAGAACCACATTTCCACAGCTATTAGATGATTTTCAGCCTATCTGCTACTTATCCTCGATTCACATCCATACAAAAGTATATGTTCTATTTAGTACCTCAACTCTCTGTTTCTCGTTGCAATTGACATCTTTTTATCGGTCAATACGTTTTACGTCTGGCAAAAAGTTACCTTCACCTTGGTGATTCTTGTTCTTTTCTTCTTTTTTTTCTGCTCTCACTCACTTTGAACTCAATTGTAGTCCATACACACTACTTAGAGTAGTGCTGGACTGAATTTTGCGTGTGGATTTGCTTTCCACTGTTAATCTTGTCAAGACAGCTCCCATGAGATGTTATAACTGTTCCGAGATAGTTGTACCAATTCTCTTGTTTAAAAACATTCCCATTTACGTGTATATTACATTGTAGTATTGCCTCCTTCCTGGTGGCGATTATAATATATGTCTTCATACAATTTAATGCCGATGCAGTGATGAGCAGACCATGATGGGTAAGACACGGATGTTTTTTTTTCTTGTTAACCAAATGTTCGTATTATAAAGGAAATTAAGGTAAACCATGTTACATGTTAGGCGACTGAGAGCCATTGCAGCTGAACACCTCAAAAGGTGGCTCGTCTTTGTTAGGATTAAATATAACTCCAGCATTAGGCAAACATTAGCGACTGCCGTAATCCACTTTGTGTATCAAAGACGAACACAGTTTACATAGATATCATCTGTTTCTTCGCGCCATTAAGGGCCTCTACGACAATATTTCCTATCATTATGAGGCATGTGCCTGCCAAAACTATTAATGAAAGAAGTATTTCCTAGATAACGATTAAACGGATATTGCTCTAGATATATTATCCTGTAGGTAGATTGCCCTTCAGTTGTGATATTATCTACCACGTGAGGTCACATACTGGACATCTAAGATAGCGTAAATATTTAAATTTATTTTAGTAGCTATTGATCAGAGTGACAATATATTTCCTTAAATACCATGCTATATTTTCTACAAGCATCGCCTGGATCTTTTCTCCGGGTCATGCCGGTGTGCTGGGGAATGAACAGGCGGACAGATTGGCTGGCTCTGCATTACAAGGCAGACGTGGTTGCGGCCTTGTGGGAGCACGTGTACACTTCGGAGGAGCAAATCGATAACCATGGGCTGGCAAGAATGTGTGACAGTGTAGCAAAGTGGTGAAGTCAATGGTTTCATAAACAACATAACTCCAGCAGTCTCCCGATGTATAACATTTATTGTAGTTGCTTCAAGTTGACAGACTCTTAGAAATAGTCCACTCCGAATATCGAAGACAAATAACAGAGGTCCAGCTATCTCAACAATACTTGATGGTAACTTCTATGCGACCTCTCTCTAAGACTGCTGGCTAGTCACTAACCCGTTGCTATTCTTCCGTCAACGCGTGAGCATCCCTAGTTACTTTTACATTCCCCCGGGGTGCTCCCGCGTGCACTGAAGTTTAGACCCTTTTTCTCTTGCACGCCGACCTAGATCCCCTTAACAGGCACTCTGTTATAAATGAGACAGCGAGGAGTGGCCGACGTTCGACTCTCAGAGGACATATAATCAGATTGCTACTGGTACTCTTGTGTTGGAACTCTTCGCTGGCTGCTGAGGATGGGGACTGAGCGCTTATGGGAATGCCCCGAATGCTGTGATGTTGGTTCCTAAATCACTCAATAAATCAATAAATCATTAAATCAAAGCATTCGCTTTGAATGAATGAAGCACCATGGGTTGGTCACAAGAAGTCGCCGTAGGCATTCAGACAAGAATCACATTGCTCAGGTAAAAAATCACACCGCGAGAAAGCATGCCGGGTAGTTTATTTTTGATGGCGTTTTGCAGCTTGTCTAGTATTTACAATTAGTGCGTAGAGTTGATGTTGACACCAGGTTCTTTAAAGTCGGCCAACAATAGCTCTTCATAACCTTACCCGCAGAAGCCTGTAACTTGCATTTTTTGGCTCGCAAACGTATGCTTCGATAACTGTTCATCGGTACTGCTGCATCAATTTTGGCGATGTTTTTTCTCTGTTGCAACAATATGCTTTTGACCCGGCCGAGGAAGATATGTCGTGAACTGATGTCCTTTGCGAAACATTCGTGCCCAGTCTGCCACTGTTGTCTTCGATACACAGTTGTTACCATACGCTGCCTGCATTCTTCGATGAATTTCCACTGGTCGACATCCGTCAAATGAAAGAAACTGAATCACCGCTCTTTGAGCTTCTTTTGACGTATTTTGGATCAGCACGGCCATGTTCTCAACGTTCAGAAATAGAACCTATGCATCATGGGACGATTTTATTCATTGGTCAGTACTTGTCACAAGACTATGACATGATCATGTTCAACGTAAGCAATTACGCGCGGTGCGGCACAAACGGATTTCAAATGAACGCCCCTTTTATGATTATTATAAACATGCTATTATTATTGTTATTATTATTGTTATTGTTGTTGTTGTTGTTGTTGTTGTTGTTGTTGTTGCGAATGTTGTTGTTATTGCTGCTGTTGATGTTGCTATGGATGTGAAGCGTGGACAATGAGCAGTCAAGCTAAAAAAAAACATCTAATGGCTGTGGAAATGTGGTTTCTGAGGAATATGCAAAAAATAATATGGACAGACAGAAAAACCAATGAACAAGTCCTTCAAGAAACAGATGAAGATCGTAAACTGTAGTAGTAGTAGTAGTAGTAGTAGTAGTAGTAGTAGTAGTAGTAGTAGTAGTAGCAGCAGCAGCAGCAGCAGCAGCAGTAGCAGTAGCAGTACTACTACTACTAGTAGTAGTAGTAGTAGTAGTAGTAGTAGTAGTAGTAGTAGTAGCATTTGTAGTAGTAGTAGTAGTAGTAGTAGTAGCAATAGCAGTAGCAGGAGCAGTAGTAGTAGTAGTAGTAGTAGTTGTAGTAGTAGTAGTAGTAGTAGTAGTAGTAGTAGTAGTAGTAGTAGTAGTAGTAGTAGTAGTAGTAGTAGTAGTAGTAGTAGTAGTAGTAGTAGTCTTTAAATCTTTCCCATCAATTTTGATATCTTCTAACATTTTAATCAGTTCATCATGTTTCACTTTATCAAATGCCTTAGTTGAGTTGAGTTGAGTTAAGAACCGACATCACTGCGCTCAGGACATTCCCATACGTGCTCAGTCCCCTCGTTCAACAGCCAGCGAAGAGTCATACTACTAATCGTTCCCACCGCTATCTGATTAAAAGTTCTCAATCTGTTCCTCCGCCTTCTCCACCTGGTCCCACAAGCGCACGACCACCTCCCCCTTGTCCATAGAAATGCCTTAGTAAATGCTTAATAGATTATACTAAATGCCTTAGTGTAATCTATTAAGCACAAATATATGTCTTTCTGTTTCTCTATTGACTTTTATATTAGTGTCCGTAATGTATATATTGCATTGTTTGTGCCCTTTCCCACCACAAATCCATACTGTTCTTCACTAAATTCTATTTTTATTTAAACCAGTTATGTATGTGTAATTCCTGCTGAGAAAAGTGACATATTAAACACAAACAAGTGTACAACGAACTACACAATGGTGGACATAATTTAAAGAAAAAATAATAATAATAAAATATAAAAACATGAGAAGTAAATATAACGTGTCCCAAAAATTGTGAATGTCTACTTCTACTTTCTCTAATCAGTTTGCGGTTGTTTGTTTGTTTGTTTTTGTTGTTGTTGTTGTTTTTTTTTTTTTTTTGCGGATAGGCAATGAAATGGTTAAGGCCTCTGGGTGTTTATTCTCGTGGCTACCGTTGCATTCGGATTTTCTAAATGTTGGACTGGTAGTTTACGGTTCCTTCGCCCAGCTACTGAGCTGAGTGAGTGGTGCGACGCTGTGAGCTGTGAATTTCGTGTTTTCAAATCTGCCCGAGGTTGTGGAGCACGTGTACGTATAACTCCAGTGAAAAAGTGACGTACTAAACGCAGACACAGTGTACATACCTTACAACGACCTACTCAATGGTGAACATAATTCTTTGTTTGTTGTTGTTGTTGTTTTTCTTTTTAAGAATAAATAAATATAAAAACATGTAAAGTAAATATAACGTGTCCGAGATGCTGTGAATGCCAACTTCTAATTTCTCTAATCAGTTTACGCTTTCTATTTGTTTTTTGTACACTTTTCATTGGTTTTTCTTTTTGTCCATGGTATTATTTGCAATTTCCCTAGAAACCACATTTCCACAGCTATCAGATGATTTTCAGCTTGTCTGCTAATTACCGTCTCTTCACATGCTTTCAAAAGTATATATTCTATTTAGCACCTCAGCACTCAGTTTCTCGTTGCAACTACATCTTTTTCTTTGGTCAGTAAGTTTTCCGTCTGGCGAAAGGCTACCTTCGGCATGGTGATTCTTGTTCTAATCTCGTCAATCACCGCTCTTCCGACTGTTCCGAGACAGGTGTACCTATTCTCTTGTTTAAGAATATTCCCATTTACGTGTATATTACATTGTGGTATCTAGTTCTTCCTGGTGGCCATCATAATCTATGTTTTTATTCAATTTAATTATAACCCTAGTTGTTCACTATGTGCAACGACCGCATCGACTAAATGTTAAAGATGCTGCTAATTGTCTGCAATCAACATTTTATCATCCGCATATCTAATGCTGATGATGGTACGTCGCCCAATGATGATTTCTGTCATATTTAATGTTATTGATGTTAGTTAGTTAGTTAGTCGAAAGATCATCCTCATTGCACATCGAACCATTCAGTCCATAAGTGCTCTGATTCCCTCCTCAGCAAGTCCCGCAGTGTGTGCGTTGGTTTATCAATCTTCTTTGGCTTCCTGTGTAGTGTTCTTGTTTGGCCACCCCTCTTTTAATTTGCTGTTCTCGCAGTCAGGCCATGGTTGTAAATGCACAGTCATTACTTGGTTCACGCAAAAGTCTTACTTCTCGTAGAGCATTTACAATATCAGCCTGGTCCATGGCGCGTCCACCCTCCACCGTAGCCTCACCTGCGAGCTTGTCAGCCCGTTCATTGATATTACT
The DNA here is from genome assembly GCA_963921405.1 of Cepaea hortensis. Classification (NCBI taxonomy): domain Eukaryota; kingdom Metazoa; phylum Mollusca; class Gastropoda; order Stylommatophora; family Helicidae; genus Cepaea; species Cepaea hortensis. Next base: position 78,403 of record CAWUFQ010000452.1, read on the forward strand.
TTCCCCAATGGTGATTCCTCTCATATCTAAAGTTATTGGTGTCACGTTCCCCAATGGTGATTCTTCTCATATCTAAAGTTATTGGTGTCACGTCCCCAATTGTGATTGCTCTCATATATATTGTTATTGATGTCATTTTCAGCAACGGTGATTCCTCTCATATTTAATGTTATTGAAGTCACTTCCCACAAAGGTGATTCCTCGCATATCAAATGTTATTGATGTAACGTCCCCCAATGATGATTTCTCTCATAACTAAAGTTATTGATGTTACGTCCCCCCAACGATGATTCTTCTCATATCTAATGGAGTTACGTAGTTCGTTCTTTGCGCGACGCGTTTGGCAACCCGCTCCACGGAAAGATGCTGCGCCATGTTGGATAAAACCCGGTGCAATGAAGTAGATTCTCTTACCTTTTAGCAGATTCAGGTCCAAGCAAAAAGTAGGGTTTGACCGAACAAAAATGGATGGCGGATAATGATAAGTAGGCCATTTTGTCACAGTTACGACTTAGTGCCGAGACAGTGATGAGCAGACCAATATGGGTAAGACACGGATATGTCTTGTCACCAAATTCTTGCATTAGATATAAAACTAAGGTAACACATATTACATGTTTTTTCGACTGTGAGTTATTGCAGCTGAACATCTCAAACAGCAAATCCATTACGTGAAATGTCAGCACCAAAGATTCACTGTGTGGGCTTCACCAAAATGTGGAAAAAGCGTCCTTAAGGCACGAATTTGAATATTGCTTGGCAAGGAAAACAATTCTGTGGAATGTCCGAACTGAAAGCTCGCTAAGTGAATGTCGTCTGCAGACTGGCCTCTCCAGGTTTGCATGGAGAGCGGCCTGTAGCGAGCGAAAAGCCCAATATATGGATGTGAGACTAAGCAGCAATGTACAGGGCGTGATAACTCCTAGCCTGAGCCCAGCCCCAGAGCTCTATGTGTCGGCTCTGCATTTGTAAACGCCTTATTGCAAAGCGGTGGATTCCCATGGTCTGACCCTGCCTTGCCTTGAAGGCAAGCCGGGATAGCTCCAGCCATTCTAACTTGACCAGCTGGGATGTAGGTGACACCACAAAAGTGAGAGTCAAAAGTGATTATTGCTCGCCGGAACTTTAGGCAGCCTGGTGTGCCTTGTCAGTGAGAAGACCTGATCGTTAGGGTGCACATCGATTGACGGACGTCACTCGCAGCGATCGGGCAAATCTTGAGCTACAGCCTACGATGGGTGACGTTGTGGTGTTCTGTTGTGATAATTTGGCCGTGTCCAGCGTGTGCCGCGTGGTCTAGTGGTTACATACCCGCTTCACACGCCAGTGATGCGGGGTTTGTCTCCGGGTCCGGTCAAGGATATGCACTACTGACGAGCTCAAACTAGAGTGAAACTCGAGTCTATTTCTTCCACACTGACGTGGATATGCCTTAGGTTCATGCCGGAATGCGATCAACGTTGCCAGTAGTGGGTTGTGCTCAATATTTAAGTCGAAAGTTCGTCGGAAACCCCAGGAATGTTAACACAGTCAACAAACGCCCACAGAAGTCGGATGTCTCGGTCTATAGGCGTAGTATCACAGCTACGCTGTAAACAGGCACAACGCAATCACGCCCGAAAAGGACTCTGAATGAACGCAGCAGAAGAAGAACACATCAAACTGTGGTTTGTCTTTGATGGGATCATATATAACTCCAGCGTTATGGCAGATATCAGCAACTGCCGTAATTCACATGTGCGTCAAAGGGGAACATCAATATCATCTGTTTCTTCGTGCCGTTAACAGACTCTACGACCATATTTGTTATCATCATGAAGCACATGCACATGTGCCTGACAAAAATATTTATTACCTGACCATGTCATCCTGTTGCAGTAAAACGGATATTGTACTGGATATATTATCTCATAGAAAGAATGCCCTTCATTTGTGACATTATCTACCACACGAGATCACATAGGCCTACTGGATATTTAAAATATTGCAATTACTTTATTTTAGTAGCTATTGATCAGAATGGCAATATATTTCCTTAGATATTATGCTATACGTTCTTCAAACTAACTATTTGCATTACATTACCTTCTTTTATACTCCAATAAATTATTTTTTCTTGTCTCCTTTGTTCTATAAAAACATCGTTTCAATTTATTTCCCTTGGTACTATGAATTCCTTTTATACAGATGTCAACAATTTTAATTACGAAACATAACAATGATCGAAACGAGTCGCAATATGCATAGGAGAAGTAACGCAGGAGGATGTAACAAAATCTTTTTATTCTTCAGCGTTCCGATCCATTGAGGTTCTTTGCTGCAGATACAATCCGTCTCCATTCGTCTCTCCGGTTGACCTTCTCTTGCCAGTCGTTGATTCCAAGTGCTTGTAGGTATATATATATATATATATAAAACAGAGTGTATGTGACTGACTTTGTTTGTGGTTATGTTTGTATTGGATGGGTTCGATAACGGTACATCCGTTTGAGATGAAATTTTCTACACGTCTTCTTTTCATTCCTGTGCAACCGACTATTATAGTTTCATAGTGTAAAATCTTCTACTTATTTAATAACATTTACTTTTTCATTTGCATTATATAATGTCTATATAGCAGGGGGACTTCACTCTAGAAAAGTTATTTCAAGGGGTATAACTTTTAATAACATTTCTATATACTTTATAGTCATATTGTTGGACTTACTTGCACTATTGTTAAACTCTTTGTCTATAGTTATTTTTAGGCATATGAGTTATAATAAATAATGATATAATCTTTAAGGCATTTTCAAAGTTTGCATAAAAATAATGCATAATGCATAACATTGTAACCCATCTTTTTCTGCTTAAAGAACTTATCAACTTTCATGTCGGTGATTAAAAACTGTTTTCATTAAAAATAATGAATGGTGTGTGGAAGGACATTCTTTTAAGTTACTGTGCACTTTTATATCTTATAAAAGTGTACGGAATAGTCTTCCCATGTCAACCAAATCAGACACACAAAGACACTTGGCAAAATCTAGAGAAGAAAATAACAGATATGTTACAGAGATACAAATACAAAACAACTACCATATTTGGTAGAAAATACATATATAATTCCAAAAATACTATATCTGTGCACAGTCCTAGATCCCCCACGTCAAACTGTCACAAACATAAACAAAGAGATTAGACCCTTTGTGTTTGGCAGCACCATCTACAGTATCAAACATACTACACTCATGCAAGACAAAAAAGATGGAGGTATCGCCCTCCAAGACATAACAACCAAAATACAAGCACTTAGGATCAAACACGTAGGTGAAATCCTACAACACCCAGAAAAACACCCTTTAGCACACTATTACATTGGAATTAGGCTATCTTCTTTAAAACCTATTAGGAATACATCCTCACATTATTTTGGCACTCTCCCAACGTTCTACAAAACATGTATTTCAGCCATTAAAGGACATGAAAAATTACTACACAAGAAAACACATACAATCTACAGGCATTTAGTTAAATTACAAGCCACTCCGGAACATCTCAGAATTAAAAGAGGACATAGATATTTCATAAAAGATTATGCCGAAATTTTCTCAAATATTCACAACAAGCAGATTACTCCAAAAGCAAGGGAAATTACATATAGGCTTGTTTACAGCATGACCCCAACAACAGAGAGAACAGCAAAAATAACTAAACAAATACTACAATGTCAGCTTTGTAGACGGAACGTCCAAGAATCAGAAGAGCACATCTATTACGAATGCAACACAATCATGCCAACAAGAAATCTCCTAAAAACATCCTAAACACTCATTTGAAACAAAGAACAGATGTTTACAAAGCAATCATGATAAATTCCATTCCTTACTCCACACAAGACACCCACACAAAGCTACTTGTTCTATTGGCAGAGTACAGAAATCTTATATGGACATTAAGAAACAAAGCACTATACAATTACAGAACAATCAACAAAGAAATTGTCCAACAACTTTATCAACAAAAAGTCGCAAACATTCTAATCTTAGCCCCACAAGCGCAAATCTCGTAAAATATTTGGCTGAAGACAGCACATATTACAGAAGAAGCAAATAACTTGTTTTAAATAAAGGATACTACAACTGTAAATGTATTTATTGATGGTATTAATAATCTTACAATTATATTATTATTATTATTATTATTATTATTATTATTAATACTATTATTACTGCTACTATTATTATTAATTTTCCCATTATTATATTTGAATGTGCAACATGAAATATATTGTGGATGGGCGTCTGTGCCGTTGGCAGCAACATATGTATGCGTCTGTGTGTGGATGCAGGTGTGTGTGCGTGTGTGGTGCATGAATTTGCACGCGCATGTGTACGAGTGTGTGTGTTCGCGCACGCGCGCGTGCGTGCGTGCTTGTAGCAGTCTTTAAACCAAGTCGGTATCTTAAGTATTAAAATGAAGTTATACGGTAATGACATGTTTCAAAAGAAAAATATGCACCACCATGTATAAACAAATTCGATGAGCCCTTTAAGTACCCAGTAAGCTAAGGTGGCTTTTAGTGGCCAGGTTTTAAGTCCTTCCCATTGTATATAAAACCCAGACACTATCACAATTTTGGACCAATTATCTCCCTGGGGACAGACCATGGACCCTAATTGCTAGTAGTAAATCCCTGATTCTTGTCCCCCAAACAAAAGACATCATGGACTAGAGCGTCACCCTGAAATTTGTCATCAGGCAACAACACCAACGGCCCTCGCCTCGGGAGCTTAGTGACCCAGAAATTACAAGGAAGCCACATTTTAATGGAAATGATATGTTAAAGTTTATTGTCCAAGCGCGGGGCATTTAAATGTACTGCGGTTTCCAGAAAGCATGAGATTGTGTGTGTTTATGTGTATGTGAGAGAGCGAGAGAGAGAGAGAGAGAGAGAGAGAGAGAGAGAGAGAGAGAGAGAGAGAGAGAGAGAGAGAGGAGAGGGAGAGATGGACAGGTGTTTCATGCATTCAGCTTGCGGAAGTGGAAGTGAAGCATATGCAAGAAATGTGTATCTACATGCACTATGCCACAAATGTCATATTAACATAACTGTATATATGAATGTATATGTTGTATTCACAATGTCACACTTAACACTAACAAACGGCAACGCTCTGTAATGTACACAAACAAAAGAAACACACACTACAACTTGTAACTACACATTGCTTTGTATGAAATAAAAGTTGGAAAAAAAAAAAAATAAATAAAAAATTAAGTTACTGTGCGCCAGGAGCTGGGCGAAACCACGCCGGGTCAGATAGATAGATAGACAGACAGATAGTCGGGAACGGAAGCTTATTTGACTACTTATATGAATTAATTAAATGACATGCTCCCCACCAGGGACTGGGTGAAGCCGGGCCGGGTCAGACAGACAGACAGATAAACAGACAGTCGGGAACGGGAGAGCTTATATGACTACGTATATGAATTAAATGAGATGCTCCCCACCAGGGACTGGGTGAAGCCGGGCCGGGACAGACAGACAGACAGATAGACAGATAGTCGGGAACGGGAGAGCTTATATGACTACGTATATGAATTAAATGAGATGCTCCCCACCAGGGACTGGGTGAAGCCGGGTCAGACAGACAGACAGACCAGATAGACAGACAGACAGATAGTCGGGAACGGGAGAGCTTATATGACTACTTATATGAATTAAATGAGATGCTCCCCACCAGGGACTGGGTGAAGCCGGGCCGGGTCAGCCAGACAGACAGACAGACAAACAAGCAGACAGACAGACTGATAGATAGATAGATCCCCTCCGGGGCCTGGGCGAAGCCGGGCCGGGTCAGCTAGTATATATATATATATATATATATATATATATATATATATATATATATATATATATATATATATATATATATATATTATCTCTCCACCATCTTCTTGGTCTACCTCGGGGCCCACGGTCATTTATGCCCAGAGTGTAAGCGAGTTTTGTTTCCTGATTGTCTTCCATTCTTTCTATAATCCCCAGCCATTGTAGTCTATTAGCCTTCCTGATACCAGTGATTAGCGGGGACTTAAACAGATCATAAATGTCTTTGTTACTTCTTCTTTTCCACTCTCCACTTTGTGTATCACTAATGGGTCTAAAGATGCGTCTTACAACTTTGTTCTCAAAGGTTTGTAACAAGGCTTTGTCGGGTGACGACGAGACACGATTCGGAAAATATCAATCAATCAATCAATCAAGTGCCATGCCGGAAAGCGTGGGCGGTCATGATTCGCCATTTCACTCGATCACCAGAGTCGTGGATCAGCTCAGTGTTCCTGTCTCGTCCATGCCATGTGGCCAATATGCCAGAATATGTCGGAAAATATGCCAGGCAATAAATCTTGTCACATATTGTTTATGACTTTTGTGTTTACAGAACATGAAATGTTTTGGAGATGTATAAAAACATGGGCAGTCTGTGTGACCGCAGCGCTTAAAACGCTTGCTATTGAACTTCCAGTGCGCCGATTTTGGTGTGGGGGGATCGTTCAGACCACGGGCCATTCAGGCTTCAACGCTGACTACCCGTTCAGAAAACAATAGCACACTACTGAATGTAAATTTGTATACAAATACGACCTGAGGTTTGGATTGATTGTAACGTCCTGCAAACGCCATATACCATTTTCTATTTAAACATGAAGATCCAAAAAAAGATAACTATGGAGGGAAGTTTACTATCATCATCATCATGTTCCATGCCGATAAGCGTGGTCGGTCATGTTTCGCCATCTCACATGATCACCAGAGTCGTGTATCAGCTATGTATTCTTATCTCGACCATGCCACATGGCCAAGCCATCCAGGTATTTATTTCTCTGCCTTGACCCTTGTTCTTTGCCACTCAATCTTGCCAGTTGTCACCGAGTGCTCTAGTTTAATTCTTCTCTTAACGTTGCCAAGATATTGTGACCGTCTACGTCTAATTTCTCTAATCAATTTGCTGTTTTTGTTTGTGTATTGTAGGACATGATCATTGGTTTTTCTGTCTGTCAATGGTATTCTTAGCATTTTCCTCAGAAACCACATTTCCTTAGCCATTAGATGTTTTTCAGCTTGTCTGCTAATTACCCACGCTTCACATCCATACAAAATTATAGGATCAATGCAGCACCTCAATACTCTGTTTGACAGTGCAATTGACATCATTTTATTGGTGGGTATGTTTTTCGTCTGGCAAAAGGCTACATTCACCATGGTGATTCTTGTTCTATTCTCATCAAGGCACCTCCCATCAGATGTTATGAGTGTTCCGAGAAAGTTGTTCCAATTCACTTGTTTAAGAATATTCGGTGCAATTAAGTCGATCCTCTAGCTTTTAAGATATTTAGTTCCACACAAAAATTAGGTTGGACTGAACCAAAATGGATGACTGAAAATAATAAGTAGGAAGGTTTCGTCACAGTTATAACAGTGATGAGCAGACCAAGTAAGGTGTAAGATACGGACGTGTTTTGTCATCTAATTCGTGTATTAGGAAAAACAACAACAACTAAGGTAACACATGCTAATATTTGGTGACTGAGTGTTATTACAGCTGACATCTTAAACAGCGGCTTGTCTTTGCTAGGATCAATTATAACTCCAGCGATAAGGCTTTTGATAGCATTAGACATGTCAGCATGGTGGATTTGCTTGCAGATCTACAAATTGTTGGGAAAGACATTAGACTTATAAAAAACATATATTGGAAACAACAAGCTGCAATAAGGATTGATAATGAAGTTGGACAGTATCAGCCTATTAAGAGAGGTGTTAGGCAGGGATGTGTGAAGTCTCCAGATCTTTTTTCCCTATACAGTGAAAATATTTTCAGAAATGTAGAGGATATAAATGGAATCAGCATTGGAGGACGAAACATCAATAACATTAGATATGCAGATGATACAGTATTAATTGCAGACAATGCGCAGGACCTGCAACAATTAGTAGACGCGGTTGTTGTACACAGTGAGCAACTGGGGTTAGAATTAAATTGTAAAAATACTCAGGTTATGGTCGTCAGTAGGAAGGAAGAAGTGCCACAATGTAATATACGAGTAAATGGGAATATTCTTCAACAGGTGAATCGGTACAATTATCTTGGAACAGTTATAACATCTGATGGGAGATGCCTTGAAGAGATTCGAACAAGAATCGCCATGGCGAAAGTATCCTTTAGCAAGATGAAAAACATTCTGACCAATAAAAAGATGTCAATTGAAACGAGAAAAAGAGTGTTGAGGGGATACATAGAGCCCGTTCTTTTGTATGGATGTGAAACTTGGACAATGAGCAGTCAAGCTGAAAAGCATCTGATGGCTGCAGAAATGTGGTTTCTGAGGAAAATGCAAAGAATACCATGGACCGACAGAAAAACCAATGACCAAGTACTACAGGAGACAAATGAACACCGTAGACTGATTAGAGAAATTAGACGTAGACAGTCAAAATTTTTTGGACATGTTATGAGAAGAAATGGATTGGAGAACTTAGTGACAACTGGCAAGATAGAGGGGAACAGACCAAAAGGAAGACCGAGAGGAAAATACCTGGATGGCTTGGCCACATGGCATGGACGAGACAGGAACACTGAGCTGATCCACGACACTGGTGATCGAGTGAAATGGCGAGTCATGACCGCCCACGCTTTCCGGCATGGCACATGATTGATTGATAAGGCAAACATCAGCGACTGCCAATTGGACTGCCATAACTTTATACAGACATTGTCCCTTTATTTCTCAACATAATTTCCACCAACATTGATGCACTTATCCCATCATTGTATCAGTCCTCCCAAACCCGCTGCACAGAACTGCGTGCTTTTGTTCATTTATCTTCCATCCCACAGAACTGTGTGACTTACTTATTGAATCGGCCTCGTAATGTTTTCTACCCAGCTATGCACCGCTTTACAGGACAAGCATTTGTCAGCATAAACACTGAAAACCCACCTTGGCGGGAGACATGTCCCGAATGTCGCCGAAGTTCAATCTGAAGTGAAAACGTGGTTTAGAAAACAGAGCAATCAGTTCTATGCAGCCGGTTTGGGAGGACTGATAAAACGATGGGATAAGTGCATCAATGTTGGTGAAAATTATGTTGAGAAATAAAGGGACGATGTCTGTATAAAAATAAACTGGTTTCAAGTTATTATCATAGTTAGTTATTTTTCTAAAGCAATTTATGGCTTCCTTATTGACTTCCCCTCGTAATTCAGTATTAATTCAGGAGTTATTGATTAACTTTAGAATTTAGGTGGATAGAATGCATAGGTCAGTAGAAAGGAACTATTTTAATTGTGCTTCCACTAGTTAGGAGGAATTTGTATAATTCGTCCTGGAAACAGTATCCGTCGACTAAATTAAACTAAACTAAAATGCGTCTAAGTTTTCTCGCATTCTTATGTATGATTGTTGCGAATAAGTTTTCTATCATTCGTATGTATGATTGTTGTGTGTCAGTTTTCTCTCATTATTTTGTATGATTGTTGTGTCTTTGTTTTCTCTCATTATTATATATGATTGTTGTGTCTTTGGTTTATCTCGTGCTGGCTTCTGTATCATTCTTATGTATTATTGTTGCGCCTAAGATTTCTCTCATTCTTAAGTATGATTGTTGCGCCTAAGTTTTCACTCATTCTTATGACTGATTGTTGCGTCTAAGTTTTCTTTCATTCTTATGCATGATTATTACTCCTTTCCGTATGTGTTATCAGGAAATCCTGGGTATTCTATTGTGATTCATATGTGACTTTATCTGTGTTCCATGTAAGAATTTATCTGTTAACTTATTAATTGTGAGTCACATAATTATGCATATTCATCATCCATGCAAGCAAGTTTTTTTTTTTTTTTTTAACAATGAATGATTGTGGAGTAGGTGAGGAGAAGTGAAATACAGAGGAAGATTATGATCAATCAATCATTCACATGATAGTAGGCAATTTGATGCATACTGACATTTCTATCAGAGGAGAAGATGATAGTGGTAAACAAGCACTAATTGATAATTTAGTGTGCCTCTACGTATGGCGCCACACTTTATTCCATATCGCTCATGCTACAAGTACTTTTGGTTCTGTTTATGAATTGTGCAATTTTGTCTTGATGTTATGATTATGATGAATCTTATGAATTATTGAGGTACAGGCATATACATAAATGTTGAAAAGGAGAGATGATATTCCTCCTTAAAGCATTTAATTTGGAGTAAAACTCATTAATGTCCTGCAGGAGCTGGTGACAGAATGAATAATATTGTTTATAAGCCTTTTATATTGAGTGGGCGAAGATGGCACGTTGACATTCAACACTGATAGTTAGACAGGAGATTTGCTTGACGATCAGGCATTTGTACAATAATCATGCACGGCAGGGCGTGTGTGGCCCACCCGCAGTATGCGATAACGACTGAAGGTCGGCAGTGGGTGGGAACCACGCTGTAGGCTGTTCTGCAATAAACTTTATTTGTCAAACTGAGGACGCAAAGGTTTCCTGTCAAGTATATCGTTGAGTTGTCTTTAAATTGCCTGGTCTTGTTATTAGATGAGCCACAGCAACAACTCCGTGGCAGTGGAGAAGCTGGAAAGTATCAATGAAGAATTGTCATAATAGGTATTTGGAGTTCAAAGAATTACTCCAGCAGACAACAGCCACTCGCTGTATATTGCTGCATGGTGTACTGTGGAGCACATTTTATTTGTTATGACATCATGTTATTCACTGTTCAGATTTGTTCTACATACAAAGTGTAGTGAGACTTTACAAACACCCGGTAGTATAACACTAAATCAGACGAGAAAAGCCATCTAGGTTTGACAAAATAGGAGGCAGGTCTGGTCATGAAACTACCAGAGGACAACATTCAGGGCTAGATCGAACGAGAACGGCCTAGCAGCGAGTATGGAGCGGTGAAAAACGAGCTTTCCAAGCTGGGTAACAATGATATGTATAGGATACTAGTAGTGCATATGTTAGCTACACAATATTGGTTAACGGTTGTTAACACTATGTTTATTACTGCTGTTGTTATTGTTGCTATTGTTATTGTTATATTTGTATTACATATTTGTTATATGTATTGTTGTTGTTCTTGCTATTATTAATATTATTATATTCGTGTTGTTATTGTTATTATTGTTGTTATTATTATTATTGCTGTTGTTGTGGATATTATGATTATTGTTATTATTATGTACATGTTTTTGCTATTGTTCTTGTTATTTTTGTTGTTGCTCTTCTGTTATTGTTATCGTTGTTGTTATTATATTGCTATTGTTGTTATTGTTATTATTATTGACGTTGCTGTCGTATTTGCTGTTATTTTTGTTGTTATTGTTATTGGTGTTTGTGACATGGTAATCGGCCCTCCAAGATTTCCAGGAACTTGGTCTCAAGTATGGATGACCATATAAGGACAGGCTACGATATATTTCGAACAATGGACATCGTAATTGGAATGTACACAGCGGCAGGCAAGCTCGGTGATTGGGTGATTAACGTTAGGTAGCTACATTCCGAATAGGTTCGAGCGGGACCGAACGAAAGGATAGCCATCACTTTAAAATATGGTGTCACGAAGTCAAGTCGCTTCCCAGTTCGGGGAGTTTTTTTTTTTTTTAATTTTTTTTTTTTTTTGGGGGGGGGGGGGGGCAAAATTTGCACTTTCTGCGCCTGTGGTAAGCATATAAATTCATTATATATGTTACAACCATGCCTTTGTTTCCGTATGCGAACTGGGAAACTGTGAGATTAATGTTTAATTGAAAAGTGGCCGCAGTTTCATTGTCTGCAGGACCGACAGGTCTGTTCAACATGGTTCCCCTGTGCTTGCAATTTCATTTAGCTATGATTAAAACTCTTTTATGCATTGTGAATATATCTCATTATCAATGCATATAAATCTGCAAACTCTCTATGTGCTGTGGAGTAATTTTTATTTATTTATTTTTTTTTTGTCTGAGTGCATATTTTGAACCTCTTTCCTTCAGCTGGAGAAATGTCCACTATCTGCGTATAACAGGCAAGGTAAAAGCATATACATAAATGTTGGAGAGGAGAGATGATGATCCTCCTTAAAACATTTAATTTGGAGTAAAACACCTGAATGTCCTGCAGGAACTGGTGCCAGAATGGAACAATATTGTTTATAAGTTGGATACTCATTGCATTTGGTGAATGAATTAAGATAATTAATATGTGAGGTCTTTTCTTTTGAATGGAAGGATACCTAGGAAAACAATTATGTACAAAGGAGAATAGTGAACATGGTTATCAAATTCCGAATGAATCAAGGTATTACTCAACTTTGAGACTATATGTGACAGGCATGGGCGAAGATGACATTGCTTATCTGGTATCCTAAAATTTGAGAGCTCTGTAGTGGGTGTCGGATGGAGAAGAGCCAGCTCTTGGGTTGATAACTTCATGGGACACTTCGGCTTTCTTCCCCTTGTGTTTATTTTTCCCAGGGGTCATAATTCCCATTGTTTATTTTCCCTTTTCCTTGGGGTTTTACCTTTCTTCCATTTCAAATGATCATATAATTGCATTTATGGTACCAGTAGATATATGTTTTGATACTGGATTTTCAGGTAGTGGTTAAATCCATCCAGAAGCAGATATGACTGTTGATCTGAGCTCCGGGCTGGAGAGATGACAAATCCTATTAGGGAAGAATCTACAGGCGAGAGTCCCATCCAACCACATAAAGCAGGTAACCCAGTATCACTATGAATCACCCAGGGGACCTTTAGCCTGTACCCGTGATTAGAGAGGCAACCTCGCGAATATCCTACCTGAACCAGAACAACAAACTTACTATGGACCCAATTTATTTAGTCTTACAGAACATTTGAACATTTAGGGTCCAAAAACCAAATTTGGAGTGGAGTGGATTGAACTTAAGATAGAGAATTAAGATTATTATTATAACCTTACAGATCTATGGCTGTGATTCAATCCACCGAGGAAATATGGGTTATGTTTTTCTAACAAGGTGAATGTTTAATGTATTCATGGATACGTGCCATGCCTTTTGAAATGGGTGATTATTCTGTGATCAGAATAGCCACAACCCATCCCCAGTTTGTTTTATATTAAGTTTAATAGATATTTTATTTTTCACTCCAAGTGTTCCATTAATTCTTTGAGTGTTCGTGTTAATGTCTGTTAACCATTAATCCACCCTGGACATTAATCATTTATCTGAGAGCAGATTGACAAGGAAACTCCACAAGTTTATTGTTATTCAAGGAAATCGTTTTCTTGTTGACCTTGGGGACTTCCTTGGCTCCCCTGGACCATATTAATAACCTCAAGTAATTGAGCCATTGAAGGCAACTAAAATTATAGTGGGACAGGATCACACTGGGAAAGAGGAATTATAGTTTTCCTCTATCTATTTGAGATTTCCTAAGATATACGACAGGACCTAACAAAACTACATGGTGGAAAGTGATAAGTACGGTGGTTTTGTCACAGTTGTGACTGAATGTCGAGACAGTGATGAGCAGACGGAGTAAGGAGTTAGACACAGATGCGTTTTGTCACCAAATTCTCGTATTAGAAAGAAAACTAAGGTAAAGTATGTTACATGTTCTACGGCTGGGTGGCATTGCAGCTGAACACGTCTACGGTCGCTTGTCTTTGCTTGTATCAAATATAACTCCAACGTTACGGCAAAAGTCTGCGACTGTCGTTGTTTTTTTTTTTACTTTTTACTTGTGTATCAAAGACGAACATCGATATCATCTGTTTCTTTACTCCATTAATAATCTCTATTACCACATTTGCTATAATTATGAGGCACATGTACATGTGCTGCCAAAAATACTACATATCTAAATATATTCACTGTAACGATCAAACGGATATTGTAATTTATATATTATACGTATGTAGACAGCACTTCCTTTATTATATTATCTACCTCAAGAGATCACATACTGGAATTCTAAGATATCGCAATTGCTTAAATTTTTTTAATAGTTTTTGATCGGAATGGTGATACTTTTAATTATATATTATGGTATACGTTCTTTGGTCTAATTATTTGCTGTACACATCCTTCATAATTACTCCAATAAAGTTATGGTCTTGTCTCCCTTGTTTCATAAAAATGTCTGTTCAATTTACTTCCCTTGATACTAAGAATTCCTGTTATAAATATTTCTACATTTTCACATATGAAACAAGGGCCGTGCCACGCTATGATACAGAGAGGCGGCCGCATCAGGCGGCGCCCTACGGGGGCGGCAGAAGCAGTGAAATCGAAATACAATTTGAACTATTCAACAATTAAAAATCTTTAACTGGCTGCATTTAGAAAAGAAAAAACATCATTTAAGGGGCGGCATTTCGATGACTTGCTTCATAATGTAAAAATCTACCGAACGGCCCTTTATGAAACATTACAATGATTGAAACGAGTTGCAATATTCATAAAAGAAACAACGGCTGCAGCAGGGTGTAACTATCCATCAATCCAGCATGTGCCATGCCGGTAAGCGTGGGCGGTCATGTTCTGCCATCTCACTCGATCACAAGAGTCGTGGATCAGCTCCGTGTTTCTGTCTTGACCATGCCACAAGGTCAAGCCATCCAGGTACTTGCGTCTAGGTCTTCCCCTTGGTCTGTTCCCCTCGATCTTACCAGTTGTCACCAAGTTCTCCAGATCTTTTCTTCTCATAACATGCTAAAAAAAACTGTGACTGTCTACGTCTAATGTCTCTAATCAGTTTACGATCTCCATCTGTTTCATGAAGAACTTGTTCATTGGTCTTTCTGGCTGTACATGGTATTCTTTGTATTTTCCTCAGAAACCACATTTCTACAGCCATCAGATGTTTTTCATCCTGAATGCTCATTGTCCAAGCTTCACATCCATATAAGAGTACAGGTTCTATGTAGCATCTCAACACCCTTTTTCTCGTTTCAATTGACATCTTTTTATTGGTCAGTATGTTTTTCATCTTGCTAAAGGCTACTTTTGCCATGGCGATTCTTGTTCTAATCTCTTCAAGGCATCTCCCATCAGATGTTATTACTGTTCCGAGTGAATATTTCCGAGTGAGAATTCGCTGGAGTGAGTTCCCTTGAGCAAGATGGCGGGACATTTCTTCGTCCCGTAAAATGGAACGTGTTTTTTCCGAAATGTGTATGGATTAAGTGTTTTTTCGTGGTGAAATGGAGTTCGGACCGTGCAACGGAGTTCGTGCACGCGCGTCCGGTCTTCTTTCGGCGTATCATCGGCGCCCGGTGGCGATAGTTAAGCCTAACATGACGACCAGACGACCAGCTAGGACACAACGTGGTAAGAGGGCGGGCGTGCGCAGAAGGCGCTTAAAATGTGACAGATTGGGTATCGGAAATGTTCGAGTACTGTACTGGAACTGTGCATCATTTAGTCAACGCCGACCCATTCTTGAAAAACTACTCTACGGAAACGATATTGTAGTCTTGCAAGAAACACAGATCACCGACGGAACAGTCAATGTTGCGGGATTTCAGGTTTTCCTTAACAGGCGGCACCTCGGACAGGCCATTCTGGTCCGCGACAACTTACTAGTTTTTTTTATCTTTATCACACTCGACAGACGGTGCAGAGAGCAGAACCCTGCCGCTGTCAATGCAGAGGTTAACGCGCTCATCTATGATCACTCAGATAGCCCCGAAGTGCTCATCTATACAGATGGATCTGTTGTAAAGCAGCAGAGAAGTGCGTGGGCATTTACAGCCCGTTCAGCGGGCCGAACCGTTCAAGAATCCAGTGGTGCCCATTCTATGACCACGAGCAGCATGACGATGGAGGTGATGGCAGTTACACAGGCTTTCATATGGCTGGAATCACAGCATTATACCAACGTGTGTGTACTAAGTGATTCAATGAGCATGATTCAGAAGGTCGAAGCTGGATCTGTACGTAGACAGTGGACTGAGTCGCTGCGGAAGTCTGTTGTCCGCAAAGTCACCTTCATCTTCGTCCCGGGACATGCGGGAGTCGAGGGAAATGAACGAGCTGATAAATTGGCTGGCTCTGCACCCCCTGTAGATGGCCAGCCCATGGATCGTGCCGATGTTATTAACGCCCTTAAAGATATGGCGAGAACAGAGGACTTTGACGCCAGTGATTCCACATCGCTTTCCAGGATGAAAGACCTGGGAGTAAGAATCGGCACATTCAGACGCGAGAAGTACATCGGGAAAACAAAGCGCCTCGTCAACCAACACAGAACTGGCACTATTAGCCACCGGACGCTGATGCATATGCTGGGGGGAGGATCTGAGCACCTATGGACATGTCCGGAGTGCAACGAAGATACCCCAACTGATAACTAACTAACTAACTAACTAACTACTGTTCCGAGATAATTGTACCTATTCACTTGTTGAAGAATATTCCCATTTACTTGTATATTACATTGTGGTATTTCGTTCTTCCTAGTGACGACCATAATCCGTGTCTTTTTACAATTTAATTCTAACCCTAGTTGTTCACTGTGTGTAACAACCGCATCTACTAAATTTTGCAGGTCCTGTTCATTGTCTGCAATCAAGACTGTATCATCTGCATATCTAATATTATTGATGCATCGTCCCCCAATGTTGATTCCTTCCATATCTTCAATATTTCTGAAAATACTTTCACTGTACAGGGAAAACAGATCTGGAGACATTACACATCCCTGTCTCACACCTCTCTTAATAGGCTGATATTGGCTTACTTCATTATCAACTCTTATGGCAGCTTGTTGCTTCCAATATATGTTTTTTACAAGTCTAAGGTCTTTTCCATCAATCCGTAGATCTTCAAGCATAATTATCATGTTGACATGTCTCACATTATCAAAAGCATTTGTGTAGTCAATAAAGCAAAGATGTAGATCATTGTTTACTTCTATAGAACGTTCGATTACGGTTCTCAGTATATACACAGCATTTACTGTACCCTTGCTTTCTACAAACCCACATTGTTCTTCTCCTATTTCAGGTTGTATTTTCCTCCTAACTCTTTGCATGATAATTCTTAGCAAAATCTTCGTGATGTGACTCATTATACTAATTGTTCGATGTTGATCATATTCCAAGGCTCCGGATGTCTTTGGGATTGCAATAAATACAGAATTACATAACTCCTGAGGTATATTTCCAGTATCATATATTGTATTAAGCAGACCGGTAACTTTATCTATTCCATATTCTTCTAAAGCATTAATCATTTCTGTTGTGACGCTGTCTGAACCGGGGGGCTTGCCAGATTTAATATGGTTAAGAGCATTCTGAACCTCCATCTTCAAAATTGCTGGTCCTTCATTATTATTTTGAACATCATACCGTTCGTCTCTGTTATCGTCATAAAGGTTTTTCACGTAATCTGACCATGCATGTAAGATCTGATCTTTTTCTATTATGGCTCTTCCATCTTTTGTCTTTAGGCGGCTTGTTGATGTACGTGTTCTTTCATTAGTAAGCTCCTGAATTCTGTTGTGCATTAGTTTCGTATTTTTACTGTTGTGTTGCTCTTCAATTTCTCTGCAATTTTTCTCAATCCATGTTTCTTTTGCCTCATCACATAAGTTTCTGACTGTTTTTATTTCCTATTGTTACATAAGGTGTTACATAAGGTGTAACAATAGGGAATAAAAACAGGTAGGTGCGTGTTGTTGGCACCTTGCAGTCTTGACAGACCAAAGTATGTGAGTTGGAATGTGGCCAATATTCCATCACAATGCCTGGGCAGAGCTTCAGAGAAACATGTGGTGCCTAAAAGACATGTCCTCTCTCTCGGCCTGACCTCGTGTTGTCCAGAGGAATGGGTAACCAATACGTCTGGCACAAGGTAGGCTGCAGACGCTGGCGGCGCAGCGTCAATCCTCCGAGACCTCGCCACCACAAGCCTGTGGCGAGTTATGGCCAGACCCTGACACCCAATGGGCCCGGCTTAGGGGCGTTCAGCAAAGTCCCACAGGTGAGGGCCTCGTACGAGCCCGGACCATAAGGGCGCGCACATCTGTCGATCACAAGTGTCCGGACCTGTGTAAAGCGTGCACTATCGTCAGACTCTCCACCTGACTTTAAGCGGACCCCGCGACCAGCGGGAATAGGCCCGCCAGAGATACCGCAGGAGATATTGCCTGTCTATTGCAAGCAAATCCGCCATCCTTCCACTGTGCGGATCTCGCTACCGGCGAGAATAGGCCCGACGAAGATTATGCTCGTCTGTTGCGAACAAATCTCTACCGAGAGACTGAATAAGTAAAGAAACGATAAAACATCTTGTGTAACACCTGCGAACAGATTAGAAATACTAAACACTGAGACAGTGTACATATCTTACAACGAACTCCACAATGATGAACATACTTTTTTTAAAAGGTGAGTAGTCTTGAGGGGATAATAAAACATAATAAAATCAAAAATGCAGATAAGCATATTACGACACATTGACAGTCACGAAAGTTGACACTGGGGTCCATTTGGACCCCATGGTAGCTCTATGACTGAGGTTCCCAAACCATGGTCCTCGGGCAACTTGTGGTCCAGCAGTTATCCGAAAGTGCCACGCGAGGCCTCTTATTTAATATAATATATTTTAATAATTTCAAAAATGCATTCGGAGCGCCCCGTCACCATGCGATAATTTACTTTACTCGTGGTTGTTATGCTCAGATATTACCGAATGCGCCTGTTCAGTTCGCAACGAAACATTATGAAGTTCCCATATCCCAGCCTTATCGACCAATCAGAGTGTGCAAGGCGCCATGTTGTCGACTGTTACAACTGTTTAGCAGAGTCGGTAGTATTGTATTTTTCAAATAAAATTGTACCGATAAAGCCTATAAACAAGGGTGTGGAAAATCTAAAATAAAAAAAAAATGGTAAAAAGCGAAAATGTGAAGACCTTGCTTGTTGTAAATTCAATGAAGATTGGGGCACTGAAAAGTATTGTCTATATGTTTCTGTCTGAAATAAATGAACTGCCTACAGAACGGGAATTTCTGCTGAACGATGACTGGCTTAATGACCTGGCATTTTTTGGTGGACATCGCGTATCATTTAAACTCTTTAAATGCGAGAATTCAGGGAAAACACAAACTATTCACACATTTATGCGATGAGTTTTTTTCATTTACAATAAGACTATGACTATTTATCGGATATCTGACTGAAAGGACTTTAGAGGCGTGTCCAACTCTGAAGACGCTTGTGGGGAAAACAAATGTGACTTATTACAGTACAAAGTAAACGTTGAAAGTCTTCTGGATATCTTTTAGTCGAGATTTCAAGAGTTTACAATAGAGGTGGATAGTATTGTCCTTTTCATAAACCCATTCATATTTTCTTATGCCAAGCTCTGTCAATTACAGTAAAACCTTGAGCACGAAGTAATTGATTTGAAATTCAATTTTGAATGAGATGTAAATTTCTGGAGCTGCCCTGCTTCACCTTCAGCTGATCATATGCTTTCATTCTGGCAACTATTACCTGTTGAACAATTTGAACACATGCGTTCACTCGCCCAGAGATACATTTGTCGTTTTGGTTCGACTTACAGATGTGAGCAGTCGTTTTCTGCAATGACCGTTACAAAAACAAACAAACAAACAAACAAACAAATAGCCACGTTCCCGACTCACCGACACTAACCTAGCTGCGCTTATGACGTTGGAACGACAGATATGTGCCCAGACATGGATAAACTGGCATCTGAACTTAAGTAACTGGTTATGAAGAACAGTTACAATTGTAAATTAAGTACGAGGGTAAGTTAATAAGTACGTCACAAATCGCTGCAGGAAAATAACTAACTAAGATAACAACTCAAAACCAGTTTATTTGTATACATACATTGTCCCTTTATTTCTCAACATAATTGCCACTAACATTGATGCACTTATCCCATCGTTTTATCAATCCTCCCAAACCGTCTGCATAGAACTGCGTGCTCTGTTTTTTCATTTACCTGCGATTCCACAGAACTGTGTGATTTACTTATTGAATAACCCTCGTAACTTATTCTACCCAACTATCCATCCATCCATCATGTGCCATGCCGGTAAGCGTGGGCGGTCATGTTCTGCCATCTCACTCGATCAACAGAGTCGTGGATCAGTTCTGTGTTTCTGTCTCGACCATGCCACAAGGCCAAGTCATCCAGATACTTGTTTCTAGGTCTTCCCCTTGGTCTGTTCCCCTCGATCTTACCAGTTGTCACCAAGTTCTCCAAATCATTTCTTCTCATAACATGCCCAAAAAATTGTGACTGTCTACGTCTAATGTCTCTGATCAGTTTACGATTTTCATTTGTTTCTTGAAGGACTTGTTCATTGGTCTTTCTGGCTGTCCATGGTATTCTTTGCATTTTCCTCAGAAACCACATTTCTACAGCCATCAGATGTTTTTCAGCCTGGCTGCTCATTGTCCAAGCTTCACATCCATATAAAAGTACAGGTTCTATGTAGCATCTCAACACTCTTTTTCTCGTTTCAATTGACATCTTTTTATTGGTCAGTATGTTTTTCATCTTGCTAAAGGCTACTTTTGCCATGGCGATCCTTGTTCTAATCTCTTCAAGGCATCTCCCATCAGATGTTATTACTGTTCCGAGATAATTGTACCTATTCACTTGTTGAAGAATATTCCCATTTACTTGTATATTACACTGTGGTATTTCGTTCTTCCTAGTGACGACCATAATCTGTGTCTTTTTACAATTTAATTCTAACCCTTGTTGTTCACTGTGTGTAACAACCGCATCTACTAAATTTTGCAGATCCTGTTCATTGTCTGCAATCAAGACTGTATCGTCTGCATATCTAATGTTATTGATGCATCGTCCCCCAATGTTGATTCCTTCCATATTTTCAATATTTCTGAAAATATTTTCACTGTACAGGGAAAACAGATCTGGAGACATTACACATCCCTTTCTCACACCTATCTTAATAGGCTGATATTGGCTTACTTCATTATCAACTCTTATGGCAGCTTGTTGTTTCCAATATATGGTTTTTACAAGTCTAAGGTCTTTCCCATCAATTTGTAGATCTTCAAGCATCCTTATCATGTTGACATGTCTCACTTTATCAAAAGCCTTTGTGTAGTCAATAAAGCAAAGGTGTAGATCTTTGTTTACTTCTATAGAACGTTCGATTACGGTTCTCAGTATATACACAGCATTTACTGTACCCTTGCCTACTACAAACCCACATTGTTCTTCTCCTATTTCAGGTTGTATTTTCCTCCTAACTCTTTGCATGATAATTCTTAGCAAAATCTTCGTGATGTGACTCATTATACTAATTGTTCGATGTTGATCACATTCCAAGGCTCCTGATTTCTTTGGGATTGCAATAAATACAGAATTACATAACTCATGAGGTATATTTCCAGTATCATATATTGTATTAAGCAGACTGGTAACTTTATCTATTCCATATTCTTCTAAAGCATTAATCATTTCTGTTGTGACGCTGTCTGGACCGGGGGTCTTGCCAGATTTCATATGATTAAGAGCATTCTGAACCTCCGTCTTCAAAATTGCTGGCCCTTCATTGTTATTTTGAACAATATATTGTTCGTCTCTGTTATCGTCATAAAGGTTTTTCACGTAATCTGACCATACATGTAAAATCTGATCTTTTTCTATTACGACTCTTCCATCTTTTGTCTTTAGGCAGCCTGCTGATGTACGTGTTCTTTGATTAGTAATCTCCTGAATTCTTTTGTGCATTAGTTTCGCATTTTTACTGTTGTGTTGTTTTTCAATTTCTCTGCAATTTTTCTCAAGCCATGTTTCTTTAGCCTCCTTACATAAGGTTCTGACTTTTCTGTGAATTTCTTCATATTTGGCAGGATTATTTTTGTTCTGTCTTCTTGTTTCCATTAGTTGTAAAATTTCTTCAGTCATCCATGTCTTACGGCCCACTTTCTTTACTTTTGGAATAGTTTTTTCTGCTGCACAACTGATTGAATTCTTCAGCATTTCCCATTGATCATCTACATCTTGAAATAGGATCTCTAGATCAGACAATAAATCAAATTTGTTCTTTACTTCTATGTTAAAATTATCTTGTATTTCTTTGTCAGTTTTCAATTTGCACAAGTCATATTTAGGGTTTCCTGCTGTATACTTGACTTTCTTTAACTTTACCCTCAATGTGTCAATAATTAATCTGTGATCACTGTAACAGTCTGCATTTGGAACTGTTTTTACAACTGTTAATGCATTTCGAAACCTTTTGCTTATCAGGATGTAATCTATCTGGTTTTTAATCCTGCTGTCTGGACTCCTCCATGTCCATAATCTTCTAGGATGTTGTTTAAACCAGGTGTTTCCTACAACCATTTCTTGTTCTTTTGCCCATTCTACAAGTCTGTAACCTCTTTCATTTATCTCTCCCAAACCATGGTTGCCTACACTGCATCCATCGCTTTGCTTTCCTATTTTTGCGTTGAAATCACCCATTATGATATTTATTTCTGATTTTTTACAGTTCTTCAAAGCAGACTCCATGTCATTATAAAATTTCTCTATACTTTCTTCACTGCTTTCACTTGTTGGGGCATATACTTGAATTACATTTATTTTAAAAGGTCTTCCGTTTAATTTTACTAATAGAACTCTGTCTGACACAGCCCAATATCCTTTGACAGAATTTGATGTTTGCTTATCTAATATAATGGCTACACCTCTTTGCTGTTCTTCTCCCCCCGAGTAAATAATTTTACAATCCTCTCCTGTCCTTATCCCTGCTCCTCTCCATCTCGTTTCCGATATTCCTAATATGTTAATCTTCTCTCTCTCCATTTCTTTGTTGATGTCCTCCAACTTTCCATCTGCATTCATTGTTCTAACATTCCAAGTTCCTACTTTCAATGATATTAATCTTTTGCACCTAGTAGCCTGTTGACGGTCTGGAGTCACCTGGTGCGCATGACTATCCCTACCGGGCGAGGCTGCTCCTATGGAGCACCCATTTACGCCGTTTCTCTGATTATCGATAAGTGAACACAACATGATTTTCTTGGCATGTGTAAAGAAGGTAGTTTGCCATTGCTTTCCTTCCCAGCAGTGACCATACTGGTCAGTGACCGTAGCCATTGTCTCCTCAAAAAAGGAGATCCTCTGCCTACCGTCGTGAAGGTGGAGACCATAACCTACAACTATCTGTCGGCTGCTTTCCATCTTCATCCACCACCTGCACCCATGGCTTCACGTAACCCTGATCGGGGGGCTAAACGGGTACTCCACCTTGCCCAAGGGTGTCCCGTAGGCTAGCGGAGGGAAGGAGGCGCCTTACTTCTCCTTTGATAGGGGATACCCCTACCCCGCTACCCAACTATGCTTTACGGAAAATCGCTAGGGGCTAAGTCGGGGCTGTGAGGTGGATGTTCCAGAACATTTCGCGAATGGCGCCGAAGTTGAATGTGAATTGAAAACGTGGTTTAGAAAACAGAGCACGCAGTTCTATGCATCCGGTTTTGGAGGACTGATAAAACTATGAGATAAATACATCAATGTTGGTGGAAATTATGTTGAAAAATAAAGGGATAGTGTATTGATACAAATAAACTGGTTTCATGTTGTTATCACATTTAGTTATTTTTCTACAGCCATTTGTGAATTATTTATTAACTTACCGTTGTACATTATAGCGATTTTCGAAACTAATGTAGAATTTATTGTTAAATGAACTTTTGATTTTAACCACCCTCACCTCCCCTTCCCCCCCCCCCCCCCAATAAAAAATGACTGCAGTGTAGTACTGACAATGACTGCCTTTAAAGTTTGAGAATTTTGTTGACGAAAGTTAAGAAAGGTAAGAATGATATTGCACGGCTTTTATAATTTTATGACGTTGTGGCCCGTTTAACTACATAAAAATGTAGATATGGCCCTCTGCTTGAAAAGCTTGGGAACTACTGTTCTAGGGTTAAAAGTTGTTAATATCGTAGCAGACATGATGTATTATATATCAAAGTAAAGAGCGTTTCATAAGGAAACCTACTGTGTATAAGCCCATGGCAGATGGGGGAAGTCGCTAGAGATGATTAATCATCCCACGGCAATTAATCCGTTAAACCTGAAATGGCAACCATGACCGTACACACATATTGACGCCGGAAATGATGATGCTGTGTCATCACAGCTCCGCCACGGAGACCACACGATCACCAATCTTGTGTCATGTCTGTGGTCGTGGCCCGTTTATTCGGTAAGCGCCGCCCAACGTTCGGCGCTAACAGAAAGCAGGTAGTACCGTCTACTGTCATACGGTAGCTCAGTCATATCTGACCTAGACCTGACTTGTTAGATACTAGTAGTACACATGTTAGCTACACAAAATGCGGTCATGGTTGTTGACACGATGTGTTGTGTTGTTTTTATAGTTGTTATTGTTACTATTGTTAGTATTTTGCTGTTTTTGTTGTTGTCATGACTGTTGTTATTAATAATTTTTTATTCATATTATTGTTATATACATATTATTGTGGTTGTTTTTGTTATTGTTATTGCGAACGTCGTTGTCATTGTTGCTGTTGATGTTCCTGCTCTTATTGTTATTCTTGATACTCGTGCTATTATAATCTTAGTGTTTTTGTTGTCTTTGTTATGTTATTATTGTTGCTGTTACTGTTGGCATTGTTATTGTTGATGTGTTGTTGTTGTTGTTGTTGTTGTTGTTGTTGTTGTTGTTGTTGTTGTTGTCGTCGTCGTCGTCGTAGTCGTCGTCACATTCATTATCATTATCATCGACATCATCATCATTATATATAACTAGTTTCACACAGATAATGTATAGCACAGATTGCAAGATGCTCCAAGCATTGTGCTACTCTAGGTGTTGTTCAGACAGACTCACAAAGAGAACTAGCAACTCGCATCAGAAGATGACAGTTTACATTCTTTAGGCATGTCATGAGAAGTGGAAAACTAGGGCATGTTGTCACAACAGGAAAGCTGGAAGGGAGGAAAGCCAGGGGGAGAACAAGACAGTAGATGCTGGACAGTTTGTCATCATGGCATGCAGGAACGTCTGTAATGAACATGGGCGTCGGTACACTAGACAGAAGGGTATGGACAGACATGGTCACTAACGGCATACGGCATGGACTACAGGAAGAAGTAGATACATACAATTTACTTCTATTGAACATTGAAGAAATATGTCTTTCCGACAAGAACGCAGAATTGTAAAACAAATTTATTCTCATTAAGATAAACAAAAATTAGTAAATGAAATTCAAAACAATGTATTCCCTTAGTGAATTTAAATACAGAAGACATAAACATTGCGTTGCACGATTGATTGCCTGGCATATATCGCTGCCTCTGGTCATGCAATATCTCTTGTCACATATTGTGTATGGCTTCTGTGTTGACAGACAATGAAATGTTTTGAAGATGTGTAAAAACATTGGCAGTCTACGTGATCGCGGAGCTTAAACCTCTTGCGATTGAACTTCCAGTGCGTCGATTTCAGGGGTGGGGGAGGGGGTGGCAATTGTTCAGTACACGGGCTAGTCGGGCTTCAACGTTGACTTCCCGTTCAGCAAACAATGGGAAAATACTGAATGTAAACTTGTATACTAAAGCAACCTGGGGTTGGGGTTTATCGCAAAGTCCTTCAAAAGCCATATAACTTTTTTTTTTTTTTAAAACATAAAGGTCTAGAAAAGATAACAATGAAGGAAAGTGTATCATCATCATCATCATCATCATCATCATCATCATCATCATCATCATGATCATCATGATCATCATCATCATCATCACCATCATAAGAAAATAAATCATCATCATCATCATCATCACCGTGTGCCATGCCCATAAGAGAGGCGGTCTTGTTTCTCCATCTCACACGATCACCAGAAGCGTGGAGCAGCTCTGTGATCTTGACTCGACCATTCCACGTGGCCCTGCCATCCAGGTATTTATGGTCTCGGACGAAGCCTCAGGGTTCATTGTCCCAAGGGAGAAGGTAGAGAGTGGGGGTCTAGAATCTGGAGGGGTTTGTAGACATATTTAAACCATTTGAGGTCAACCACAGAGAAATCCAGTGTATCTACCTGTCACACCCCTGTCCGTAGAATACACGGGAGTGCTAAGGACCCTTGGGCTTGGTTAACTCTCAATACCCAAGGCCAACCTGTCACTTTCCAGAGAACTATTTTTGTAGCATTGGCCAGTCCATCCATGGGGTGTTAGCTGCACTTTAACTCAACAATTTCCCCCTTCGTCCTCGCTAGTCCTGCGTGTACACAGTGATTTTCTTTTGTCCTATCAGACATGGTGCAGGAAATTAAAAAAAAAATTTTTCTCTCACCACTGCATCATTCAGGTCATAAGCACAGCTGCATGTTTTATGAACATCTGCAAAAAACTGTTTGATATGGTCAAGTATCTGCCCTATTGCTCCATCTGCAATATCACTTACATTCATTGTTAATGAACAAACTGTACCGTCTTCGTTGGCCACTGAGACGTGCACGTCATTAATGTGCATCCCACCCTTGGTGTGGCATCTCAGGCTAATGTAGCACTGACTCACTGATCCAGGGCTTGACCGACCTGCACCACTGCCAGCACGCCCAGGTCAACGGTTATATGTGCTACCTTGCTAACACAAGGAAGATCTGAAAAAGTGCTCTCAAAAACAAAAAGCAAGTCCTATGCTACGAACCAAACCGCGTATATTTACAACGCTAACATTATGTAGTAAAATGTCGTAAATGCACCGACGGACGATAAACTCATACTCACCTTCATTCTTCGTCTAGATTACTTTCCATCCTTTGTTGTTGTCGGTGTCTTTAGCCTTTTCTTCCAATATGGAAATCCGATTTTGATAAGAATGGATTTCTCTAATATCATTCTGGTATACACTTACCACCTTTTCATGCAACTTGTCCATTTGCTCTCTTTTAATGACATTATCTGCAATATAGTGAGTGCAAAAAAAAAAAAATGACGTCATATAGATTAGAGAGAAATCCTCGACGCCAAAATACGATAAAAGCTAAGGGACGCGTTGGAAACAACAAAAACGTCACAGAGCGATTAGGGCAACAACGGGAGACTTGCGGGGACATGGAACCGGGTAGGCAGTGCAAATTTTAAGAGGAAACATTGGCGTGTCTATGGATCAGAGTTGGCATAAAGACTAGTGGCTGGAGTTATAATAGCAGTGACGAACATGCTACAAGATAGTGCCACAAAAGTATAGAACCTGCAGGCAGAGAAACTAGACAGATTGTACTTAGAGCGGCGAGACGAACACTGAATGAATGGACAGAAGGTCATCTGCGGACGAATAGAAACCGGGTTTGTCTTCTATTCATGCATATTCATGTGAAATGTAGTTAAGCCCCGCCTGGTATCACAGGTTCTTAAGGAATATTGAATTGTAGTGTTTAACGAAGCAACCGGTGTACGTTGGAACAAATAAACAGCGTTATGTACTATTCAAAGCCCAGAGTCTGCTTCATCCATCATTTTTAGAGTTACGGCTCCAATTGCTCTTGTTGTACATTTCTTTGAGCCAGAAGGAAAAAGATGCTAACTGTTGGATTGTTGGAGTTATTATTATTATTACTACGATTATCCTCAACCAGCAGTTTGGCATTATCCTTATTTAAGTTTGTATACTCCTTCTTCTGTATTTTACCTGTTATTCCAACCCGATAATCTGCTTCTTCAGTCGTCTGTTGGCCACCTGTAATGTTTTGTTTTCCTTGAAAATGATATTCAGGAGTGTTTCTTGTTCATCGACTCGATGTTTCAAAAGTCCAGATGTAACAGTTTTCTCATTGCATCATCATGTAGTTCTTTCAAAGCTAGAAATTTTGATTTCCAAGCCTCTGTCTTCTTTTTGATTTTCTCATTGAGTCTTTTCAATGAAAACTGCGGTTGCTGTTTTCTACGTGGATTTTTTTTTTTTTCAAGTTCTCTTACCTGCTTCTTTAAACGCCTGATCTTACCATTCATATTCAGAATTGCTGCTCTTTTCTTGTATACACAGTTCGGGCAATCTCTTTTCAGTTTCCCAGGTGATGGCAAGCTACTGTACACTGAAAAACAAGGTAACATTAATGATGCAGAAGATTGTGTTGTTTCTGTTTGTGGAGATTCTGGTTCCATGATCATTATCTCAGATGGTGGTAGTGGTGTACATGTGGGTTCAGTGTGTTTTGGGCGTGATGTATGTTCGGGTTGTGAAAAAGCAGGTGCAACTGTGAGACTCTTTAATGTGATACGAAGTGGTTCACCGAGAAGGCTAATAAATACCTGAAATTCTGATGTTAAATTTAATTTTTTTATGAACATTTTTTTTTAAAATTTTCACACAAATGAGTTGACAGATTTCCCTCAAGTATCTCCTTGCCGGGGCAATTTGTCTGCACAATGGCTCTCACCTCTTTAAGCACATCTGTTACAGTACGAATATCCTCTATTAATAGCCGAGCAACGTACCTTTTCTGAATGGGACATTCAGGTTCAAACACTGACACACGTGATCATCGATGATCACGATTCCTTTTTCTTCCATAATATATATATATATAAAACAGAACGTATGTGTGTGGGTGTGTGTTTGGGGATATATTGGATGCGTTCGATAACGGTCAATCCGATTGAGATGAAAATGTCTGCACGCCTTCCATTCATTCCCGTGCAACCAACTGTCATAGTTTTTTTTTTTAGTGTAGCATCATCTATTTACTTATTAAAATTTAATAATTAAATTACATGACATAACATAAAGCAAAATATATAAAGGGACATAACGTTTAGTAGCATTGCTGTATCTTAGGTTAATTCCCCTGGCTATAGATAGACAGATAAAGATAGATAAATAGATCTGACCCGATAGATAGATAGGGTGGGATAGACGGAGGGAGAGACGGACGGACGGAGGGACGGGCAGGCAGACAGACAGACATATAGACAGACAGACAGCCGGGCCAGGTCGTCAGACAGACAGACAGACAGATAGACAGTCGGGAACGGGAACTTATATGAATTAAATGATATGCTCCCCATCAGGGACTGGGCGAAGCCGGGCCGGGTCAGACAGACAGATAGACAGACAGAAAGACAGACAGACAGACAGATTGTCGGGAACGGGAACGGGAGCTTATATAGTTAGTTAGTTAGTTAGTCGACAGATCATCCTCATTGCACATCGAACCATTCAGTCCATAAGTGCTCGGATCCCCTCCTCAGCAAATCCCGCAGCGTGTAGCGGCTAACGACGCCAGTTCTGTGTTGGTTTATCAATCTTCTTTGGCTTCCTGCGTAGTGTTCTTGTTTGGCCACACCTCTTTTAATTTGCTGCTCTCGCAGTCTGGCCATTGTTGTAGATTCACAGTCATCACTTGGTTCTCGCAAAAGTCTTACTTCTCGTAGAGCATTCAGAATGTCGGCCTGGTCCATGGCGCGTCCGCCCTCCACAGTAGCCTCACCTGCGAGCTTGTCAGCCCGCTCATTTCCTTGTACTCCCGCATGCCCTGGCACGAAGATGAAACTAATCTTTGCCAGTCGAGACCGCTCCAGAGGCAGCAACCATTCTCTTCGGATCGACCCCTCCTCTATCCTCTTGATCATGTTCATTGAGTCGCTAAGGAAACAAGCCCTAGTGAATGTCTGTGTCTCGAGCCATGTTATTGATTTACTTACTGCCATGACTTCCATGGTCAGGCTACTTGTGGTTTCAGTAAAAGCACCAGAGTCCTCCTTCACAATTCTCCCTCCGGCCCGAGCTGTAAAGGCCCATGAGCTTCTCACATGTCGGACGACCGACCCATCTGTGTAGATGACCACGTCACCGTCTAGCGAATTCTCGAAAATCAACGCTTGTACTTCAGCCTCAACAGCAGCCGGATTTTCTTGTCTGCATTTTCTGTCAAGTTGGATGCAAACTGAAAAGGATGTGCAGAAGTCTGTTGGCACTTGCACCCACTCCTCGCCAGGTTCTAAGTCCTCAAGTGAACACACCTGTTGAAGAATGTCTTCGGCTTGACCCATCCACGACCTTCCTCTTTTTAACCTGCTGCCCTTCACCTTCCTAATTTCACTATGCAGTGGATGTTGTGTGTTTGCGTTAATTCTGAGGTAGGCGCGTGCCCTGCAATCTTGTATTCTCTCTTCAATGGTTGGAAACCCAAGAAGGTAGCGCATCGCCCTGCATGCTGTATCTCTTGTACATCCAAGAATAATGCGCATAGCTTCATTCTGTATCCTTTCCATCCGTTCTATCTGCTTATGGCTGAGAGTCAGGATTGCCATTGCATACTCCAAAACAGACATGACCAACCCCTCGTACAGAAGACATAGATGGCGCTGCTCACAGTTTGCTGCCGCCATCACCCGCATCGCTGCCAAACCCCGCTTGGCCTTTGTTATCACCTGGTCTATGTGCACATTATAAGCAAGGCTTCGATCAAACCGTATCCCCAGGTAATTCATTGCCTGCGTTCTTTCCACCATCTCTGAACACAGCATTACAGTTGGTGTTGGAGTGTTGACAATATGATTATTCAACGAGAACCAAGTCACTGTTGCCTTTGTTGGGTTGACCATTGCCCCAGCTTCATCACACCAAGTACTTATGCGATTGAGTTCGGTTTGTAGTTCCACAGCAACCTCCTCTCTATCCTTCCCCTGACGATACACTAAAACATCATCGGCATATGACAATGTCCTGCCAGGTCCAGTGATCTGCTCACTGGTGATTCTCACTGTGTAGGCGTTGAACAGTACCGGAGATAATGGTGATCCCTGTGGTAGGCCAGGATATATTGTTGTTGGTTCCGAAGTCCAACTGCCACATCTAAAAACTACTTTCCGTTGGAAGAGGGCTGCAGCGATCCAACTAAGGAGGAATGGACTTATGTTTAGTTCGAGAAGCTGAAACATTAAAAAGTCCAGTGGTACTCTGTTGTATGCGTCCTCAAGATCAATCGCTGCAGCAACGGTTTCAGTGCCTGAGTGGAAACCTTCATAGACATCCTGGGTAAAGACTGCTGCATTGGTCCAGGTTTCCCTTTTTGGACGGTACCCACCCAGGGTGGGTGGGAAAACACCTTGTCTCTCTAGTTGGCTTGATATTTTCTTGGCAATTACCTTCTCCAGCAGCTTGCCTATTGTATTCTGCATGGTTATAATTCGATATCCCTGAATTTTTTTGTGGTCTTTGTCAGGCTTCGGCAAGGGAATCAGATAGCTGTGTAACCATTCCTCCTTGATGCTAGCACCCCCTATACTGTTGTTGTACATGTCTGCTAGTTTCTCTAGCTCATTGTCGGTACACCTATTAATGTCATCGTATCTTATGCCATCAGGACCTGGAGCACTGTTTTTTGATCGTCGAAGCACAGCCTTGATTTCTTTCACTGTCACTGTGTCTTCATCCGAAGTGTCCTGGGCCTTGCATCTGTCTGAGGTGACCTCCTTGGCCAGATTTCGGCCTCCCATGTCTGTCTGGTTGCTTTGCTCAAGGTAGCGTTCAAAGAGGGCTTTGCCCTTGTCCTCGTCAGTCCTCTGCCAGATGAGGTCAGCACCTTGGAAGTCAGAAATGCTCTTATTCTTGACTACACCACTCATGCTTTTATGTAGTCGCCAGAACAATTTCAGTGACTTGTCTGTGCTTACTCTTTGACACACCTCTGCCCATTTTTCGCTTTTAACAACCTTGACCAGTTTTTTGAAGTAGCTTACTTTTGTGTGCATCTCTCTTTCTAAGTGCAAGCAGGGACTAGGATGACCAGCTCTGTTCTTCTTGGCATTTTGCCATCTCCTTACAGCACTACGCTTATCCACCCAAGCCTTCTCCACCTCGAAACTCCACCACGATGGCTGCTCCCAGCTTTTTTTCCTGCCCTGAAACGTTCTGCGCTTGTCACGTCTTATTTTACTCACCACATCTTGCCCTGTACTGTCATACTGGAACGTCTTTACCTTTAGCTTGTGCTGCCTGGTTCTGCCTTTCTCCACCAGTATGCTGCACGGGTGGTGGTCGCTGCCATGGTGTCCTAGGACACCCCATCTACACACTGTAGTGAGTGAAGGTGAAACTAGCGCCAGATCAATAGCACTGTCCTCATCGCCCGGACGGCTTGCTGTTCTGGTGACACAGCCACTGTTGATACAAACCAGGTCGATGGTTTCCAGTGCAGTCTCGAGCTCCTCCCCCTGTGTATTGGATGAAGTGTTTCCCCATGATCTGCCTTTAGCGTTGAAATCACCACAGAAAATAACATTTCTCTCGTGGCCTAATATGCCACTTAAGCACTGCCACTTCTGGGCGTCCACACTGGCATTGCGTGCATAAACATTAACCACCACGAATGGTAAACTGGAATGAACTCTCAACGCCTGTATTTGTATATCGTCACTGTCCCAGCTGGACATGTCTAGCTCTGACGCCACCATGCTGTCGCGAACGAGAATCGCCATTCCCAGATGTCGTCTGTTGTAGAAACATTTGAAGCCGGCAATCTGGAGTAGCTGATCGCCCAGTCTCGTCTCCTGGAGTGCTACAATGTCGTTCCTGTAAACTAGGGTTTCTAAAATAGAGCCCCGTTGTTTTACACTGGCACAGTTCCAATATAGAATACGGATATTCCTGAGTCCTAGACGATTTCCGGTTTCAAGATGGCGACGGACGGTCGTGTTGTTTTGTGTTCGTTAACTTTTTCGCGTAGGGGATGGATTTATTCATCTCTTGCGTGTAATTGGTGTGCCAGGATGTAAAACCAGGAGTTTCTACTCAAGATCTGCGCGGGTGCTACGGAGTTCGTGCATCGAGCGAAGCCATCCTTGAGTGAATTTTCAGCAGCGTGTGTGGTTTTCAAAGTCTGTGTTTACGTTTTTTCAACATGGCGGAACAACGTGTGTTCTTCGTGCGGTCTGCAGTCAACATACCGAAGCGGCGGGGTAGACGCGCAGGGAAAAAGAAGCAAGGTAAGCGTGGAGGTTTGAGGCGTTTTAGACTCAAGTGTCACCGTCTAGGACTCAGGAATATCCGTATTCTATATACGGGAGCTTATATGACTACTTATATTAATTAAATGAGATGCTCCCCATCAGGGGCTGGGCGAAGCTATATATATATATATATATATATATATATATATATATATATATATATATATATATATATATATATATATATACACACATGACGTTTGTAAGGTAAGTAAATAAAGTATTTTTGGAATCTAATATGAGATTTACATTTATGTTGATAGAGAAGCTCTGTAAGAATTACCTCAGTCTAGATACTTGGTAAATCAGTTCGTCAGCACGGCATCCTAAGTGTGGTAGGCCATCAGAAGAGGACATTCCTTTTGCCACATCCATCTGATTGTGACAAAACGGCAATTCATGTGTGCCTCGTCGAGCGATATTCTCCTTTATTCGGCGTCATCACGGACTTTCCCGGCTATAATTAGATCGGAGATAGCCCAGAAAGAATTTTCTCATCTGGAACGCTCGAGAAACACCTGGATTTGGATGTCCAGGGTGGCCCAGGACAGCACTAACTTCACGTGCTGCTAGCACCCAGAATTCCATTGTGGAAAATAGCTTCTCGTGGAGTTGATACACTTCGTGAAGCACTTATTTCTCGGGCGCATTCGTACGCACGAAGGAGAAATGCGGCTCGCACAGCTCATTCACTTTCAACTTTTGGGTGAGAAGGTACTGCTTTTGGGTAGCAGTGAACCCATTTCTTCACACGCAACCAAGTTTCAGCGGGCTGTCAATATTTCATGTTCTGCTGGCGTAGATAGTCATTGAAGCTGACTTGAAACAATCCACCGATTCAGGTACTAACGTTATTAATTAAGTTAACATTGTAAATGGAGCATAAAATTGCGATCGTTCAGAGCTAATTAAATATGCGGGCGACTTGCATCTATAATGAATTGCCCGATCGATAAGCGAGTTGAGAACGAGGGCAGCGCACAGTTGTGTGTGTAATTGTGTTTACAAGCCATCGTGAACAGCTGATGTTTGTCAATTGCTTAGAATAAAGTCCATTAAATTGGAAAATTGTGTTCCAATGATAAATTGGAAAATTGTGTTCCAATGTTATTGATTCATTATAGTTCGTAGTTGCATGTACTATGTTTGCTGAAATGTAGTAGTGAACAGTAAACTGTGGTATAGCATGAACTTAATTGATGCCAGTCAGTAATTACGTTAGCTGAGCGCTGAAATTAAGACAGGTAAGTTGATAGAGGAAGATTGTGTTGGAGAATCACGCATGTGATAGGGAAATAGAGCACGTAAGTGATTATCTCTAAGAAGTGATGTAACTATTTTGTGTATGCACTAAATAGTTGAATTCATTCGAAGAACTGGGAATTCGTATGAAGGTAATTTCTTCAGTGGTGCTAGAAAAATATACGATGTTGTTATCACGTATATACTAGGTCATGTTGTGTAATACTTCTATGAAGGATGAACCGACCGCCGAAGTGGTTCGACGCGAGATAACACTGCTTTACCGTCGCGATGTACACGTGCGTTCTTCATGCTTTTCTTTCCTGTCCTGTTCTATTCATACTGCGTGGGTACGTCAGTGCTGAAAGTATGGAGGAACAAATGGAGGACGAATGAGAGTCGATGACAAATGGGATATGGGGACTGCGTGTGAGTTATTCTTGTATGAGACTGGTATAACCAGGCCAGCTATGAAGTTCGGCCACGGCCAAGGCTAATCCTCTTGGAAAGGCCGAACTGGAGAGAACCTTGAACATGCGGGGAACATGTTTTCGTGAGAAAGACTTCTTGACTCTAAGGAAGAGTCTAACAAGAAGAGTTTCGCTATAGAGGGGGCAAGAGGTCCCACTAGCAAAATGGAGAGTGTAGATATGTTATATGGTCATGTATTGTTACTATATCCCAAGTGATGGTACATAGATCGTTGTTTCTTTATGATTAGACGTATACTGTAAAGGGAGGGGGGGGGGGGTCCATGGACACTTTACCTTGATGTTTAGTTCCAGTTAACTCTTGAACAACTACTGAATGACTTTAGCGACAACCGTCATGTGAATAGGGATAGGTGAAACGTTAGATCAGACTCGCCATTCCTGATTCTCAATCTGTTGGACGGGCTGTTTCCTGAAAGGCCAGCTGACATTGTACTGAGCTTTATGCATTAATACTATCAACTTAGAGATGTTGCTTTACTTAGTTGTATAACTTGGTAGCAAGACTGAAGGTTGATTAGGCCTGGATTGATGCACATGAGCCAATGTTTGGGCCGAATACTTTCACCGATTGCTCTTGCTTTCAGGTGTTGCCTGTTAGAACCAGCCTATTACCAAGTTGTTTGCCGGAAACCACTGCGTGACCCATGGCAAATGGTCACTATACCTACGTTACCACACATGACTGTGCTACATTATGCAAGAGGGAGAATCACCATGCATGACTCATACTCACCACGTGATTCTAGAGCCCTACAGCAGCACTCGTGGAATTAGATGATTTGTTTTTCCATATTAGAATGGTGTTTAAGACTATTTCAGAATAGAGTTCATCTACCTGAGCAATCTTGCCGGGGTTTACTGGAGATTGATGTACCAAGGAAGTTTGATGGAAGGCTCACTCCAGAGAGACTTACCAAGGTGGGGTAGGCACAGCTCTGGGAGTTCATCAATTCCAAGTCAATGTGTTTCCGTCTAAACGCGGGAGTCCAGGCAAAGATTGGCCCAAACCAGGGGCTGTAACTACGTTGGCACTAGTGTTCGGTCATGACTAGACCCACACCAGCTTGCGTATTTTCTTACCAGAACTCGTGATGGTAGACAGGTCAACTCATCCTTGGCCGTATGAACCTTGTGAAATGAATATGAAATAGTTCTTACCAAATAATTCGAACAACCGAGTCCTACAGAAAGATAGACATTATGTTTGGTTACCAAGCTCAACCAGGTTTCAAGATATGTGTTTGACTCCGAGGGAGTCTGAACATGAGTGACTTTATAGTGTAATGTACTTATCTAGGAACATTGGTGTATGGCTAGTGACTGTGTTGACTTGCTGCAGTACTGATTCATTGCCTAATCAGTGGTAACCGCTTCTACTACGGGACCATTAGATTGGTCGATTGTTACTTCTAGAGACATCTAGAGATCAACTGGGTCGCCTCAAGGAGGAGGGTCTCCATACCAGGTTGTACGTTGATAACTGTGAAAGTTGGTCACAGTGACGCATTGGGGCAGAACAGACGAGAAGTTCATCCAGCAGTCTGTGGTCCGAAGAGATAGTTCCTCTGACATCTGATCTTAGCTCTGGGGACGGAGTGGTCTCCAAAGGTTCCAGTCATCATTCTGGAAGGGAGCCGGGTGAGTGTCGGACCGACTGGACGGAACATCTGTCTCAAACCTGCTCGTCAGCCTCATGATGATACACGGAGCATCTCTGTCTCTGATTCTGTCTCTAACCTATCCTCTGCTATGGTAAATAGTTTATACTATCAGGGTGTTCATTTCCTACCTATTGTCTTTAGGGTAGAATAAACTTTGTTGATGTTGACTGATTCTTTGTACGGTGATTGAGTGTGGTCTCGGACGAAGCCTCAGGGTTCATTGTCCCAAGGGAGAAGGTAGAGAGTGGGGGTCTAGAATCTGGAGGGGTTTGTAGACATATTTAAACCATTTGAGGTCAACCACAGAGAAATCCAGTGTATCTACCTGTCCCACCCCTGTCCCGTAGAATACACGGGAGTGCTAAGGACCCTTGGGCTTGGTTAACTCTCAATACCCAAGGCCAACCTGTCACTTTCCAGAGAACTATTTTTGTAGCATTGGCCAGTCCATCCATGGGGTGTTAGCTGCACTTTAACTCAACAATTTTCCCCTTCGTCCTCGCTAGTCCTGTGTGTACACAGTGATTTTCCTTTGTCCTATCAGACATGGTGCAGGAAATTAAAAATATTTTTTTTTCCTCTCACCACTGCATCATTCAGGTCATAAGCACAGCTGCATGTTTTATGAACATCTGCAAAAAACTGTTTGATATGGTCAAGTATCTGCCTTATTGCTCCATCTGCAATATCAATTACATTCATTGTTAATGAACAAACTGTACCGTCTTCGTTGGCCACTGAGACGTGCACGTCATTAATGTGCATCCCACCCTTGGTGTGGCATCTCAGGCTAATGTAGCACTGACTCACTGATCCATGGCTTGACCGACCTGCACCACTGCCAGCACGCCCAGGTCAACGGTTATATGTGCTACCGTGCTAACACAAGGACGATCTGAAAAAGTGCTCTCAAAAACAAAAAGTAAGTCCTATGCTACGAACCAAACCGCGTATATTTGCAACGCTAACATTATGTAGTAAAATGTCGTAAATGCACCGACGGACGATAAACTCATACTCACCTTCATTCTTCGTCTAGATTACTTTCCATCCTTTGTTGTTGTCGGTGTCTTTAGCCTTTTCTTCCAATATGGAAATCCGATTTTGATAAGAATGGATTTCTCTAATATCATTCTGGTATACACTTACCACCTTTTCATGCAACTTGTCCATTTGCTCTCTTTTAATGACATTATCTGCAATATAGTGAGTGCAAAAAAAAACAAAAATGACGTCATATAGATTAGAGAGAAATCCTCGACGCCAAAATACGATAAAAGCTAAAGGACGCGTTGGAAACAACAAAAACGTATAATATATATATATATATATATATATATATATATATATATATATATATATATATATATATATATATATATATATATCTACTAGCTGACCCGGCCCAACTTCGCCCAGTCACTGGCGGGGGTCTGTCTGTCTGTCTGTCTGTCTGTCTGTCTGTCTATCTGTCTGTCTGTCTGTCTGTCTGTCTGTCTGTCTGTTTTCGGCCTTTTCCCGTTCCCGTTGCTGGAAAAATTGGTAGCTGACCCATCTATTTTGAAAATCCACATAAACCATATACATTGTATGCAAGTGTGACTTTTGTACTGACCTTCTCCCGGCCAAGCGAACGGAATAAACAAAATGTGTGAAGGATATCCAAGATATGCTAGGTTGACTGCGGCGTAATTCAAAGGATATGCAAAAGTTTCTCTCCTCAAAATGTACAGCAATACAGAAATAAAAGTTTTACGTATTTGAAATAAATACATTATTTTTAATGAAAACATTTTTTTTAATTACCTTGTTTATAACGGACATGACTGTAGACGGAGTTAAAAAATGTCCACGTATCTAAAATATGTGCATTATTTTAATGAAAACTTTGAAAATGCCTTAAAGGTTTTATCACTTTGTTTATAACTCATGTGACTGTAGAAAACTTCTTTAAACATTTTATGAAACTTAAGAAGAATACAACAATTATTTAAATTACATAATACTACTTGATACTAAAAGGTATATCCCTGGATATAACTTTTCTTAAGTTAAGTCACTTTGCAATATATTAATTAAATTCAATTTAATACGTAAATAACTGTTTCTAAACTAATAAACTATGCCAGTTGGCTTGGTGGGAATGAGAAGAACATCTGTAGAAAATTTCATCTCAATCGGATGGACCGTTCGCGAACGCATAAAGGACACACAAAGACACAAAGACACACACATATATAAGAGAATGTGTATGTGTGTGTGTGTGTGGGTGTAAAATGGACACATAATGCATCAATGCACAAGCACAATAAATTACAATGAAGATAATTCATATAATAGCATTGACAAATGAAACTGTAAGGCAGTCAATTAAATTAAGCCTTGGACCTGTGAAGGGGTTTGAAAAACGACCCAACGTTCGTAAATGTTAAGTCATTTGGCATGAATAAAGCGAGAAAATAAACTGTGTTTATAAAACTTAAACGTATATTGATATTCTGTTTAAATTTATGATTCTAAATCTCCTTGTTTTTATAAGAAAAACAGAAA
Organism: Cepaea hortensis; assembly: GCA_963921405.1. Lineage (NCBI taxonomy): Eukaryota > Metazoa > Mollusca > Gastropoda > Stylommatophora > Helicidae > Cepaea > Cepaea hortensis. The sequence continues at coordinate 117,381 of CAWUFQ010000452.1, forward strand.
TCCATCCAACATGTCACGAGTCCGCCATTGGGAATCTCCCGGTCATAAAAAGTACCCACTATGATCATCAAAAGATTTTTTTTTTTTTTACACCGTCATGATAACGAACCTTGTTGCAATTCTACATTTATTTATACAAATGGCACACAATTCAAAAATGCAAGATGGCGCACTATTAATTGGATAATAGACAAAGCAAACTATAACTTCCTTAACGTGTGTCGTCAAAATCGAACTGTATTCGAGAATGAAATTCGCATGTGCTCTCTCTCACGTCAGATGAAAGATTAGCCATCCGAAGGCTCGTTAAAGTTGTCATTCCTGATTTTCGAGCCACAGTTTCTTATAAATCCAAGAAAAAACACAACAGGGGTATTTTCGTATACAGATCTTGCGGGCGCGCTGTAAACCTTCTGCGCAGCCAATGACCTTGAACTTTCCGAAAACGACGTCCTTCCCAACCGACGTATGCATAACTTGTTATTGTGGTAATTGTTATTGCTGTTGTTGTGACTTTCATTATTATTAATAGTATATTTATATACTTGTTATTATTGTTGCGTATAATGTTATTGTTGCTACTGTTATTATATTCCAGTTGTTATTGTTGTTGGTGTCTTTGGTTTGTTATTATTGCTAATGTTATTGTTACTGTTGTTATTGTTATTGTTGTTATTGTTATTGTTGTTATTGTTGTTTTTGATGTTGTTATTATTATTATTCTTTTTATTATTGTTGCTATTGTCGTTGTCACATTCGTTATCATCATTATCATCGTCATCATCATCATTATCATCATCATCATCATCATCATCATCATCATCATCATATATAACTAATTTCACACAGTTAACGTACAGCAAAATGCCCCAACCATTGTCCTATTCCATTTGTTGTTCAGGGATACACACAAAGAGATCTAGCAACTCGAATCAGAAGATGACAGTTCACATTCTTTGGGCGTGTCATGAGAAGTGGAAAACTATTACATGTTGGTTCAAGGAGAAAGCTGGAAGGGAGGAAAGCTAGAGGGAGAACAAGAGAGTAGATGCTGGACAGTTTGACATCATGGCCTTGAGGAACGCCTGTCACCGGAATGGGCTATGGACAGACATGGTCACCAACGGCATACGGCATGGACTACAGGAAGAAGAGGACACATGCACATTGTATATTACAACTTATTTGGAACAGTGAACAAACAGGTCTTTTCTTAACAAGAACTCAGAATTGTAAAAAAACGAAACAAAATGATTATTTAGATAAACAAAAATGAGAAAACAAAATTCAAAACAATGTATTCCCTTAGTAAATGTAAACACTGAAGCCACAAACAATATGTTGAAAGATTGATTGCTTGGCATATTTCGCAGCATCTCAGCAGGTGATGAGACGAGATGCGGGGAAATATGCCCGGCAATCAATCGTGTCGCATATTTGTTTATAGCTTCTGTATTTAAAGACAATGATATTTATTTTTTGAACATTTATAAATATATGGGCAGTCTGAGTGATGGCGGGGCCTAAAACTCGTGCGCTTGAACTTCCAGTGCGCAGATTTCGGGGTGGGGGGATCGATGAGTACACGAGCAAGTCGGGCTTCACCGTTGACTTCCCGTTCAGAAAACAATGGCAAACTACTGAATGTAAACTTGTATACAAAAGCAACCTGGGGTGTGCGTTTGCCGCAAATTCCTGCAAAATACATATAACATAACATGTTTTTTAAACATGGAAGTAATAATGGAGGAAAGTATACCAACATATTGATGTGCCAGGTCGATAAGCGTGGCTGTCATGTTTCGCCATCTCACACGATCACCAGTCGTGGATGAGCTCTGTGTTCTTGTCTCGACCATGCCACGTATTTACTTGTCTGCCTGCCCCTTGTTCTTTTGCCTTAAATCTTGTCAGTTGTCACCGAGTTATATTTATTTCTTCTCATAACGTGTGTAAAAATTGTGACTGTCTGCGTCTAATTTCTGTAATCAATTCACGGTTTTTGTTTGTTTCTTGTAGGACGTGGTCATTGGTTTTTATGTTTGTCCATGGTGCTCTTTGCATTTTCCTCAGAAACCCCATTTCCACAGCCAGTAGCTGTTTTTCCGCGTGTCTGCCAATTAACCACGCTTCACATCCATACACAAGTACAGGTTCTATGTAGCACCTCAATACTCTTTTTCTCGTTGCAATTGGCATCTCTTTACTGATCTGTATGTTTTCAGTCTGGCAAAAGGCTACATTCGCCATGGTGCTTCATATTTTAATCTCGTTAAAGCACCTCCCATCAGATGTTATGACTGTTCCGATATAGTTGTACCAATCCACTTGTTGAAGAATATTCCCATTTACCTGTATATTACATTGTGGTATTTCCTTCTTCCTAATGACGACCATAATCTGTGTCTTCATACAATTTACTTTTAACCCTAGTTGTCACTATGTACAACAATGCATCTACTAAATGTTGCAGATCCTGCTAATTGTCTGCAATCAAAACTGTATCATAAATATATCTAATGCTATTGATGTTACGTCCTCCAATGGTGATTCCTCTCATATATAATGCTATTGATGTTACGTCCTCCAATGGTGATTCTGTGGGTCCGATTCCGGTGTACGTCGTTAGGTTTAACCTTGATCACGGAGTCTAACTCCTCATAGAAAGAATCCTTCACATCATCAGAGGAATCGAGTGTCGGTGCATATGCAGTAATAATGGTGGCAAACCCACAAGAGGTTGCCAAGCGCAGGGATAATAGTCTTTTATTTCCTCCTGCTGGAATTTCAATCATTCCCAGTAGCGAATTCTTCACTGCAAAGCCCACACCGTGTTGCCTTTTTTCTGCCTGCCCTCTACCTTTCCAAATAAAGGTGTAATTGTTTTCCTTGAGTGACCCTTGCTCAGCGAGGCGAGTCTCCTGCAGGCCAGCAGCACCCAACTGGCCGGGGGCTGCCCAGCTTGAGGCGGGCGGTAGCTGATCAGTGACACTTGTAGGTGTCTCCCACTGTCAGAGGCAACGCGTGGCGCCCCATGTCTACGCCAGTTGACAGGGATTTATAACCCGTAACAGTTGCCTCTCGCTTTGATTCCGAGACCAGTTAAGACCAGAGATGGAGTTATTGCCTCTCCATAGCACAAAGCCTGGGCTAAAATATAGAGATCATGTGTTGCCCATGCAGCATGATCCCTCTCTCGGCCTGCCTAGTTCACTCCAGAGGAAAGGTAACACCCCTACATTTGGAATAAGACAAGCTGCAGAAGCTTCCGGATCAGCAAAGCAATCCTCTAACTGTCCACCAGTCGGAGCTTCAATCCTAGACCAGCTTCCAACCAAGGCTTAGGGCCTGGTCTGCCCTGCCATGACATTTTGTCTTTAGCTTGCATTTCCTCGCACCAGGGTAAGGCTTGTACCCTCCCAATTGCGCTCTTCCGCCCGAAGCCGTTGGCACAATGTGGGGTGTCGGGTTTGGTAAGCGCCGCCCAACGTTCGGCGCTAACAGAAAACAGGTAGTACTGTCTACTGTTATACGGTAGCTCAGTCATATCTGACTAAGACCTGACACACTTGCTGTTAATGCTAGTATTATTATATGCATGGTTTTCTTATGTTGTTAATATTGATGTTGTTGTGTTTGTTATTATTATTAATAATGCTATTAATATTTTATACATGTTATTATTTTTGTTATTGTTCGTTTATTGCTTTTGTTATTGCTATTGTGAATTTTTCAGAGTCCTGCGTAGAGCAAGATAAGTAGCTCGTTTTCTGGCAAGTGTGAAGCTATATCAAACTATCAAATCACACGTAGTGAATATCCGAAAGTATTATTCACAAGCTTTATTTACGCGCTGCATTTATTATCGCACAAACATCGCGCACTGACAATCCATAGCAATCATTACGGCATGAACAATATCACTACAATACATAATAATACATGCAAGCAATAAACATCTCACTTACAAGTCAAACTATTCAAGCGTTCGAACCAGTCTCCCACTGTCGTACAGGCTAGCTCTCAATGCAGATTCAAACACTCCTCGCATACCCATGCGACCTGTCCATTCAAACACTTAAACCCGTCTGCCAGTCCTGGCGTTCTACACGCTACACGCTCACGTCAGCTGGTGTGACCCCTGCAAGGTTCACGGGGTGTACTGCTGACCAGCGGTCGTTTAAGCTTCGCTCAATTGCTGTGCTTGGCTGCTTATACGGGCGTCGTCGAAGACGCCGCATTCCCTCTGCAGTGTTTAACATCACTCAGGGTTGCGTGTTGTTATGTTGTCTGGCGTTGGTACAGACAACGCGTCGCAACCTCGGATGTGAGACCTTGACACTCTCCACACCCCTTTTTCATGAAAGGATTTCCTTTCATGTACAATATATATAGGTGTTATTAAACATGTCAAAGTCGAACATTATACCTTAACAGTTATTATAAATATATACAGGTGAATAGTAAGCAATATGTATACACCAATTATGTTGCACTATGAAGTACAAAAGTCAAGTACAATCTATTTAACGGGCATTACCTCGCTGTGACACAGCTAGTCCGGTAGGTATCGGCTAAACTGGCCCCTACCTCACAACCAAGAACAAAAATACTAAAATAATCAGGTCAAGCCGTGAGCATCTCCCTCTGAGATAGCTCCATCATCAGACCTCTGTTTAGAGTCTCTAATGAAGGTCAACAGTTTTGGCAATATACTGTCCATATCTAAACGACGTTACATTGACATGTTATTTATCAAGCACCCATGTTAATGGTTACAATACATATTTACATATCACCAACAATTTAGAGTAATGTCCCCTGGTTATTATACAAAAAATTTAAGAACAATATTTTATCGTCGTTTACAAGACATAAATTACTACTACAAATTTATTTCTTAGTGTCATAATTTGATCCTTATTGACAAATGTGCACAAAAAGTCACGTTTGTAAAGAAGCAATCAAGTTACGATGCTGAGATTACATATTATAAAAATCGACATATACAATTCCGTATATGGAAATATTTTAAATCACATTTTAAATACAATCGTCATACATTTATAGACTTTTTAGCGTAGTCTGCTAACTTTTAATATTAATATGCAAATAATCGGAAATATACAGCTGTACTATTACATGTGTGTTGGTGTCATTCACATGACATTGGTCCGTTCTGGATGGATATTCTATAAACGGAGTAGTAGTTGTTACTATTAGCTGTTGGATCGTCTCTTCCGCCTTCTGCTCGGATTGTACTGTCGCAGTCATCTTTCGTACCTTGTTAAAACGTCTTGGACACATCGGTCTGGATACCTTCAGGATTATCTCACGTTGTAGTGGCTTGGTAAGTTCCTGGATCCTGTAGTGTTGTCCCGTGACACTTCTCTGTAGTGTCTGGTTGTTACAATATTTATGTATTTACAATAATAATTACATTCTTTCTCATGTTTCACAGTTATACAACACATTAGTTTACATAATACTGATTCCATTCTTTCACATATCTCAAAATTATACACGCATTCATTCGCATGATAATAATAAGAATCCAAATATGTACATAAGTTATATACATTGGGAGATACAATCTTCCCCATCACAATGGTGTACACAGCGTTACTGACACATTGTCACAATTGGCTGTGGTACTGAGTACTATCTACGTTGCAGTTTTATACACCCTCTGCACTGTGCTCTCGTGTTGACTGGGTATTAGGTTCGTTGTATGGACATCTCGACAAAAGATCTGCAAGACAGTTTTGTGAACCCTTTATATGGTTAATCTCATAGTTATAGTCCTGCAGAAGAAGGGACCATCTTGCCACCTTGCTGTTACTTGGCGTTCCTCTGGTAACAATTGTCAGCGGACTATTATCTGTTTCAATAATGAAATGTTTGCCTAACAAAAATCTAGAAAGTTTACGTACCGAAAATACCATGGCAAGAGCCTCGAGTTCCGGTGTACTGTAATTTCGTTCGCTGGTGTTCAGTTTTCGAGAGACGTAGTATACTGGGTACAAGATCTGGTCGTGTTCTTGGAGAAGCACACCTCCAATGGCTACGGAGCTCGCATCACATCTTACTCTAAATGTAATATTCAAATTTGGCAATTTCAGAATAGGTGATTTAGAAAAATATGAAAGAATGTTCGTAAATGCTGGCCTTAAACATTCACTGTTTACAATCACGTTGGGGTGTTTATTTGTTAGTAGATCAGTGAAACATTTGGTCAATTCAGCAAAATGACGAATAAACTGTCTATAATAGTTTAAAAGACCTAACACACTTCGCAACTGTTTCTTAGTTGTCGGAAGCGACAATTTCAAAATTCTGTACATGATGTTATCGTCAGTTGATATAAAGCCATTTGAGATCTTATAGCCCAAAAATGAAATTTATTGAAAGGCTATATCAACTTTGGAAGGTTGTACAGTCAGTCCATGATGTCTAATCCTGTCAAATGTCTGCTGTAGTGCTGTTATGTGTTCTGTCATGTCCTTTGTGTGTATGCAAATGTCGTCCATGTACCAAATGATGTTAGCAATGTCTGTCAAAAGAATTCTTGTCATTCTGACGAAGGTAGCTGGTGCATTGACTAATCGGAAAGGTAGTTTACACCATTCGTATAAACCCCACGGTGTGGCAACTGCAGTCAGATGTATACTATCAGGATGTACAGCTATCTGCCAGTAGCCTTTTGTCATGTCAAGTTAAGTAAAATAACGTGAGTCAGATAGTTCAGTCAGGATGTCTTCACAGTTGCTCATTGGTTCTAAATCCAACTGTGTAATGCTGTTGAGTTTACGATAGTCCACACAAAGTCTAATACTTTTGTCCTTTTTGCGTACTAAAACTATTGGTGAACAGAAATGAGATTGTGAACGTCGAATGATATGATTTGCTTCTAAATCAATGATTTCTTGATGAAGTTTTTCTTTATAGTGTATAGGGATGGAATATGGTCTACACTTAATAGGAATGTCAGATGTCAAGATCATTTGCGCTGCACTAAATCTGTATGTCCTGGGCTGTCAGAAAAGATCGTCCTGTACTTTTGTATCAGTTGTCTGCAACTGTCAGTCTGTGTCTGCGTCAGTTTAGGATTTACCTTAATGTCCTGTAAGTTGGTCGTCGTGTCGAGAACTAGTGTCGGTATCTCGTCAGTGTCGTTGTCGTCCGTCTGGTCCACTATGGAGGTGCTTGCTGCAGTCTCTACTTGGTCGTCTTGCCTGTGGTGATATGGTTTGAGCATGTTAATATGGAAAATTTTATGTTTGTCCCTAACTGCAATCTCGTAATCTACCGTCGAAATTTGTCGTAGCACTTTGAACGGTCCTTGCCATGAGTCAGTTAGGAGATGTCTATCACTTGGCAAAAGAAGAAGAACGTCCTGTCCTGGCGTCAGTGTAATAGTTCTATTTCCTCTGTTAGCATATTGTCGGTAAATAGCTCCTGATTTTTGGAGAGCTTCTTTAGCTAACATACATGATTTCATAATTCTATCACGCAATGATGTTACATGTTCATATGGTGAAATGGGTATAGACAAAGTTGTACTTTCAGTCAACATAGATTCATACAGAGATAATGGGCCGCGTGGTTGTGCACCATATAACATTTCGAATGGTGAGAACCCAGTGCTGGAATGGGGCACTTCCCTATATGCAAACAAAATTGCAGGCAGATAAGTATCCCAATCTTCAGGATGTTCTTGGGTTACCTTAGAGAGCATATGTTTCATATCGCCATTAATCTTTTCCACTATACCGGTCGAATGTGGGTGGTATGGACTGTTGAAGCATTGTTTAACACCCAACATTTTGGTAAAGGCGTGTGTAGCTGAGGAAATAAACTGGCTACCCCGATCTGAAAGGATGGTATCAGGGAATCCTACCCTCGCAAAAATATGAAATAACACTTCCATGATGTCTTTGGAAGTTATGTTCTTCATTGGAATCGCTTCTGACCAACGAGTACATAGGTCAATGAGTGTTACAATGTACCTATTACCTTTTGATGTTATATGGTTCAGAGGACCAACTATATCGACCGAGATCTTTTCAAACGGTCTACTAGCCAAATCAGTAACTTGCAATTCAGCTTGTGGGTGTTTACTCTTTTTGACAAGCTTTTGACAGATGTCACACGATCTGCAATACTGTTTGGTATCGCTGCAAAACTTTAGCCAATAAAATTGAGTAAGTAACCTTGCTCTAGTTTTAGCATATGCCATGTGTCCTGCAAAGGGTATGTCATGAGCTAGATTCAATGCTTGCTTGCGGTTTTCTAACGGTAGCACTGTTTGTTCGATAGTGCTGGAACCTTTGGTGTAGTACCGTGTTATAATTCCGTTCTATAGAGCAAAGTACCATTGAGCATTCTTTGTTACTCTTGGCTTTTGGCCTACAAGTTTAAAATACTTTTGCAAAGATCGATCTGCTTTTTGAGATGCTATAAACGTCTCCCTAGTTGTCTCAGGAGATGTTACAACTGGACTTACTCGTTGTAAAGCCTCTGTTTGATCGATCCGATCTTGCATCTGTGCAGTAGATCTAGTTACTGCATTTACTACATTATAACGATCATTCTCATCACACATTAAGTTACATTCACACAATTACATGTATGTTCTGGCGTAGCCAGGTTGGTATTTGTACATTCATTTACAGGTGGTAATACATCATGAATGGTGATTGGTGATAAGGGTGAAATGGTAGTATCAATATTACAACTGACAGTTGATGTACTGCTGTCATGTGGTATGTCATTCACTTCAGGAAGGTTTCCAATGATAATATCGCAGCAAGGATTGGTTAATGCTGCGCATTTAACCTTTCCTGTAAGGAATGGTGTAGTTATATATGCCCATGCAAGTGGATATTTCTCTATGTTCCCTGAGAATGTCCTGCATGTGACATATTTACCACTATATTGTGATGGTGAAATATAATCTCTCTTTACACCAATGAGAGTACTCCCGCTATCACGTAAAACTGTGGCAGCTCTACCATTAACATACCCCTGGTGGATGTTTAGTGTACCTTTGGAGTTTACTACAGAATTGGCCTCTTCACTGGTAACAGGTATAGAATGGCCGCATGTTAACACGCCATCCTCATGAAATTGATCACAAATGGTACATTTTTCCTGATGGAACACCTCAATGGAATGTGCTGAGTTTACTGGGTGATCTTGTACACTTTCATCTTCTGAAGAAGAATTGTCAACCATGGCTGCATTAGCCTTTCTGGTCATTGACCTGCCTTTACAATTCCTACGCCAGTCATCTTGGATATTCCAAAATAGGGATGAAACTACCAGTGAACACAAATCAGGGCTAGTTCAAACGAGAACGATCTAGCAGTACGGACAGCCACAGGGACTTCCTCTTACTTTTCCCACTCGGACCAACATCACATCACCATTGCTTAGAGATTCCTACCTTATCTTCCACACACTGTTTTCACGTACCACGTCCATTCATTTAACTGGGATCGTCACTGAACCGTTACCATCCCCTACCCCGGTCCCCACGGAATCCCACGGCTGTCTATGTAAGAGTACCAATATATGGGTTTATTATTATTATTATAAAAGGTAAGAAACATGTTATTTTGTCACCAAATGTTGCATGTTTGGCGACTGAGAGTTATTTCAGCAGAACACCTCAAACAAACGGCGGCTTTCTATCTGCTAGGATCAAAAATAGCTCCGGCGTTAAAGCAAACACCAGCGGCAGTCGTGATCCACTTGAGTATCAAAGACCAACATCGATATCATCTGTTTCCTCGCGTCATGAGAAGTCTTTACAACCATATTTCATATCATTATAAGGCACATGTACATGTGCTTGTCAAAAATATTAATTTTAAAAAACCAACCAGTATAATCCTATCCAACAGATATTGCACTATATAATATCCTGTGAGTCGACTGCCTTTCATTTATTATATTATATACCATATAAGGTCACATACTCGACATCTAAGATTTCGCAATTACAGAACATTTACTTAGTAGATATTCATCAGAGTGGCAATATTTCTTTTGATTTTACACTATACTTTCTTTAGACTATCTATTTGCATTACACAGCCTTCATTTATACTCCAATAAATTATTGTTCTTGTCTCCCTTGTTGCTTTACAAATTTCATTCAAATTTATTTCCCTTGAAACAATACATTTCTGTTATACAAATTTCTACAAATAATTATCAATGAAACGTAACAAGGATTGAAACGAGGTGTTATGTTCATAGGAAACGTAATGGATGCACAAGAATGTAACGATAGAAAATAAAAACAGTTAGGTACGTGAAACGTCTGCGAAAAAGTGAACATAAATTTATAAAAGAAAAGGGGGTTGGAACAATGAAATATGAAAAAAAGCAACAACAAAAAAACAACATACACTATAACATAACGTATCCAAGAATATTTTGACTCTAATATCTCTAATCAGTTTAAGGTTTTTATTTGTTTCTTGCAGGACTTGGTAATTGAATGTTTTGCCTCTCCATGGTATTATATGCAATTTCATCAGAAACCAAATTTCCACATCCATTAGCTGTTTTTCAGCTTGTCTGCTAATAATCCACGCTTCACATCCATACATAAGTTCAGGTTATATGTAGCACCTCAACACTCTTCTTCTCGATGCAATTGACATTGTTTTTGTTTTGTCAGTATGATTTCCGTCTGGCAAAAAGCTACCATCGCCAAGGTGACTCTTGTTTTAATCTTGTCTAGGCACTTCTCAACAGATGTTATGACTGTTCCGAGATAGTTTTACTAATTCACATGTTTAAGAATATTCCCATATACCTGTATATTACATTGTGGTATTTCCTTCTTCCTAGTGACGACCATAATCTGTGTCTTCATACAATTTAATTCTAACCCTAGTTGTTCACTATTGTGCAACAATATCATCTCCAAAATGTTGCAGATTCCGCTAATTGTCTGCAATCAATACTCTATCAAGTTCATTTATAGCATCATTTGTAAAATTATCTGGACATCCAAGATATGACAATTACTTAAATTTATTTTAGTATCTATTCATCACTAAAAGTACTCCATAGTTATGGTCATAGACCATAACTTTAGGAAGGGAAGATCCCAACATCACCTCCCCGTGGTAGAGGATGAAAACACACGACGGTGTGGTTAACGAAGCACTGGGGACCGAGTATCCACCGAAATAAGTGGACAACTTTGCAGCTGAGCAGAGCAGGGCACTAACTTATCCTGACAGTTGGAAATGGTTGTCAACGTCAGAGGTGAAAGACCACCATGTGGATGTGGAAGGCAAGGGGAAATCACCACAATATCTTCCCAAGATTTCATGGCAACACACATTTCAGAGATAGCGAATAACGATAATGGCTGTCTTAGGACATTCTCGTCCCGTAGGGACAGTCATGGGCCATAGGTGACACCAGACCGTCATCTATTTACTAATGGCAAAACAATAACTAAACCAAATAAATTTATAGTAGGAACATTGTAAGTTAGGACATTAAATGCGCTGGGAAAGTTAATCAATGTTCCGAGAGAAATGGAACGCATGAAAATGAATATACTATGCATAAGTGAGATGACGTGGAAAGAATCTTTCAAAATTATAACCGACAAACACATAATAATTTAATCTGGACGGGATACACAAGAAAAAAGGTATAGGAATAATATGTGATTAAAAAAACAACAGCCAAATCAATTAATGGATACTAGTGTATTTCAGATAGAGTTATAATGGTCAAAATCAAAGGCAAACCAATAGATATAAATATTATACAAGTACAAGGTATATGCACCAACAACAATCAGTGGTGATGAAGAAATACAACGATGAAGTAGAAAGGGCGATAGCTCGAATTGGATCACAAGAAATAAAAATAATACTGGGAGATTTAATGCAAAAGTAGGAAAGAGACAAATTGAAGATATTGTGGGGAATTATGGTTTAGGTACAAGAAATGAAATAGGAGAGAAACTAATTGAATGGGCAAATATTAATGATATGATAATTGGAAACGCATGGTTTAAACACTATAAAAGACTGCAATACGCGTGGAAAAGCCCTGACATGAAAATAAGCAACCAAGTTGACTACACACTTATTAATAAAAGATTTATAAATGCGTTAATTAATGTAAAGACAATGCCTGGTGCTGACTGTAATAGTGATCATGTACCACTATGCGGACAAATAAAAGTGAGATTAAGGAGAGGTGGAAACATTTTTTTAAGAACTTGAGACTTAATAAAGAGGTTCTGAAAGTAGTTACCGAAATTCAAGAACAATACAGAGTGACTTAGAAAAATAGGTACAATGCAATAGCTAAACTACAGACTTTGAATGAACAATGGGAAATGTTAAGGGACTCCATTAATCAAACTAGCAAGGAAATATTACCGGAGAGAAGCCAAAAAGCTAAGAAAAAATAGATGATTAAAGAAACCTTAATGCTTATGGACAAATGGATATAGAATAATAAAGAAAAATAAGAATATGCTAAGATATATAAAGAAATAAGAGATAATTGTGTAAAGGCAAAAGAAAGTTGGTTTAATGAGCAATGCCAAAAAAATGAATTAAATTACATTAAAGATCAAAATAGTATGCACAGATAAATCAGGCAGCTCACGGGAAGTAAAATAAAAATAAATACAGGTTGTTTGAAATCAAAAACAGGGAAGATATTATTGGAGGAAGGTGCTATAATGAAGAGGTGGAAATAGTATATAAGAGAATTATATGATGGAGAAAAGGAAGAATTAACGGAATAAAGTAAATTAGAAGGCCCATCTGATCTAAAATAAGAAGTTGCTGACGCTATGAAACATGAAGAAAGAAAAAAAAAACAGCTGGGCCAGATGAAATCACAATAGGAGAATTGTAAGTATTGGGAGAATTTGGAGTAGATATATATTAACTAAAATGTTGAGTGATAATTGCAGCAGTGGATAATTACCGAGCGATATGCTGAATTATGTCACTAAGCTTCTACTCAGAATTATAATGAGAAGAACGATAAAGAAAATAAAAATGGAAATTAGTGAAGAACAGTATGGTTTTGTGGAAGGAAAGGGTACAAACAATGCTATATATATATATATATATATATATATATATATATATATATATATATATATATATATATATATAACGAATACTAACAGAAAGTTCAATAGAGACACAAAGAGACATGTATCTGTGCTTTATAGCTTATACTAAGGAATTTGATAAAGTAAAACACGATGAACTGATTAAAATGTTGGACGATATCAACATTGATGGGAAAGATTTAAAAATAATAAAAGATATTTACTTGAACCAAGCAACAGCAATTAGAATAGGAAATAAAAAAAAGGGTAGTTACGAACAGATAAAGCTAGGAGTACGACAGGAGTTTGTTTCATCAACGGATCTCTTCTCCCTCTATAGCGACAGATCTGCCTTTAAAGTTTTAGAATTTTGTTGAAGAAAGTCAAGAAAGGTAAGAATTATATTGCACGGATTTTATAATTTTAAAACGTTGTGGCCCGTTTAACTACCGAAAATAGTAGACATGGCCCTCTGCTTGAAAAGCTTGGGAACTACTATTCTAGGGTTAAATGTTGTTAATATCGTAGCAAGAAAGGCCTCCGTTTCATACCTCTGCGTCCCTCTGGCGACAGATATGCACTACTGCAGGACGTCCATCGTTTCCATCGCACTCTCAGGTTGCAATATCACTTCAGTAATCAACCTACTAAGGACAACTCCTCGGATCCCACCGATCACTTCTACCACCTTTCTAAACGCAGATCCACTTGGGTCACTCCTGCAGGAGCATCCAAGGCCTTAGATCTCTACATCGAGAAGACGCTCTTCGACATAGAACAATTGACATTCAAGCCACTAAGGCACTCGAACCTCACAGTGGAGGAACAACAGGCGCTCACACATTTGAAACGTCGTGATGATATTGTTATCAAGCCTGCTGAAAAGAGAGGAGCGTTAGTGGTTTTGAGAAAGGACTTGTATATACAGGAAGGTAACAAACAACTTGGGGATGCCACTTCTTACAGACCACGGACAGAAGACGGGACGGTCATTAACAACACCGAAGTCAAGAGTGTGACGAATGCCATCATCAGACAAGGCCTCCTGCCTAGCTCCGCCACGTCGCTGATCATCCACGATAGTTGCTTGGGCAAACCCACCTTGTACATGCTGTTCAAGACACACAAGCTAGGGAACCCAGGTAGACCTATCGTCTCGGCCTGCTCTTGTCCTACTGAACGGATTTCAGAGTTCCTTGACAGCATATTTCAGCCGTTGGTTGCTAGTCTCCCATCATATATCAAAGACACCAACCACGCTATCTCCATCTTCGATTCCATCAGCTTCACCACCCCTTCTCAGCACCATATCTTTACTTTAGATGTGACTTCACTTTACACATCTATTCCTCACTATGACGGCCTTAAAGCCTTGGAATTTTTCTTAGACAAAAGACGCGGCCCCACCATAGCCACTGGACCATTGCTGCGTCTGGCAGAGTTAGTCCTTAACCTCAATTCATTTGAGTTCAATGGGGACTATTTTGACCAGATCAGCGGGGTGGCCATGGGTACTAAGATGTGTCCGAGTTATGCCTGTCTGTTCATGAGCTATCTTGAACACCAGGTATGGAGTCAATACACTGGTAGGCTCCCGGAGCTCTATAGGAGGTATATCGATGACTGTTTTGGTGTTTCAGACATGCCATTGTCTCATCTCCAGGACTTCATTGTCTTTTTCTCTAACTTTCATCCTAGCATCAGGCTCACCTCCACTATTTCCTCGTCGGCTGTTAATTTCCTAGACATAACAGTTTCCTTACGTACTCCTGGCCTATGCACGACGGTTTACTATAAACCGACTGACTCACATGCATTCCTGCTCTATACCTCTTCCCATCCTCCCTCTTGCAAGGATTCCATTCCTTTCTCACAACTGTTACGTCTCCGACGGCTTTGTCATGACAATAATGACTTACGTCAAAAATGCCACGAAATGTTGGATTTCTTCCGCCTTCGAGGCTACCCGGAGAATGTTCTGTCTACAGCTCTTCACCGCTGCCAGTCTATTAGTCGTGTCGAGGCTCTCTCTTCCAGGCCGAAGCCACGCAATAGCAGACCTATTCTCTCACTTACCTACCATCCTCATAACATTGCTGCCAAGAATATTCTCATGAGGCATTTACCCATCCTCCAGGCAGACTCGGCCACTCGTGGTGTCTTCTCAGAAGCCCCACTTGTGGCATACAGGCGCTATCGTAACCTGAGGGATGTTCTGGTTCATAGCACTCTATCACAATCCCCTCAGTCTCTGGCACGACTGCATGTCTTCGATCTCGTTGTAAGACTTGTCCATATGTCCTTCAAACCACAAGTCTCACTTTCCCTAAGACTACTTTCAACATCCGGGAGGGTTTCTCATGTACGAGTCGCAACGTCATCTATGCGATCATCTGCACACGTTGCGACATGAGGTATCTTGGAGAGACGGACCTTCGTCTGGCGGACAGATTTAGACAACATTTATCCGATATAGACAGTGGTGCCAAGAAACCGGTACCCCTACACTTCAACAGTTCCGACCACTGTGGGGTTGCCGACATACGTGTTACGGCGATACAATCGTGCACATCTCACGAACGCGATAGCAAGACATTGGAAAACAGTCTTATCTTCCAATTGGGTTCGCTTTCCCCTCACGGCCTCAATGTCCAACACAGTTTTATTTAAGTCCCCTACGCCCCTTATCCATAAACGCCCCCCCCCCTCCATCTCCGCCATCTTATAGTCCACTTCATAGCCAGTTGTATGTCCTTCGCAGGACGTGGGAGTCACCACCAGCATTATCTCTGCTTTCTGTGACTTCTTGTTTGGTTTGCATGGGGTCGTTTCTCATTGCGTTCTGAACTACCGTCACTTGTGCTACTTTTTGATAGCTGCTGGCCTGCATCTATATTGCCCACAGCAGCGTTTCGAACTTGGCGGAATTGCGTACTGCATCCGTTACATCGCCCCAGAGTTACACATCCATATTTTTCCATTTGCTCTCCTGGGCGCACCCCGATCCCCCTAGCGCGGGTTCCCTCACCGGTTGAATTAACCAATCACCGAGTTTCTGGCTGTACTGACCTTTAGGCAGTTGACCCCTTTAACACCACATCCGTTCCATTCCACCATGGATATCCGTCTCAAGCTAGGATACAGATGAGTTGATATTTATACATTCATGTAGTATCGATCGTGTATTAGTTAATCTATTTTTGTTTGTTTGTTCTGTGCTGACGAAGGCTTTGGCCGCAACGTCCATTGTTTTGTTTTTTTGTAGTTGTGCTTGTTGACGCCAGGGATGATGATGATGACTGTGTCATCACAGCTCCGCCACAGAGATTACGCGATCACCATTCTTGTGTCAGGTCGGTGGTTGTGGCCTGTTTATTCCATATTGCCCAGCCTTACAAATATCTATATTTCTGCCTTCTTTTGCTTTCTTTCCGTCATGATTCTCACTTTACAGAACCTACACAAAATGAAAATGTAATAGTATAACACTAAATCAGACGAGGAAGGTCATCTTGGATTATCCAAAATAGGGATATTTCTGGTTATGAACGAACAAACGAACGAAGGTACGAACGAACAAACGAATAATCTTTATTTTCAAAGGATTAAGAATTGGGCACTCAGGCCCGTCTGACATTCTGCCCTTCTTCTCTGTTTCCTCTCATACATTCTTTCATTCAGTATCACTTATGAAGCTTATCTTTGACAACAAAAGAACAATATGCATTAAAACGCATGAAAAATAATCGAATATACATGACTCACTGAGGCAATGTTTAACATGGGCATTATAAATACCTAAGGAAGTTGTAGCGTGCCCACATATGGGAATGTTTATTGGCTAGTTTTCGTTTGAGATAATTTACCATTATTAAGACGAAGCAGATCTAAGACGAAGCAGGTCCTGGATGGCACAGGCAGAACTTTCTATAAGTCAGGTGTGTGATCTAAAGACCATCAATCGTGAAAGAGAGTGGGTTGAAGTTCCAGAAGACATGACGGACTGGCACAATGTAATAATAACACTGGGTCGTGAGTGCAGAGAATGGGCAGCGGGCCGCGCTGAGTTTGAAGTGCAACAGCTTATCCAGAGCAACACACATCAACGTGACATAGTCATTTACACCGATGGGTCAGCGGTGAGAAACAGACTTATTGGCTGGGGCTTTATTGCAAAGGCTAATGGGCGAGTCTTGAAAAGGGAATGTCTGGCATATGAGACTTGGACCTCCAGCATGATAATGGAGGTGGAGGCAGTAACAGCAGCATTCCGGTGGCTAGAGGAGACCACTGCAACACACGTTGTATTTATTACGGATTCAAAGAGTATGCTTAGCAAGGTAGAGAAAGGAATGTTTCGTGTGGGATGGCTCTCGTCGCTTCAGAGGTCACGGATCGTGAGAATTATTTGGATATTTTGCCCTGGCCATGTGGGTGAACGGGGGAACGAACAGGCTGATAGGCTAGCAGGGAAGGCACCTCTTGGTGGAATTTTGCCTATGGACAAGGGGGAGGTGGTCGTGCGCTTGTGGCACCAGGTGGAGAAGGAGGAGGAACAGATTGAGAACCCATATGTGGAAAGAATGAGATTGTGGGGGATCGGCAGGGGTTCTGAAAGAATCTCAAAACTGAGAGGGAAGACCAGGAGAACTTTTAATCAGATAGCGGTGGGAACAATTAGTAGCATGGCTCTTCGCTGGCTGTTGAACGAGGGGACGGAGCACGTATGCACTTTCTGCGATACGTTCGGCAAGCCGACTTGCGGAAAGATACAGGGCCATATGGGATAAAACCAGGTGCAACGAAGTTGATCCCCTCGATTTTTAACAGATTCTCGTCCACACAAAAAGCAGGTTTGGACCGAACAAAAATGGAAGACGGTAAATGAAAAGTAGGTAGGTTTTGTCAGAGTTATGACTTAATGCCGAGACAGTGATGAGCAGAACAAGTAAAGGGTAGGACACGGGCGTGTTTTGTCACCAATTTCTCGTATTAGAAAGAAAACTAAGGTAAAGTATGTTACATGTTGTGAGACTGAGAGTTATTGCAGCTGAACACCTCAAACAGTGGCTTGTCTTTGCTGGGATCAATTATAACTCCAGCTTTACGTCAAAAATTAACGACAGTCGTAATCCACTTGTGTTTCCTCACGCCATTAATAGTCTCTACGACCATATTTTCTATCAGTATGAGGCACATGCGCATGTGCCTGCCAAAAATATTAACATCTTGTAATTGTATACTATAATGATCAAACGGATATTGCCCTAAATATATTAACCTATAGCTACAGTGAACTAACGTTGTTATATTATCTATCAAATGAGTTCACATACATCATTGGCACCTTGCCATCTTGACAGACGATAGTTTGTGCTTTAAAAAGGCATAATAACTTTTAACTATGGCGGTAGCGAGTGTGACTGATAAGGCCAATTTGCGCTGTAAATGTCCGTTCACAGTGGGTGCATGTAAACACGTGGTCATTTCCACCATCATGCACCATCTTACGTCTCAAACGCTTGTTGGGTGACTTTTCTGCAATAATTTTCTCCTTTGACTTTATTCCATTTCTGATATTTGCCCTCCATGCAACACGTTCAGCGGCGACTTGCTCCCAATGTGCATTATCAATGCCTGTATCAATCATGTCCCGCTTACACACATCTTTGTATCGTAGTAGAGGCCGACCCTGAGATCTCTTACCCATCTGTAATTCACCAAAAAAGATATCCTTTGGTATTCTACCATCATCCATCCTCCTAAGATGCCCTATCCATCTAAGTCTACGAAGACTGAGCATGGAATAAACTGTCACACAACCTGATCTTTCCAACACTTCAGTATTTGTGATTTTGTCTTGCCACTTAATACCAAGAATTCTTCGCAGACACCGCATATGAAAGCTGTTTAAATTGTTCTCTTGGTGTGAGTAAGTTGTCCAGGTTTCACTGCCATAGAGAAGAGTACTAAGGACACAGGCTTGATAGACAAGGACTTTTGTTTTGGCAGTAAGCTTCCTGTTCTCCCAGACTCTTTTTCTTAACCTGTTCATTGTTGTTGCTGCCTTAACAATCCGCATATTGATTTCCTGATCTAGGGATAATTTGCTATTTACCACTGATCCTAGATATGTAAAATGGTCTACTATCTCTAGTTCGGCGTCGTCAATAAAGATTGATGGTACCCCATGTGCACCTTGTGACATAATCTGTTTCTTCTTTTTGCTAATTGTTAAACCAAATTCAGAACAAGCATTGGAGAATGCAGATAGTAGACATTGCAATTCTTCCTCAGAGTGGGTCGTAACTGCAGCATCATCTGCAAAAAGCAACTCTCTGATCAGTACCCTCCTAATTTTGGTCTTAGCCTTCAATCTCTGAGCATTGTAGAGGCCGCCATCTGAGCGTGAGTGAATGTATATACCACCATCCTGATCATGAAATGCATATTTCAGTAGAAGTGAAAAGTATATTCCAAAGAGGGTGGGAGCTAGTACACAACCTTGCTTAACTCCACTCTTGATTTCAAATTCTTCAGAAGTTGCACCATCAAACTTGATTATACCCTTCATGCCTGTGTGGAACGATTCCACAATGGACAGAATAGTTGGTGGGCAGCCAATCATCTTTAGTGCCTTGAACAGACCCTCACGACTGACCAAATCAAATCCCTTTGTGAGGTCGATGAAGGCAATAAACAGTGGTTGATTCTGTTCACGGCATTTTTCTTGCATTTGTCGCAATGAGAATATCATATCAGTGGTAGACCGCTTCTGTCGAAAGCCACACTGTGATTCGGGGTAGACTTGATCTCCTAGGACTTGAAGTCTGCGCAGAACAATTCTGGCAAATACTTTTCCAACAATACACAGAAGTGAGATACCCCTATAGTTGTTGCAGTCGCTCCGATCGCCCTTGTTCTTGTACAGTGTTATGATGCTTGAATCTTTGAAATCCTGTGGGACTTGTCCTTCACGCAAGCATAGCTCTATTAGCTGGTGGATCTGTATAGTGAGTGTGTCTTGCCCACTCCTGATAACCTCTATTGGAATCCCATCCTTACCTGGAGCCTTGCCAGATGCAAGTTCATTTATAGCACACTTAACTTCTGTTATGGTGGGAAGTGTGTCCATGTGGTCAAGAGTTGGTAGAGCCTCTATGGCGTTGAGGGCATCATCCGCTAGTTTGGTCTCACTTGAGTAAAGCTCCAAATAGTGCTCTACCCATCTGTCCATCTGCTGTTTCTTATCAGTGATGATTTCTCCAGTCAAGGTTTTCAATGGTGCACTTCTTTTGATCACTGGACCACAGGCTTTCTTTATTCCTTCATACATGCTTCTTATGTCGCCCTTATCACTTGCGATTTGAATGGACTCACATAACTTGATCCAATAATCATTTGCACACTGCCTGGCAGCCTTTTGCACATCCTTCCTAGCTTGCCTAAGCTCACTCAGAGTGTTACGCGTTGGCCTTTCCTTGTTTCTTAAGAGAGCTTTCTTCTTCTTATCAATCAAGGGCTGCAGAGTCTCGCTGTTGGCCGCAAACCAGTCCTGCCTCTTATGATTCTCAAGACCAGGGATGGAGTTATTGCCTCTCCATAGCACAAAGCCTGGGCTAAAATATAGAGATCATGTGTTGCCCATGCAGCATGATCCCTCTCTCGGCCTGTCTAGTTCACTCCAGAGGAAAGGTAACACCCCTACATCTGGAACAAGACAAGCTGCAGAAGCTGCCGGATCAGCAAAGCAATGCTCTAACTGTCCGCCTGTCGGAGCTTCGATCCTAGACCAGTCGCCAACCAAGGCTTAGGGCCTGGTCTGCCCTGCCATGACATTTTGTCTTTAGCTTGCATTTCCTCGCACCAGGGTAAGGCTTGTACCCTCCCAATTGCGCTCTTCCGCCCGAAGCCGTTGGCACAATGTGGGGTGTCGGGTTTGGTAAGCGCCGCCCAACGTTCAGCGCTAACAGAAACCAGGTAGTACCGTCTACTGTTATACGGTAGCACAGTCATATCTGACTAAGACCTGACATACGTTCACATACAGGATATCTAAGATATCGCAATTTACTTTATAGTTTTTGAACAGAGTGAATAAATATATTGTCTTAGATATTATGTTATACGTTCTTCAATTAAACTGTTTGCATTACACGGCTTTTATTTAGACTCTAATAAATTAGTGTACTTGTCTCCCTTGTTTCTTAGAAATGTTATTGACATTTATTTATTTCCCTTGATTCTATAAATTTTTCGTTATACAGATTTCCGTATATTTATCTATGAAACATTACAAGGATTGAAACGAGTTGCTATACTCATAGGAAAAGTAACGTATGCAAAAGGATGTACGAATAGAAAATAAAAACCGTTAGGTACGTGTAACTACTGCGAAAAATTGATATACTAAATACAGGTATAGTGTACATACCTTACAACAAAATCCACAATGGTGAACATAAATTTATAAAAGAAAAGTGGCGTGGGATAAAAAAAAAAACATATAAAAACATACAAAATATTAATAACGTGTCCACAAATTGTGACTGTCTACGTCTAATTTATCTAATCACTTTACGGTTTTTGTTTGATTCTTGTAAGACTTCGTCACTGGTGTTTCTGTCTGCCCGTGGTATTCTTTGCATTTTCCTCAGAAACCGAACTTCAACAGACATTAGATGTTTTCAGCTTGTCAGCTAATTATCCACGCTTCTCATCCATACAAAAGTACAGGTTCTATTTAGAACCTCAACGGTATTTTTTACGATGCAATTGACATCTTATTATTAGTCAGTATGTTTTCCGTCTGGATAAAGGCTACCTTCGCCATGGCGATTTTTGTTCTAATCTCGACAAGGCATCTCCTATCAAATGTTATGGCTGTTTCGAGAAAGTTATACCAATTCACTTCCTTAAGAATATTCCCATTTACCTGTATACTATATTGTGGTATTTCCTTCTCCCTAGTGACGACCATAATCTGTGCCTTCATACAATTTAATTGTAACCCTAGTTGTTCACTGTGTGCAACAACCGCATTTACTGAATTTTGCAGTTTCTACTCATAGTCTGCAATAAACACTGTATTATCCTTTTATCTAATGTTATTGATGTTACGTCTGCCAATGTTGATTCCGCTCATATCTAATGTTATCGATGTTACGTCAGTCAATGATGATTCCTCTCATATCTAATGTTATTGATGTTACGACCCCGATGATGAATCCTCTCATATCTAATGCTACTGATGTTTCGCCTTAAAGAGTAGCCTAACGGCGCTGCCCGGGCAAAATTTGGAGTTAAAAATCTACCCAAAGTATTCTCGCCGGTGGTACGGAGTTCGTGCACTGAGCTGAGTTTCTCCAGGCTCAGGCTTCAGTTAAGAGACGAACGGAGCACTTATGGGTTACACCTGTGTGCCGTGATGTTGATCCGTCGACTGAACGACTAAACTAAATTGATGTTTAGTCCTTCAATGATTACTCCTCTCAAATCTTATGTTATTGATGTTACGTCCCTCGATGATGATTCCTCACATATAGTGTACAAAAGAGTCGGAAAAGAGGAAGACCACAACGTAGATGGATTCAGGATATGATAGGTAGTTTACACATGACAGCGACAGAGACTTACAATGGGGAAACATTTAAATAGACTGTTATGGGAGTAAAGTTCTAGAGAGGACAAGCGTGGTGGCTACACCCACTGCGCGCGTTCAGAAGGTTGTGGGTTCGATTCCAGGGGATGTAATTTGGTTCACCAGTGCAATTTTCTCAAAGTAAACCTGGCGCTTGTCGCTGGAACATCTTGACTTTTAACAGATTCAGTTTCAAACAGTAGGTTTGGACATAATAAAAATGGATAACGGGAAATGGTAAGTAGGGAGGTTTTGTCACAGTTATGACTTAATGCCAAGAAAGTGATGAGCAGATCAAAAAATGTGTTTTGTCACCAAATTCTCAGATTAGAAAGTAAATTAAGGTAGAATATGTTACATGTTCGGTGACTGAGAGTCATTGCAGCTGAACACATCAAATGGCAACTTATCTTTGCTAGGATCAAATATAACTCCAGGCAAACATCAGCGACTCTCGTAATCCACTTGTGTATCAACGACGGACATCGATATCATCTGTTTCTTCGAGCCATGAAAAGTCTTTGTGATAATATTTACTATCATTATGCACATGCACAAGTGCCTGCCAAATATATTAATAAAGCGAGCACACATACCAGTGGGATTAAGCGGATATTGCAGTAGATATAGTATCCCGTAGGTAGAATGCATGTCCATTGTGATATTATCTACCACATGAGGTCTCATACTGGAAATCAAATATATTGTGATATTATCTACCACATGAGGTCATAAACTGGACATCAAATATATCGCAATTACTTAAAATTTATTTTAGTAGCTATTGATAAGAGTGGCAATATAGTTCCTTAGATATTATGCCACACGTTCTTCAAACTAAGTGTTTGCGTTACACAGCTTTTATTTATACTCAACAAAAAAAATATTTTTTCTTGTCTCCCGCGTTCCTTTAAAACATCTTTTCAATTTATTTCCCTTGATACCATGAATTCACATTATACAGATTTCTACATTTTTACTTACGAAACATTACAATGAGGTGAGTTGAATTGAGACGAGTTGAGCTAAGAAACAACATCACTGCACTGAGGACATTTCCACACGTCATGAGTTTCAATTCACATAATCTACCAAATATGAAAATATAATGCCGGGAGTTTGTAAAGTTTGACTACACTTGGTATGTTGAGCAAATTTGAAAAATGAAGTACATTATGTCATTAAAAATGTGCTAAAACATTAATTAAATTAACTGTAGACACTACTATCGCCTAACGCTGTTGTGAGGAATCTGGAAAGTATCAATGAAGAATTATCCACACAAGAAAAAAAGAAATATACAGCGAATGGCTGTCGACTGCTGGAGTAATTCTTTGAACTCCAAATACCTATTATGATAATATCATGTACTTCACTTTTTTTTCAGATTTGTTCTACATACACAGTGCAGTGAGACTTTACAAACACCCGGTAGTATAACACTAAATCAATCGAGAAAGGTCATCTAGGTTTGACAAAATAGGAATCTGGTCTGGTCGTGCAAATACCAGAGGACAACATTCAGTGCTAGATCAAACGAAAACGGCCTAGCAGCGAGAATGGAGCGGTGAAAAACGAGCTTTTCAAGCTGGGTCACAATGATATGTATAGGATACTAGTAGTGCATATGTTAGCTACACAATATTGGTTAACGGTTGTTAAAACGATGTTTATTGCTGTTGTTGTTGTTGCTGCTATTGTTGTTGTTGTTGTTATATTTGTATTATATATTTGTTATATTTGTTGCTGCTGTTCTTGATATTATTAATATCATTATATTCGTGTTGTTATTGTTATTATTGTTGTTATTATTGCTGTTGTGCTATTATGATTATTTTTTTATTATTACGTACATATTGTTGCTATTGTTCTTGTTATTGTTGTTGTTGCTGCTTCTGTTATTGTTATTGTTGTTGTTAATACATTGCTATTATTGTTATTGTTATTATTATTGACGTTGCTGTCGTTTTTGCTGTTATTTTTGTTGTTATTGTTATTGGTGTTTGTGACATGGTAGTCGCGTCCTCCAAGATTTCCAGGAACTTGGTCTCAAGTATGGATGACCAAATAAGGACAGGATGCGATATATTTCGAACAAAGGACATCGAAATTGGAATGTACACAGGGGCAAGCAAGCTCGGTGATTGGGTGACTAACGTAAGGTAGCTACATTCCGAATAGGTTCGAGCGGGGCCGAACGAAGGATAGCCCTCACTTGAAAATGTAGTGTCACGAATTCAAGTCGCTTCCCAGTTCGGGGAGTTCTTTTAGTTTTTTGCTTCCAAAATTTGCACTTTCTGCGCCTGTGGTAAGCATATAAATTCATTATATATGTTATAACCATGCCTTTGTTTCCGTATGTGAATTGGGAAACTGTGAGATTAATGTTTCATTGAAAAGTAGCCGCAGTTTCCTTGTCTGCAGGACCGACATGTCTGTTCAAAATGGTTCCCCTATGCTTGAAATTTCATTTAGCTATGATTAAAACTCTTAAATGCGTTGTGAATATATCTCATTATCAATGCATATAAATCTGCAAATTCTCTATGTGCTGTGGAGTATTGTTTTGTTTTTTCCGAGTGCATATTCTGAACATCTTTCCTTAAGCTAGAGAAATGTCCACTACCTGCGTATAACAGGCAAGGTAAAGCATATACATAAATGTTCAAGAGGAGAGATGATGTTCCTCCTTAAAGCATTTAATTTGGAGTAAAACATCTGAATGTCCTGCAGGAGCTGGTGCCAGAATGGAATAATATTGTTTATAAGTTGGATACTCATTGCATTTGGTGAATGAATTAAGATACTTAAGTTGTGAGGTCTTTTCTTTTCAATGGAAGGATAACTAGGGAAACAATTATATACAAAGGAGAATAGTGAACATGGTTATCAAATTCCGAATCGATCAAGGTATTACTCAACTTTGAGACTCTATGTGACAGGCATTGGCGAAGATGACATTGCTTATCTGGTATCCTAGACTTTGAGATCTCTGTAGTGGGTATTGGATGGAGAGGAGCCAACTATTGGGTTGATAACTTCTGGGGGACTACGGCCTTCTTCCCCCTTTATTTATTTTTCCCTGGGGTCAAATTTCCCTTTGTTTATTTTCCCTTTTCCTTGGGATTTTACCTTTCTTCTATTTCCAATGATCATATTGGTGCATGTTTGGTACCAGTAGATATATGTTTTGATACTGGAATTTCAGGTAGTGGTTAAATCCATCCAGAACCAGATATGACTCTTGATGGGAACTCCTGACTGGAGAGATGACGAATCCTATTTTGGAAGTGAGTCCCATCCAGCCACATAAAGCAGGTAGCCCAGTATCACCATGAATCGACCAGGGGACTTTTGGCCTGTACCTGTGATTAGAGAGGCAACCTCGACGATCATCCTACCTGAACCAGAACAACAAACTTACTATGGACCCAATTTATTTAGTCTCACAGAACATTTGAAAATTTAGGGTCCAAAAGCGCAACATGGAGTGGAGAGGATTGAGCTTAAGATAGAGAATAATTATTATTATAACCCAACTTATGTATGAGTATGATTCAATCCACTGGGGAAATATGGGTTATATTTTTTTCTAAAAAGGTGATTGTTTAATGTATTAATGGATACATACCAGCCTTTTGAAATGGTTGATTATTTTGTGATCAGAATAGCCAAAACCCATCCCCAGTTTGTTTGTTATTAAGTTTAATAGATATTTCATTTTTCACTCTGAGTGTTCCATTAATTCTTTGAGTGTTCATGTTATTGTCTGTTAACTATTTATTCACCCTCGATATTAACTATTTATCTGAGAGCAGAGTAGCAAGGAAACTCCACAAGTTTATTATTATTAAAGAAAATCGTTTCCTTGTTGCCCTTGGGGTTCCTTGGCTCCCATGGACCATATTGATAACCTCATGTAATTGAGCCATTGAAGGCTATTAAAATTATAGTGACCCAGGGTCACATTGGGAAAGATGAATTATAGCTTTCCTCTATCTCTTTGAGATAACAAAAATAGATGGTGGAAAGCGATAATTAGGGAGGTTTTGTCACAGTTATGACTTAATGCCGAGACAGTGATGAGCAGACGGTGTAAGGGGTAAGACACGGATGTGATTTGTCACGAAATTCTCGTATTAGAAAGAAAACTAAGGTACAGTATGTAACATGTTCTACGACTGGGTGTCATTGCAGCTGAACACCTCAAACGGTGGCTTGTCTTTGCTAGGATCAAATATAACTCCAGCGTTACCACAAAAATCAGCGACTGTCGTTTTTTACATTTTACTCGTTTATAAAAGACGAACATCGATACCATCTGTTTCTTTATTCCGCTAATAGTCTCTATGACCACAATTGCTATCATTATGAGGCACATGTACATGTGCTGCCAAAAATACTAAGCCGTTCAAGGATTATCGTCGGTACGATTAAACGGATATAGTACTTGATTTATTATCCGTACTTAGACTGCACTTTCTTTATTATATTATCTACCACATGAAATCACATGCTGGAATTCTAAGATTTCGTAATTGCTTCAATTTATTAACATATTTTGATCCGATTTATAATACTATTTATTAAATATTGTGCTATACGTTCTTTGGTCTAATTATTTGCTGTGTACATCCTTCATATATACTCTAATAAATTACTTTCCTTGTCTCCCTTGTTAATTAAAAATTTCATTTTATTTATTTCCCTTGATGCTAAAAATTCCTGTTAAAGATATTTCAACATTTTTACATATGAAACCAGGGCCGTGTTGTGCTATGATACAGAGAGGCGGCCGCATCAGGCGGCGCCGTAAGGTGGCGGCAGAAGCAGTGAAATCAAAATACAATTTGAACTATTCAATAATTAAAAATCTGTAACGGGTGGCATTTCGAAAAAAAAAAAAAAAAACATTTAAGGGGTGGTATTTCGAAACCTTGCATCATGCTGTGAAAATCTACCGCACGGCCCTTTATGAAACATTACAATGATTGAAACTAGTTGCAATATTCATAAAAAAAATAACGGCTGTAGCAGGATGTATCAACAGGAAATAAAAACAGCTAGGTACGTGTAACACCTGCGAAAAGATGAGAAATACTAAACACGGAGACAGTGTACATATCCTACAACGAACTCTACGATGATGAACATTCGTTTTTTAAAAGGGGGTTAGGCTTGGGTGATAATAAAATATCCTAAAATCAAAAATGGAAATAAAGTATATTACGACACATTGACAGTCACGAAAGTTGACACTGGAGTCCAGTTGGACCTAAATGGTAGTTCTAGGGCAGAGGTTCCCGAACCACGGCCCGCGGGCCACTTGTGGCTCGCCAGCGAAAGTGGCACTCGGAACTCCCCGTCAGCGTGCGGTAATCTACTCTGCTCGTGGTTGTTATGCTCAGATATTATCGAATGCGCCTGTTCAGTTCGCAACGAAACGTTATGAAGTTCCCATATCCCAGCCTTGTCGACCAATCACGGTGCGCAAAGCGCCATGTTGTCGTCAGTTACAACCGGTTAGCGGAGTCGGTAGTTTTATGTTGAAATTAGAAAGTTTCAAATAAAATTGTACCGTTAAAGCCTATAAACATGAGTGTGGAAAATCTAAAATCAAACAATGGTAAATGTGAAGTCGTTGCCTGTCGTTAATTCAACGAAGATTGGGGCACTGAAAAATATTGTCTATCTGATTTTGTCTGAAATAAATGAATTGCCTACAGAACGGGAATATCTGCTGAACGATGACTGGCTTAATGACCTGGCGTTTTTTCGTGGACATCACGTCCCATTTAAACTCTTTAAATGCGAGGATCCAGGGAAAACACAAATTATTCACAAATTTGTGCGATGAGATTTCTTCATTTAAAATGAGAGTACGACTGTTTATCGGACAGCTGACTGAAGGGACTTTAGAGGCGTTTCCAACTCTGAAGACGCTTCTGGCGGAAAAGAAATGTGACTTGCTACAGTACAAATTAAAAGTTCAAAGTCTTCTGGATATCTTTCATTCAAGATTTTAAGAGTTCACAATAGAGAAGGATAATGTTGCTCTTTCATAAATCTATTCGTATATCCTGATGCCAAGCTTTGTCAATTACAGCAACAATCAGCACGAAGCAATTGATCTGAAATGCAATTCTGCACTGAGATGTAAATTTCTGGAACTGCCTGCTCCACCTGCAGCTGATCATATAATTTCATTCTGGCGACAATTGCCTGTAGAACAATTTGAGCACTTGCGTTCATTCGTCCAGAGATACATTTGTCGTTTTGGTACAATTTACATATGCGAGCAGTCATTTTCCGCAATGACCGTTATAAAAAGCAAGCAACATTCCAGACTCATCGACAGTAACCTAGCTGCGCTTATGACTTTGGGCACGAAAGATTTGTGCCCAGACATTGATAAACTGGCATCTGAGCTTAAGTAACTGGTGATCAAGAACAGTTACAATTGTAAATTATAAGTATATTAATAATTCCATTAATGGCGATTTTCGAAATTGATTAAAAATTTATTGTTAAATGAACTTTTGATTTTAATCAAAACAATGACCATCCTGTATTACTGACACTGACTGCCTTCAAAGTCTTAGAATTTTGTTGACGAAAGTTAAGAAACGTAAGAATAATATTGCACGGCTTTTATAATTTTGAAACGTTGTGGCCCGCTTAACTACTGAAAATAGTAGATATGGCCCTCTGCTTGAAAAGCTTGGGAACTACTGATCTGGATAATTGCTTATTTGTCCAGTATGGCTGCATGTTAATGCATGTATTTTTGTAACTGGGTCTTGTAATGCTAATCCTCCTTATTTCTTATCGTGTATTAATAGTTTGTGTTTTGTGAATTGTGTTGCTGAAGATGAAATGTCTGATGTGTTTGTCTGTGATTGCCTGTTTTTGGGGATGTAGCACTGTAGCTAAATATATTATCTTAGGAGTGATGAATGAATTTACAATTGTCTTCTTCCAAAATTTGTTGATGTCTTGTAATTGTACGTATGTAGTATGTTTATAATTTGTTTTGTCAGTGATTGCCATGTTTCTGTGTGTTTTTCGGGGATCGCATGCAAATGTTAGTTGGTTAGTTAGTCGACAGATCATCCTCATTGCACATCGAACCATTCAGTCCATAAGTGCTCGGATCCCCTCCTCAGCAAATCTCGCAGCGTGTAGCGGCTCACGACACCAGTTCTGTGTTGGTTAATCAATCTTCTTTGGCTTCCTGCGTAGTGTTCTTATTTGGCAACACCTCTTTTAATTTGCAGTTCTCGCAGTCTGACCATGATTGTAGATTCACAGACATCACTTGGTTCACGCAAAAGTCTTACTTCTCGTAGATCATTCAGAATGTCAGCCTGGTCCATAGCGCGTCCGCCCTCCACAGTAACCTTACCTACGAACTTGTCAGTCCGCTCATTTCCTTGTACTCCCGCATGCCCTGGCACGAAGATGAAACTAATCTTTGCCAGCCGAGACCGCACCAGAGACAGCAACCACTCTCTTCGGATCCACCCCATCTCTATGCTCTTGAGCATACTCACTGAGTCGCTAAGGAAACATGCCGTAGTGAATGTATGTGTCTCGAGCCATGTTATTGCTTTACTTACTACCATGACTTCCATAGTCTGGCTACTTGTGGTCTCAGAAAAAGCACCAGAGTCCTCCTTCACAATTCTATCTCCGGCCTGCTCCGTAAAAGCCCATGAGCTTCTCACATGTCGGACGACCGATCCATCTGTGTATATGACAGAATCACCGTCTAACGAATTCTCGAAAGTCAAAGCTTGAACTTCCGCCTCCGCAGCAGCCGGGTTTTCTTGTCTGCATTTTCTGTCTAGTTGGATGCAAATGTGATCGAATATAGTTTTATGTTGTCTGTGACTGTTATATCCTGGGGAGGGGGGAGGTGGAGGGAGGTCTGCTTTATCCTTCCACATTCCCAGACCAGTTATTTTATACTTCTGTATGTTTATTTTGGCCCCACTTCCTTCTCCAAATTGCTATCATTATGAGGAACATACACATGTGCCTGTCAAATAAAAAAACAATCTTTACGAAGAAACACCGATGAGATTAAACGAATATCGCATCAGATATATTATCCCGAACATACAATGCACTTCCTTTGGGATATTATATACCACATGAGGTCGCATACTGGATATCAAATCTATCTCAATTACTTAAATTTAGTTTAGAATCTGTTGATCAGAGTGGCAACATATGTTATTAGATATTATGCCATACGTTCTTTACACAAAGTATTTGCATACACAGCTCTAATTTATGCCCTGTAGACTTAAAATTACAAATAAAACTTAAAAACCCAGGGAAAAGGACATAGAAGACACCTCAAGTAGATACATCGGCATTGAAACAACCTGAAATAAGTCAACTATACCTGGTTTAAGTAAAAAGTAGATATTATGGGCTAATCATTGAAAGTATGGAACAATATTGACTTGAAAATCCTGAGGATACAATTAATACAAAATGGGAAAGTGTAAAAACCAGTGTACAGATTGCAAATACAACCTTGCCAGTGAAGATAAATCAGAATAAAAAGCAATTATGGATAACCGATGAAATCTTGAGTAAAATGACTCAAAGACAAAAAGTAAAGAACACTCCAGAGTATATATTACTAGATAGAGAAATACGCCACATGTGCAGAGCTGC
Organism: Cepaea hortensis; assembly: GCA_963921405.1. Lineage (NCBI taxonomy): Eukaryota > Metazoa > Mollusca > Gastropoda > Stylommatophora > Helicidae > Cepaea > Cepaea hortensis. The sequence goes on from CAWUFQ010000452.1 coordinate 148,832, forward strand.
CAAAGAAGAGTGGATGCAGAAATAATGCAAAGATGTAGAGGATCTGGAAATAAAACACAACTCGAAAGAATTACATGAACATATAACAAGATTTACAAAGAAGAAAATTGATATAACAAGAAACGGTTGTATCGGTGGAAAAAATGGAGAAATTATAATTAATAACACTGACATAATAAAAGGATGGACAGAGTAAACAGAAGAATTATTCTGGGACAACAGAGTCAATAGACCAACATTGTATAATACTCAAGATGGACCAACAATATTAAAGGGTGAAGTAGACAAGTATATTAAAAAGATGGAAGAAGGAAAGGCTGCAGGTCCTGACAAGATAACAACAGAGATGATAAAATCCTTATCCAGCATTGGAATTGAAACTATCACAGAATTATGTAATGATATATATATATATATATATAATGCTGGGTATATCCCAAAAGATTTTAAAACATCCATTTCATCACAATACCGAAGAAGCCAAGAGCTGTGGATTGTGAGGATTACATAAATATTAGCCTAATGAGCCGCATAATTAAGATACTACTCAAGGTCATACAAGAAAGAATTCAACATAAAATAGATGAGGAAGTAGATGAAGAACAATTTGGGTTCCGCAAAAACAGCGGCACCAGAGAAGCAATTCTCTGTTTGAGGATGTTAATTGAAAATTATTTAGAAGTTCAAAAATGTATATATGTCTGTTTTATAAACTACAAGAAAGCTTTTGATAGAGTACAACATGAACGACTAATTACATGCCTTCAAGATATAGGAGTAGACGGAAAGGACATCAGACTTATTAGTAATTTGTATTAGGAACAAATGGCGTCTATTAGATGCGGAAATAACTATTTGTCACCTATAGACATAAATAGAGGCGTACGGCTGGGATGTGTACTGTCCTCAAGCCTCTTCAATCTATACACAGAAAGAATTTTTAAACATGTTGAAATGCCTGGAATTAGCATCAATGGAAGAATCATAAACAATCTTAGGTATGTTTACGATACCGTGTAATAAGATAAGCAGGAAGTGAACAGGAGTTACAAGACCTAGTGGAACAAGTACACAGGAACAGTGCAGAATGTGGCTTAGATATTTACATCCAAAAAACAACAAAAACTATGATAATTAGCAGAGACAAGGAAAGGTCATCAATGAACATCACAGTAAACGGGCAGATACCAGGACAAGTAACACGTTTCTCCTATCTTAGTGAAATAGAAATCAAAAAGAGAATAGGAATGGCCAAAAAATGCTTTCAACGGCATGAAATCAGTATTAACATCTAGAGAGATTTATAACGCCTGGACATTGAACAAACAACTAGAATGTCGCATAGAAGCCATGAAGATGTGAATATACAGACGAATATGTCGTAGTTCATGGAAACAAAAACAATCAAATGCAGAGGTTCTAGAAAAACTGGGAATGAAAAGAGAGTTGATGAAAGAAATATAAAGGTGGCAAGTGAAATATTTCGGCTACGTTAAAAGACATGATACTCTTATAAAAACCATACTGGAAGGTAAGGTTGCGGGCAAGCGAGCCAGAGGTAGACAACGATACCGATACAAGTGGGAAGATAGCATCAAGAGATGGACGACAGCCTGACAGATTGTACAGTCACGGCGAGAGACAGACAGTGTTGGAGATCCATTACAGCCAACCTTCATTGTGGAGACGGCACCTGATTTATTGATTGATTGGTGCCCAGAAGTCCGTGCCCCAGAAAGTGGTAAGTTGGTGTACTGTAAAACTATTGTTAGTTCTTAATTATTTCAGGAGAGACTAAGCTCCGTATTCAGATATCGTAGTTTGTAGATGGTCTGTGCAATAGGTTAACCCATAGTGAGGGGTGTTATAGTTATGCAGCTTCATGTACGAATAGGCAATATGCCTAGGTTGTACATTTCACACCGTAAGCAGTTAAGCTAATTCAGTATTAATTCAGGATGTATTGATTAACTTTAGAAATTAGGTGGATAGACGTCATAGTTCAGTAGCAAGGAACTATCTTAAAGGTGCATTCACTAGTTAGGAGGAATTAGTACAATTCGTCCTGAAAACAGTACCTGGGGCACATTCGATGTTAAATGGTTCCTGTCATGAACTTACTGTGGATTAACCAGATGATGATAATACAAACAGTCTGATTCACGGCATGTTTTCAAGGCCACAATTGTTTTTAACAAATACAGAAAAAACAAGTCGGATCCAAGTAGAATTGCCCAGCTCGGGAGACAGTCCCGTCTGTCATTGAGAATTCTCCGACATCAAACGAATTGGCGGCTTGTTATTGAAACCCGTTGTTGGGAGAATGCAGGAACTCGCTACCTTGTTTTGGAAGTTTCAATAGGGGGAATAACTCTTGCATTGATTAAACCCAGGGGACATAAGATTTCTAGAAATAGTTAGTGCCCCTGAAGACACCTGCGTGACATCAAAAGAACTTCACTGGAACACTCCCAGCTCTTGACAGATACAAGACTTGTGTACATTAGTGTGGCCAAGGAAATTGACTAGGATTGACGTGTTTTGTTACCGCAGTTATGAAGTTCGGAGAGCTCTACAGTGTTAGATTAATTAAAAATTAAATAACATGTGTCTTTATGGCAAAGTGTAGAGGCCATCCAGGAATGATGCGGTATTGCTTAAGGTAGTATTGATAGAATATTTAAGCCTATAATATAAGCAGTTGACTTGGTAAAACTAGCTATAGTAGTGAAGTGATGATTAGCTCTGCTAGTGTGAATAGTGTAGCAGGGTGATATTTGGAGAGATTAGGAATTGGTTTGGAGGTGAGGAAAGTGTCCAATGGTGGGATCTTTCAGTGGGTTGCCCACTGGAATTCTGCACTCTGTTATTGATCTTTCCTTGTCTTAACCTGATTCATAATTAAGGGATGAGCCACTCTGATCCTTGACAGAGTTTAGTTCACTAATAACTCTCTGAGCAAGGCAGAAGGCCTACATTCAGCTAGTAGGGATTAGTATCAGGCGGCCTTCACCAGATGTGGTCTCTTTCTCTGACAGGTTCCCCTACGTCTATGAAGAAGCTCTACACTGGGTTTGATGGAGGTCAACTCTCCTTAAGAAGAACATCCAACTAACATTCACTTTATTTTATATGATGAATAAATACCAAGAAGAAAGTACAATCAGCACTGTTTATGCTAGGCCTAGGATCCAGAGGGTCCATACGAAACTGGCTCAGTGGAGTAAGACATTATAAACGATTCATTTACAATAGGGATTTACCCAGGGTGGGTGATACTTTTTTCTTCACCACATATCACTGAACAATAGAGTCTAGAGAAAGACATTTTGACATGAAGTTCTCGTGGAATAATTTAGTCTAGAGAAGAATCTTGAACATGAAGTTCTCGTGGAATAATTTAGTGCAGTGAAGAAGTACTTTAGAACAGTTTGTGTGTGACAATCTATGGACATTGATTAGAACAAATGTGAGACCTGTGACATTGAAACCTAGTTTCACAGTATAGCGAATCCGTACCTATTTGAGTTATAGGGACCTTAGTCATTATAGTGAGTGACAGGTCCAGGATTGGGGTTATACAATAACAATTCTTGGTGGATCATGCATCTAGTCGACCCAGTGGATCCAGGAGAAAGTCAACGTCTGGAAGAAGAGACGCATCACCGGGTGAGGTGTACACGTACTAAGCTATCATGCTGTGGCGTACCCTTGCTATGATGATAATCTGACTTGGCTCCTGATCTGCTGCTCTGAATCTACAGACACACTAGAATTCGACATAAATTCTACACATCACACACACACACACACTTCTCACACACATACTCTTTGCTTAATAAATTATTTTGCATTTATTTGTTAAAGCTAGAGTTGTGGAGTATGTTGTGTTGGGGAGGAGTGAGAGGGGGCATGATCCAGGGGTGAGTGAGAGTAAGAAAGAGGTGTCTGGTGGTATCTCTAGGACAACAATATTGGGTTAATAAAAATGTGGGTGTTGATTCCCCTCACTCCAGGGACGACACTAAAGTAAGAAGGGATAACTTACGACAGTTCCATATGTGTTATCATGAAATCCTGGATGTTCTAATAAAGCATTCATGTGGTGATTCAATTGTGACGTCATCGGTGTTCAATGTATGAATTTATCTTTGAACTTATTAATTGTGAGTCACGTAATTATGCTCGAGGTATGGTGTCCGCCTCGAGTGCTGGAGGTCCCGGGTTCAGGCCCCGGTGAGGACCGGGATTTATTTAAAATATCCACCTGGACTTTCAGTAATAACATTTCCCCTGGTCTCTGGGTAGTGAGATCGGACGCCCGTGTGTATTGTTGCGCACGTAAAAAATCCCTTGGCAGTTGTAAATCGAAAAAGAGTAGCCCAACGGCGCTGCCCGGGCAAAATTTCGAGTGAAAAATCTACACAAAGTATTTCAGGATCCTCGCCGAAGCAACGGAGTTCGTGCATTGAGCTGAGTTTCTCCAGACTCAGGTTTGAGTTAGAAGGAAAACGGAGCACTTATGGGTTAAACCGTGTGCCGTGATGTTGATCCAACGACTAAACTAAACTAAACTAAACTATGCATATTCATAATCCATGCAAGCATGTTTGTTTTAAAGGTTTTTTTTTACAGTGAATGATTGTAGGGTAAGTGAGGAGAAGTGAAGTACAGAGGAAGATTATGATCAATCAATCATTCACGTTATAGTAGGCGATTTGATGTATACTGACATTTCTATCAGAGAAGAAGATGATAGTGGTGAATAAGCTCTATATTATAATTCATTGTGCCTCTATGTATGGCTCCACATTTTATTCCATATCACTCATGCTACAAATACTTTTGGTTCTGTTCATGAATTGTGCAATTTTGTCTTGATGTTATGATGTCGATGATGAATCTAATGATGAATTAAGGTAAAGGCATATACATAAATGTTGAAGAGGAGAGATGCCGTTCCTCCTTAAAGCATTTAATTTGGAGTAAAACACATGAAAGTCCTACAGGAGCTGGTGCCAGAATGGAATAATATTGTTTATAAGTTGGATACTCATTGAATTTGGTGAATGAATTAACACACTTAATGAGGGAGGACTTTCCTTTTGATTGATTGATTTAGGAACCGACATCACAGCATTCGGGACATTCCCATAAGCGCTCCGTCCCCATCCTCAGCAGCCAGCGAAGAGTTCCAACACTAATAGTTCCAGTAGCAATCTGATTATATGTCCGTCTCGCCTTTCCTCTGTGCGTCGAGTGTCTCTTTTCTTTTGAATGGAAGGATAACTAGGGAAACCAATTATGTACAACGGAGAATAGTGAACACGGTTATCAAATTCCGAATCGATCAAGGTATTACTCAACTTTTAGACAATATGTGACAGGCATGGGCGAAGATGACACTGCTTATCTGGTAGGCCCTATCCTAAACTTTGAGAGCTCTGTAGTGGGTATTGGATGGAGAGGAGCCAGCTATTGGGTTGATAACTTCTGGGGGCACAACAGCCTTCCTTCCCCTTCGTTTATTTTTCCCTGGGGTCAAATGTCCCTTTGTTTATTTTCCCTTTTCCTTGGGGTTTGGCCTTTCGCCAATTTCAAATGATCATATAGGTGCATTTATGGTAGCAGTAGATATATGTTTTGGTACTGGAATTTAAGGAATGGTTAAATCCATCCAGAACCAGATATACCTCTTAATGGGAGCTCCTGGCTGGAGAGATGAGGAATCCTATTTTGGAAGAATTTACAGGCGAGAGTTCCATCCAACCACATAAAGCAGGTAGCCCAGTATCACCATGAATCGACCAGGGGACTTTTGGCCTGTACCTGTGATTAGAGAGGCAACCTCGACGATCATCCTACCTGAACCAGAACAACAAACTTACTATGGACCCAATTTATTTAGTCTCACAGAACATTTGAACATTTAGTGTCCGAAACCCCAACATGAAGTGGAGAGGATTGAGCTTAAGATAGAGAATTATAATTATTATTATAATCTAACAGATCTATGGGTAAGATTCAATCCACTGGGGAAATATTGATCATGTTTTTTTCTAAAACCGTGAATGTTTAATGCATTAATGAATATATACCATGAGTTTTGAAATGGGCAATTACATTGTGATCAGAATGGCCAAAACCCATCCCTTGTTTGTTTGTTATTAACTTTAATAGATATTTCATTTTTCACTCAGAATGTTCTATTAATTCTTTGAGTGTTCATTGTATTGTTTGTGAACTATTAATTCACCCTAGATATTAACTTTTTTTTTTATCTGAGAGCAGAGTGGCAAGGAAACTCCATAAGTTTATTATTATTCAAGGAAATCATTTCCTTGTTGACCTTAGGGACTTCCTTGGATCTCCTGGACTCTATTGATTGCCTCAAATAATTGAGCCATTAAAGGCTATTAAAATTATAGTGGGCCAGGATCACATTCGGAAAGATGAATTCTAGTTTTCCTCTATCTCTTTGAGATTTCCCAAGATACACCACAGGACTTCACAAAACTAGACGGCGGAAAGTGATAAGTAGGGAGGTTTCGTCACAGTTATGAATGAATGCCGAGACAGCGATGAGCAGATCAAGTAAGGGGTAAGATACGGGAGTATCGTGCCATCAAATTCTCATATTAGAGAGAAAACGAAGGTAAAGTATGTTACATGTTTTACGACTGAGAGTCATTGCAGCTGAGCACCTCAAAGGGTGGCTTCTCTTTCAAATATATGGATCAATTATAGGCCTAACTTCAGCGTTACGGCAAAAATCAGCGACTGTCGTTTTTTTACTTGTATATCGAAGGCGAACATCGATCTGTTTCTTTGCCCAGTTAATAGTCTCTACGACCATATATGCTATCATTATGAGGCACATGCACATGTGCCTGCCAAAAATACTAAATAAGTGTATGGTATTCATGACGATTCAGTGGATATTGCACTTGATATATTATGCATATGTAGAAAGAACATTGTTTATATATTATCTACGACATGAAATCAAATACTAGAATTCTAAGATATCCCAATTACTTAAATATGTTTTATACTTTTTCATATTAAAAGGTCTATATTTTTTATTAGATATTATGCCCTACGTTCTTCAGTCGAATTATTTGCTGTATATAGCCGTCATGTATACTCCAATAAATTATTTCTCTTGTCTCCCCTGTCGTTTAAAAATTACATTTCAATTTATTTTCCTTGATGCTAAGAATTCTTGTTGTACATATTTCTACATTTTTACTTATGAAACCAGGGCCGTGTCGTGCTATGCTACAGAGAGGCAACCACATCAGTTGGCGCCGTAAGGGAAGGGGGGAGGGTTGAGGGGAGGCAGAAGCAGCGAAATCAAAATACAATTGGAACTATTCAATAATTAAAAATCTCTGCATTTCGAAAAGAAATGACATTTAAGGCGGAATTTCAAAGACTTGCATCATACTGAGAAAATCTATCGCACGGCCCTTTATGAAACATTACACTGATTAAAATGAGTTGCAATATTCATAGAAGAAATAACGGCTGCAGCAGAATGTATCAATAAGAAATAAAAACAGTTAGGTACGTGTAACACCTGCGAAAAAGTGAGATATACTAAACACTGTAATATTTGCAAATACTGCAAAGTAATTAAAAATACACCTTATACCTTACAACGAACTCCAAAATGGTGAACATGCACTTTAAAAATGGGGGCGTGTGAGGAATTATAAAATATAACAACATAATAAATTAAAATAACGTGTCCAACAAATTGTGTCTACTTCTAATTTCTCTAATCAGTTTACGGTTTTTATTTGTGTCTTGTAGGACTTGGCCGTTGGTTTATCTGTCTGTCCATGGTATTCTTTGCATTCTCCTCATAAACCACATTTCCACAGGCATCAGATGTTTTTTTAAGCTTGTCTGCTCATTGTCCACTATTAACATCCACACAAAAGCACAGGTTCTATGTAGCACTTCAACACTCGTTTTCTTTTCTCATTGCAATTGACATCTTTTTATTGGCCCGTATGTTTTACCAAAGAGATTAAAAAGCAGTTTATTAGGAGCAAAAACTAGACCTGGAGCAGATGTACAGAGTCACAATGTGCCAGTTATAGAGAAGATGAGGTAAAGAGTTAAAAACATAAAGAAAACCCCAAAGAACTTTCAGTTGGATCTAGCATTACTTAGAACAGGCAAAGGAATTAGAGAAAGGTAAAATATTTCAGTAAATAACATATATAGAGCCATAGAGATAACACAGACTATTGATGAACAATGGGACTTCAATGAAATAATTACACCTAAACATAAAATTGCAAACTAGACATGGATGAAACATATACATTTTGCGAATGATAGACGAAAGAAGACAGAAAAAGTAAGATAAAGAAGAATAAACTAGGCTGCATAAGAAAATAGTAAATAAATGCAAAGTGGCAAAAGAAGAATGGCACATTGTAGATGCGCCTTCTATGCACTAGTGCTTATGCAGAGAAAAGATTGCTAAGTGTCTATCTCGTAAACTTCTTGCGCACAGTCTCACATCATTCGGAATATATCATGTGAATCCTTTGTACACTTCTTTCATGAAAATGCATATGGAGTTGTCATATTCTTTCATGAGAATTAATGCTCATTGTCAAGGAAAAATAGATGCTCCAGTATTATATAGTGTTGTCAGTTGGTATACTATCAGTGTTTGTATGTATCAGGTCTGTCATATATTATACATATTCTGTGTTTTGGAGTAATGTGTTGTTAACTTTCTACTGTGATGATCGTTTGAATTACTGTATAGTCGTGTTATTTACAGTGATGTGTGCTAGTATTGCTTTGTGATCTGTGTACTGGAGAGTTTCTTGTAGGTGTTTAGTCTGTGTTATATGGTGTGTTGTGGGTAAGTATATTCTATCTAGCCTAGATAATGTGTTATGTGCATGGTTCCTGTGTGTTGTATCTTGAATTTTGGGGTATTTGTGCCTAAATGCATCTATTAAGTTATGTGTGTCGATTATGTATTGCAGTGTATCGAGTTGATTCATGTCATCTCGGCCAGCGCTTCTTAACTGCGTTTTCACTTCCTCGCCTATTATGTCGACAGAAGCTAAACAACAATTGAAGTCACCTGCTAAAACAACATTTCTCCCTCTATATGTCTGTGCTAATAGGTTTTCTAAGTGTTCAAAGAATTATAGTTGGTAACTGTAATTTGCTGGTGCATGTATGTTGTCTAAAGCGTATGTGTGTGTGTGTGTTGTCGCGGAATCATTGTAGTTGACGATAAGATGATAAAATAACAGCGACAGCATGTGTTCAAGGACACAATCGGTTGTAACTAGTACATAAATAAGACCCGACATTGGTCTACAAAAACAGGCAATCCTTCGATGAGTTGGGGACTGTGGAACATAACACGTCACGTCAACTGTCTGCACACGGTCGGCATTTCTGTATGATGTGGGTTGTTCGGGAAACGAACGATAGCGCCATCAGTCTGCAAGGCGGGAGACAAGCTTTGAAGTCGTAGACGGAATGACTGGACAGACGTCGGATGGATTCTGTGATGTGGGGAAATTTCCCCTGGTTCACAGACAGACATGACATTTTTTGTACGAGACAAAGTTTTCCCCGATGAAAGCAAATTAGACGGCGAGGTGATTCCAGTCAGTCTAAAAACAAGGAGAAAGCCAGACTCTGGACTGATCAGCGTCTAGACTTTGTGGTGACGTCACTCAAGCCCCGATTTAAAAACCAGTTGCGGTAATCAAGTTGGAGTGAGTCGACCAAGGATTCTGAAGTGTTAAGATCGGCGCAGTATTCCGATGTGTGTTACATGAGAGAGACTATAATGTCTAAGTGTTGATAGTTATCAGCGGACATAGATCCAGGCTGTGATTGCATAGTCTCAATCATCAACCGGAATAGGCATATGGTAGTCTATTAATCATATCTAACTTAGAGTATGATTAGGAATAGAGTACAGTAATGTGCGGTGATAGAATGTATTATAGGTGCAGTTCTAGCATGTTCTATAAGGGAGGTGATAGAATGTATTATAGGTGCAGTGCTAGAATGTTCTATAAGTGCGGTGATAGAACGTATTATAGGAGCGTCGGCACTAGTAACCTATTGTGTGGCTTTAACTAGCTTGTGTAATATATAATTTAACTCAGGGAGTTAAGGACAATGTAGTGGGATAATAATTATAGAGATTCAGGATGGTTGGGAGGGATGATGAGAATGTGAAATGGTAGGATCTTCCAGTAGGGCATCTGCTGGGTTTCTACCCGTTTCCTTTAATCTTTCCTTGTGTTTCCATGTCCCAGACCAATGTGATGAGCTATTTGTCCGTATAACAGAGTTCGGTTCTCTGTTATAGATCTGAGTGCTGCTATCGGCCTACACTCACCTAATTAAGGTCAGGATTGAGTTGCTCTCACCAGGGGATTCTCTATTCTGCATGTTCCATTTATAGGTCTACTTGTTGATGGTGATATGATATACTACCAAGAAGTTAATACCAAAGTTGAAGAAATTATGGCTCACAGATGGAAGACAGATGTTACTGAGAGGCATGTACACTGGGCGCATGGCCTAGTTGGTCTCCAGAAACCTGGCTTCTGCTGAGCAGGACTTGATGTACATATGTGATATTTTTCCTTGAGTGATAGGCTACATCACTGTAGAATCAGAACACTATACGTATCACATATTCCAATATATATCTACCTGGAACACTTATATGTTTGTTTTTTTTTTAATATGGGAAAAACCATATAACCAGTGACTATGAACAGTTATATTTTCCCATGTGACATGTAAGTTATCGGAAAGATTCTCTGATCAACAAACATTATTAAACAGTGTAACTTCACAGTGTTTGCTAGAGTGAAGACCAATATCGAACAATGTCTATCATTGATGACCAGTTTCCTGATTGTTCGAGAGTGATCGGAGAAATTCGTCACGTGGCTGGAGAGACGTCTTCTTGGTGAGGTTATCTGTCCGGAATACTTGGTGCTGTTGTGTACTCAGCACAGTGATGTAACTAACTTTGCTCCTGATTCACTGGTCTGACTCTACATACACCTTAGAATATTCGACACACAATCTACACATTACACACACGCATTTCTCACACACATACTTTTTGCTTTAATAAATCAATTGTTGTATTTATTTGTTAAAGCTAGAGTTGTTGAGTATGTTGTGTTGGGGAAGAATGAGAGGGGGAATGATCCAGGGGTGAGTGAGAGTAAGAAAGAGGTGTCTACAGACTGATGGAGTTTTGTGGACGGAGTCTGGTGGTTTCTCTAGGACAATAATATTGGGTTAATAAAAATGTGGGTGTTGATTCCCCTCATTCCAGGGACGACACTAAAGTAATAAACTAACTACGACATGTGTGTTGTTGCTAACCTATATGATGATAATGGCTCTTTGGTCGTCCTTGTGTGTCAGTAATTTCCCATTTGTCTGAATTCTGCAGTGTGGAGGTTCCAAAATCTGTACGATGTGTCGACAGGCTGAAGCATGAGATTCTGAGACCTAATTGTGTAGGGATGTGCTTTGTATGTGTGCATTCGCATATATTTGTTCCTCGTAGGAGAATGCGGTCGTGTTTGTATTTGTCTATGGGTGTAAGTCATGGCAGGGCAGACCAGGCCCTAAGCCTTGGTTGGCAGCTGGTCTAGGATCGAAGCTCCGACAGGCGGACAGTTAGAGCATTGCTTTGCTGATCCGGCAGCTTCTGCAGTTTGTCTTGTTCCAGATGTATAGGTGTTAACTTTCCTCTAGAGTTAACTAGGCAGGCCGAGAGAGGGATCATGCTGCATGGGCAACACATGGTTTCTTTATTTTTAGCCCAGGCTTTGTGCTATGGAGAGGCAATAACTCCATCCCTGGTCTTAACCGGTCTCGGAATCAAAGCGAGAGGCAACTATTACGGGTTATAAGTCCTTGTCAGTTGGCGTAGATATGGGGCGCCACGCGTTGCCTCTGACGGTGGGAGACACCTACAGGTGTCACTGATCAGCTACCGCCCTCCTCAAGCTGGGCAGCCCCCGGCCAATTGGGTGCTGATCCGCCACAGCCTGCCTGCTTCAATGGGTGCTTGGGGATAGGACAAAATCTGTATCGCAGGCTGTAAAACGAATGCACCAGACACTAATAAAAAGAATAATAGAAACCTCAAGCTACGGCTTGCAACCTGGAACGTGAGAACGTGTCCAGGATTTTCCACTGACTTGACAAATATTGACGATGTGAGAAAAACGGCTTTGATTGATGCTGAACTCAATCGTCTTAACATTGATATTGCTGGCCTGCAGGAGTCTCGCCTCGCTGAGGAAGGGTCACTCAGGGAAAACAATTACACCTTTATTTGGAAGGGAAAAGGGCAGGCAGAAAAAAGGCAACACGGTGTGGGCTTTGCAGTGAAGAATTCGCTACTGGGAATGATTGATATCCCAGCTGGAGGTAATGAAAGATTATTATCACTGCGCTTGGCAACCTCTTGTGGATTTGCCACCATTCTCACTGCATATGCACCGACACTCACTTCCTCTGATGATTTGAAAGATACGTTCTATGAGCAGATAGACTCTGCGATCAAGGCAGTTCCAAAATCCGACTACATTTATATGCTCGGTGATTTCAATGCTCGTGTGGGCAAGGACTCGAGTTCATGGCCAGTGTGCCTTGGAAAATACAACATCGGTCGCATGAATGATAATGGGCAAAGGCTGCTGGAGCATTGCACTAGAAATGACCTATATATTACAAACTCCTTTTTTAAAACAAAAGAGATGCATAAGGTCACATGGAAACATCCAAGAACCGGCCATTGGCATCAGCTGGACTTCATTATCACACGGAGACAACATCTGAACCATACATCATTAACTCGAAGTTACCACAGTGCTGACTGTGATACAGATCATTCTTTGGTTGTTGCAAGGGTTAGACTGAGACCAAAGAGAATCTACACAGCTAAACACAAGTCTAGCCCCAGGATTAATATTATTAACACTCACGATCCTGGAAAGTGCTTTGAATTTCAACAGCAACTTGAGGACGCTTTCAATGATGCATCAGAAAATTGTATAGTAAATGATAAATGGAGTAAACTTAAGGAAACTATTTATAAAACAGCGGTAGGGGTTTACGGCACTGTGGATCATAAGAGGCAGGACTGGTTTGCGGCAAACAGCCAGATACTGCAGCCCTTGATTGATAAAAAGAAGATAGCTCTCTTAAGAAACAAGGGAAGACCAACGCGTAATACTCTGAGTGAGCTGAAGCAAGCGAGGAAGGATGTACAAAAGGCTGCCAGGCAGTGTGCGAATGTCTATTGGATCAAGTTATGTGAGTCCATTCAAATCGCAAGTGATAAGGGAAACATCAGAAGCATGTATGAAGGGATAAAGAAAGCCTGTGGTCCAATGATCAAAAGAAGTGCACCGCTGAAAACCTTGACTGGAGAAATCATCACTGATAAGTAAGAAACAGCAGATGGATAGATGGGTCGAGCACTATTTAGAGCTTTACTCAAGTGAGACCAAGCTGGCGGATGATGCCCTCAACGCCATAGAGACCCTGCCAACTCTTGACAGCCTGGACACACTTCCCACTATAACAGAAGTTAAGTGTGCTATAAATGAGCTTGCATCTGGCAAGACTCCAGGTAAGGATGGGATTTCAATAGAGGTGATCAGGAGTGGGCAAGACAATCTCGCTCTACAGATCCACCAGCTAATAGAGCTATGCTGGCGAGAAGGACAAGTCCCACAGGATTTCAAAGATTCAAACATCATAACGCTGTACAAGAACAAGGGAGATCGGAGCGACTGCAACAACTATAGGGGTATCTCACTTCTGTGTATTATTGGGAAAGTATTTGCCAGAATTGTCCTGCGCAGACTTCAAGTCCTGGGAGATCAAGTCTACCCCGAATCACAGTGCGGCTTCCGTCAGAACCGGTCTACCATTGATATGATATTCTCATTGCGACAGATGAAAGAAAAATGCCGGGAACAAAATCAGTCACTGTTTATTGCCTTCATCGACCTCACAAAGGCATTCGATTTGGTCAGTCGTGAGGGTCTGTTCAAAGCACTAAAGAAGATTGGCTGTCCACCAACTCTTCTGTCCATTGTGGAATCGTTCCACACAGGCAGGAAGGATATAATCAAGTTTGATGGCTCAACTTCAGAAGAGTTTGAAATCAAGAGTGGTGTTAAGCAAGGTTGTGTACTAGCCCCCACCCTCTTTGGGATATACTTTTCATTTCTACTGAAATATGCATTTCGTGATCAGGATGACGGTATATACATTCACTCACGCTCAGATGGTGGCCTCTATAATGCTCAGAGATTGAAGGCCAAGACCAAAAATTAGCAGGGTACTAATCAGAGAGTTGCTTTTTGCGGATGATACTGCGATTACGACCCACTCTGAGGAAGAATTGCAACATCTACTATCTGCATTCTCCAATGCTTGTTCTCAATTTGGTTTAACAATTAACAAAAAGAAGACACAGATTATGTCACAAGGTGCACATGGTGTACCATCAATCTTTATTGACGACGCCAAACTGGAGATAATAGACCATTTTACATATCTTGGATCAGAGGTAAATAGCAAATTATCCCTTGATCAGGAAATCAACATCAGAATTGGCAAGGCAGCAACAACAATGAACATGTTAGCAAAAAGAGTCTGGGAGAACAGGAAGCTTACTGCCAAAACAAAAGTCCTCGTCTACCAAGCCTGTGTCCTTAGTACTCTTCTTTATGGCAGTGAAACCTGGACAACTTACTCACGCCAAGAGAAACGTTTAAACAGCTTTCATATGCGGTGTCTGCGAAGAATACTTGGTTTTAAGTGGCAAGACAAAATCACAAATACTGAATGTATTGGAAAGAGCAGGTTGTGTGACGGTGTATTCCATGCGCAGTCTTCGTAGACTTAGATGGATAGGACACGTTAGGAGGATGGATGATGGTAGAATACTAAAGGACATCTTTTTTGGTGAGTTACAGACGGGTAGGAGATCTCAGGGTCGGCCTCTACTACGATACAAAGATGTGTGTAAGCGGGACATGATTGATACAGGCATTGATAATGCACAATGGGAGCACGTCGCCGCTGAACGTGTTGCATGGAGGGCAACTATCAGAAATGGAATAAAGACAAAGGAGAAAATGATTGCAGATAAAGCACACACAGAGCGTGAGAGACGTAAGATGGTGCAAAATGGTGGAAATTACCATGTTTTCACATGCACCTACTGTGGGCAAACATTTGCAACAAGAATTGGCCTTACCAGCCACACTCGCCACCGCCATGGATCGTAGTTATTGCCATATGACAGTTATTACGCCTTTTTGAAGCACAATGTACCAAACTATCGTCTGTCAAGCCGGAAAGGTGCCAATGACATGGGTGTAACGATGTGTTTTTATTTTGTGATTAAACCTGAAATGTTAATAATAATAATAATAATAATAATAATAATAATAATATCATTAGTCATCATAAATAAATCAAAACAAGCAAATGACTAACAGTAACAAGAAATCAGAGACAAACGAGGTTGCCTAGTTGAGATAGTTGTTATTCGATCTTGTTGCCTTGATGCAGACTTGATCTGTTTGTAGATCTTAAAACAATGGGCCATCATCTTCGGTGTCAGTGTCAGTGTCAGTAGATTTAATGGATATCAATTCAGATTCAGTGTTATCATCTAGGCTGTCATTGTTGGTGGTCTCGTCGATATTTTTGGTTTGTTTTTCCTTTGGTGTTGATTTGGTTGCACAATGGTTATTCCTCTCATATCTAATGTTATTCGATACCACGTTTAACTATGGTTATTCCTCTCATATCTAATGCTATTGATGTCACATCCCCAATGGTGACTCCTCTCATATGTAAAGTTATTGATGTAACATCCCCCAATAGTGATTCATCTCATATCTAATGTTAATGATGTTTCGTCCCTCAATGATGATCCACTCATATCCAGTGTGTCAGTGTGTTAATGGGTAGTTACAGGACATATAGAGGACAAGGGACAGAAGATAGTTAGAACGACTAAGATAACGACACATAAGATATAGATAAGGACATCTAGAGTAGAGTCAGTAGAGTCAGGTCTAGGGGTGGATACTAGAATA
>CAWUFQ010000453.1:0-16283 GCA_963921405.1 Cepaea hortensis
ATCCACACCTTAACCTAGGATTCCAACCTGTGTCTGCTGAAAGAGAACCCGTCATTCTTAGCCACTCAGCCAGCCGCTCCTCGCACCTCGAACATTTCTTTGTGGACTGACCTGAGAGCCCAGGCCGATTTTAAACAAATTCATTCCTCGATAGGGATTTGGAAATATGGCCACTGAGCCGGCAGGGAAGCATGCTAGCCATTCCGACCTCGACTGCCTTATCTCTCGAATTTTACAACGGGATATCACACACAATCACAGCGGCCGTGTTGGGTGTCATTGGTAAGCATTTGCTCAAACCTTATTCTAATCCTGCTTCTTCTCCTTCTGGCTTGTATTTGGTAAGCGTTTGCACAAACCTTAGTCTAATCTTGCTTCTTCTCCTTCTGGCTTGTATTTGGTAAGCGTTTGCACAAACCTTATTCTAATCCTGCTTCTTCTCCATCTGGCTTATATTCACCAATGGAGCTTAGGCCCTCAAAACCCTCACATTATAATCCTTTGCCATCCACTACACGATCTTAGTTAATGGAGTAGAGTGATTTTATTTACTGCTCTAACACTCACCCATTGACTAGACCAAGGGTCACCAAACTTTTTTCACGGTGGGCCGGATAACTGACAAAATGACCAGCGCGGGCCGGATACTCATTCTGTACAATATTACGGCGGTCTCAGTGGCGAAGGTTTTATCAAAGCGGTTCGTAATCCCGTACACCCGCGTTCGAAACATAGCTGCGGGCGATTTGGCAGCAGACCGCGTTGCGCTAGTTTTTTACGCTAAGGTATGGGTGCCGGTTGTTCAGAAAGCAAATGGCAAGCTATTGCATGTAAACTTGCCAAGACATCAACAACAGCAAAAAATGCTGGTATTGAAGGCAATCGTCCTTTAAATGACATGCAACTAATTGTAACAACATTTTCAAGCCAGGACGAAAGCTCTGGTAAAAATGACGAAAAACTAAGTTAATCATGGGTGAGTGGCGTGCAATGCACAAAAAACAAAGACAACCAACATATTTATTTACTAAAAACAATTATCAAAGAAAGCGACGTTGGCAAAAAGATAGTTACATCAGACCTAGTATGCACATATCCCAATCTCACAAACTAAGCAGCAAAAAAGATTAGTGAGATTTGTGAAACTGATATTTGACTTTCAAAATATTCATCAATGTTTGGTTTGGAATTGCTGCATCCAATCAAGAGAATTGCTTTCAAATGTTCATCAATCAATCTTGTTCGATGTGTTGTCTTCACATACTTCATTTTTGAAAATGTTTGCTCACAGACATAAGTTGTTCCAAACACTGGTGTCATACCAGAGGTAAATTTCTTCTGTTTTGGAAGCTCAACATTAGATAGGCAGCGGTAAAATGCAACAAGTGTTCCTTCTCTGTGCTTCTCTGTCAATAAGTCATTTGATGGCAAAACAATGAGCTCCAACTGTAGTTTAGCTGGCACATCGTCAAGATTACAATCTAACGGATTCTGGAACAGAAGAATGTCACTCTCAGTTCTGTCAAGATATGAAAATCTCTCCAGAAAATGCTTTTTCAAGTCACGAATAATATTTTTCGGAAAATCGAGGTTGACATCTTCGGCGATTGTAGCGCAAAACTCTTTGAAACTGTGAAAATGAGAAAAGTTTTATCCTTCCATTTGTGCTTCAAGCAATGACAGCTTTCTCCGAAATCCTTTGATGATTCTGTAGAGATCACAGACGAGGTTAGTCTTTCCCTAAAGTTTCAAATTCAGTTTATTCATGCGGGATGTGATATCAACCAAAAATGACAACTTTGTGATAGCCAGGTAGGATGTGACAGCTGGGGATCAGTTCTATCTTTTTCAGTGACGAAAATATCTATTTCGTTTCGGAGCTTGTAACAGAAACAGGACTTTACCGCAGCTGAGCCACCTCACTGATGTGTGATAAGGCAAGTCACAGAAGAATTCAGAATCAATTTCTTCAAGAAAATCATGGAACTAACGATAATTGAGTGCTTGTTCCCGAATGAAGTTCACAGCGGAAACGACTGGTTTCAGTACACAAGAAATATCTAAGTCTTTCCCACAGATTGCTTGGTGATATATGACGCATTGTATGAACAGAGCGCCCGGAAGTTGCAAATCTTCCAACTGAGTCCCGATTTTCCCCATCCGACCTTTCCTCACTCCAGCCATATATTTTCCTCCATCAACTGTAAAACATCGAAGCTGATTCCACTGAAGGTTATAGTCTTGCAAAACCTTTTGCACTTCCATGACAATGTCTTTTCCAGTTGTTGTTCCATGCATGCTCCAAACGGATTACAACGCTTCCGTTATCTGAAAGTCCAAATTAATACCACGAATGAACTCGAGAAATTGTGA
Source organism: Cepaea hortensis (assembly GCA_963921405.1). Taxonomy (NCBI): domain Eukaryota; kingdom Metazoa; phylum Mollusca; class Gastropoda; order Stylommatophora; family Helicidae; genus Cepaea; species Cepaea hortensis. The sequence continues at coordinate 2,374 of CAWUFQ010000453.1, forward strand.
CTTACTCGAGAAATCGGTAGACTCATCAAGCGCCAAAGAATACCACAAAAAATTCCTAGTTTTCAAGCGTATCTGTAGCATTATGTTCTTTCCAAGTTCTACTGTTCTTCGCACAACTGAACTTGCCGAAAAGCTGATAGTTCCAAACAAATCGGCTTTCTAAGGACACAAGACATTTGCTGCTTCCATCATGTACTCTTTGATGAAGATGCCATCAGTAAACCGTTTTCCTCCTTCTGCCATCTTATGCACTATTTTATAACTTGTACGAATGACAGATTCATTTTCAGCAAACTTTCTCATGAAGAGATCTCTTTGTGTTTCTAAACCACGTTTCATGGACTCATATTTCTCAGAGCGTAGCTTTCCAGAAAACTGTGAATATGTTGATGGATGTTTTGTTTCGTAGTGACGCTAAAGATTGTACTCTTTCAACAAAACGGCAACACTTTCGCTGCATATTACGCAACTGGTTTGTTGGTACTTTGTATCCACAAAGAAGTACTTTACTCCCCATTCTTAATTGAAAACGCGATACTCGGCGTCGACTTTTATTTTCTTAGTAGCCATTATGAAGGGTGAAGTACACGTGATCTGAAAATTAAAAAGACATTGAATTAGAAACATAATTAAAATCCTATTGAAACACATGAAAAGCAGAGGACTAAGGGTCACTGGTGAATCTACGGCTCACCAAAGATACATATAAAGTTCATAGGTACCTTTGGTAATAGAATATATCACATAATAAGGTTTGCAAAATATATAAATAGGGCCGACCTAAATAAGCAGCCTAGAGCAGAGTTTTTCAACCGGGTTTCCGCGAGTGGCAATAAGGGGTTCCGCCGAAACAGACCGAAATCGCCTAAATTAAAGTAGGACAGACACTTGGATCATCGCACAGAGTTTCCTGAGAAACGTAAACATTTGCGTAAGGATCTGCTCCAGCAGAAAGGTTGAAAAATACTGGCCTAGAGACCAGTTCGATTAACACCTTGACAGAGGAATTCTTCTGAGCTGGGAATAATATTTTCGTAATAACACAAGGCTTCTATGACATTTTTATGCTATGTATGCTACTTTATTGCCTCTATTCACTCTTCTAGTTCACTTACCTATCAGTGTCAAACAAAGAAATCATTGTTACATACCTATAAAATGGATGACTGGCAAAACGAATTAAATATTTCTGGAGCATCGGACCTCTGTTGACAGCCGGACGCATTTGGGGAAGGGAAAGATGCGCGTGTGTGTGTGTGTGTGTGTGTGTGTGTGTGCGCGCGTGCGTGCGTGTGTTGCCGTGGAAACCATGGTAACGTCAGAGCGTAGGCAGTGCTACCACGAGCCAGGGAAAGACTTGGGATGGCGCGAAATAAGCAAACATTACAATAAACAAGAAAATCTAGATACAATAATTGAAAATAGTAAATTCAAGACACATAGCCGCCAGGAGGTCTCCACACGTGTAAAGATCTCTTATTATTCTAAACATAATATTTATATTTAAATTGTATCACAACCTCTCGTGTTCCATAGTCATATCAAGCAAGTTCGAGTACCGTCGGCGGGTCGGATGAAATGACGTCGCGGGCCGGATCCGGCCCGCGGGCCGTAGTTTGGTGACCCCTGGACTAGACTAAGGTTAGTTGAATTAACTATCTCCAAGACACCTAAGGAAGTCGCGGCAGCACAGAATCTAACACACTTGCTTGCTTGCCCGGTGACCATGTATTCGAATCCAACTCAAGGCGGGGATTGTTTTTAAATTTGACCTCGGATCACTACCCTAAAATGGGTCATCATCATCAAGTGCCGTGCTGACTGGCGTAGGCGTTCATGACTCTCCACGGATCTCTGTCCTTGGTTTTCTGGATCATCTCTGTCGTTGATATTCCTCCATGCCACCGCCGGGTAGCAGAAAAAATTCCGTAACGCAAAAGCATCCGAGTTTATATTGACCACTATACCCTCAAGTTGTGATAGGTCTATATTAATATGGAGCTAACACCATGTACCCAACATGCCTCAAAGCTTGAAAAAATGGGAAAGGGGGGGACCTTACTTACATGTTAATACAGTGCTTGGTCTTCTGAAAATAATATTAGTGTGTTGCATGTCCGTTGTAGGACAAGTTTACGTTCAGTAGTATGTCGTTGCTTTCTGAACGAGAATTCAGCGTTAAGTCCAACTGACCGGAGTAGAGAATGAAACCCGAACCCCTTCGTCAGCGCATGGGAAATGTACGCTCAAGCGCATTAAGCCCGCGGCCACGCTAACTTCTATCATTTGTATAATAATAAATAATTGGACACGAAGCAGTTTCTTGCTAGGGGTCTGTGATATGATAACGTTATTACGTTGTGTGGGGCTGAATGCAAGGAGGAATGTGTGGTGAATCTTTCCCTCACTTTGGCAGACGACGAGCCTATGTGTGGAACCCGCGCCCGACCGTGCTCATGACATTACCTGGGCAGCTCGCTATCAACTTCAGTAGTGCGTCTCCTATCATTAGTATTGTCGCGTGAAGGTATACACTCAAACATTTGGTTCTTCTACCCTGATGTAATCACCTTCATGGTTACACATCGTTGATCTGCATATATAAGCTTTCACGTATACGTCTGCTTTGTTGTTTTGCAAACACTATTTGAGAAACTGGGTCTGTTTGATGTTACTGATATTATTGCTAGAATAGCCAAATTCTGAATCAAAATATGGGGCATTAACATCTCTTTGTTTTTTTTCTTGTCTAAAAGCAGAATTGGATCAAGATTTCGGAAATGAACCTAGATCGCATTTTTAGGCTAAGAGATCTCCTTGGGGTTTGTTGTTAAACGAGGCTTCGGAGAACCAGAACTGTGCAGGGAGAGTTCTGTGTGGGTTGTATTTCTATACAACATTCTCCACCGTCATCTCTGACCGATTACATACCTTCAGAGACATACCTTCACCGTCATCTCTGACTGATTACATACCTTCAGAGACATACCTTCACCGTCATCTCTGACTGATTACACACCTTCAGAGACATACCTTCACCGTCATCTCTGACTGATTACATACCTTCAGAGACATACCTTCACCGCCATCTCTGACTGATTACATACCTTCAGAGACATACTTTCACCGTCATCTCTGACTGATTACATAACTTGAGAGACATACATTCACCGTCATCTCTGACTGATTACATACCTTCACCGTCATCTCTGACTGATTACATACCTTCAGAGACATACCTTCACCGTCATCTCTGACTGATTACATACCTTCAGAGACAAGTCTCATTTTGAAAGCCGGTTCTGTGGCGAAGGTAGTACCAACGCAATTGTATTCCAGCATAGCGTGTTCGAAACATAAATGCTGGCGATTAGGAAGCAGATCGCCTTGTGTAGGTTTTCATACAATGAGTGCCGGTCGTTCAGAAAGCAATGGCAAACTACTGAGCGTAAACATTTCAAGAAATAACAAACAGCCCAAAAATGCTGGGGTTGGCTGCATCTCATCTCATCTCATCATGTTCCTATTGTACCTTGCGGTGTCGAGGTGAAGTATAAACATCGTGAGAGTGCCCGATTATGGGCTTCGTATATCGACATTCCCATGGATTCTGCTATTCCGTCCGTCCAACGTTTACGTGGTCGGCCATTTCCCCTGTTTCCATCTGGTCTGTACATCATTGCTTGTTGTGGTATGCTTGTTGACTGGTAACCTTGTTGCAAGGCCAAACCATTTGACTTGCTGCTTTCTAATAAAATCTAGTGCTGCTTTAACCTCCACTTTAGTCCTGATTTCTTCATTTCTGATCTTATCTCTTCTTGATACGTTGAGTATTCTTCTCAGGAACCTCATTTCTGTTGTTGTGATTTTTCTTTTCTCTTTTCCTGTCATTGTCCAGGTTTGGCATTGGTAGCATAGGGTTAGTAGGAAGATTGTGTTGTAAAGTGCTTTCTTAGTAGTTATTGATACATGTTTGTTATTTAGTATTGATGCCATTTGTCCAATGAGTAGATGTGCCTTATATCACCTATTTTCCATCTCGTCTTCTGATTTACCATTTGATTATATTATACTTCCTAGGTATTTGAAACTCTTTACTTGTTTCAAGGGATGTTCGTTTAGGTGAATTGTTGTTGTTTGTTCTTCTTTAGTTATAGTCATTACCTCTGTTTTGCTTGTGCTAATTTTCATGTTATGTTCCCTACACATTTCTTTTAGACTATTCATGTGGTCTTGTAATTCAACTTCTGATTTTGCTATTAGTGCTTGAACAGGAGTTCTCTAATGGTTAGATTTGCAGATGGTTGGCTGCGATGTCCCGTAAAAACATATGCAGCAAACTTAACTAGCCTTACCTTGGAGAACTGATTGTCGGCCATATCCTTTGTTCACTTCCTGCAGCACCACTCTCTCTAGGCTATAATGATGTATCTGATCTTTCACACTATACACAAAGTCCCCACATGCCATGACCACATGTTCCTAATCATGCAACAATGCCCCACACACAGATATAGATCCTCCTGCTCATTTCCCAACACGCCAGTATTCCCCGGGGAAAATATCCAACGGATGCTTCTTATCTTCGATATTTTATTGAAGCATGCACTACAACATCTACTAAAATGAAAGGCGCTATCTCGTAACACCAAGATCACAATATACAAAACACTGATTAGAGCAGGTGTGCTGTGTGGCTCTGAAACCTGGAGTACAACGAAAGGAGACGAAGCCTTGCTACAAACCCTTGAGAACAAAGTTTTAAGACGCATCTTTGGACCCATTAGGGATACACAAAGTGGAGAGTGGAAAAGAAGAAGTAACAAAGACATTTATTATCTGTTTAAGTCCCCGCTAATCACTAGTATCATGAAGGCTAATAGACTACAATGGCTGGGGCATATAGAAATAATGGAAGATAGTAGGGAAACAAAACTCGCTTACACTCAGGAAATAAATAACCGTAGACCCCGAGGTAGACCAAGAAGACGGTGGACCTACAAGCACTTGGAATCAACGACTGTCAAGAGAAGGTCAACCAGAGAGACGAAAGGAGACGGATTGTATCTGCAGCAAAGAACCTCAATGGCTCGGAACGCTGAAGAAGAAGAGAAGAAGAAGATGCCACGTATGATTGTCTTTTCATAAAACGCAGTCATTTTCAAGTCGAACAAATCGACAGTTCTAGAGCATGACTGCGGTAAAAGTATGCATCTGGTTATACAGGCTTAGACAACAATTACCTGATACTATATGATTCTGATGTGAGCCGTGATAATAAAATCCAGAGATCAACACGTAATTACCTACTAAAACTGATAGAAATATAAAATACATATTTTCGTTTTGTAAACAAACATGCATGTCTGGGCAATATAGCTATGGAAGGAGGTGTACTGAGGAAGTGAGGAAGAGGAAGACCACAACGTAGATGTATTCAAGATGTGATAGATCATTTACACATGACAACTACAGGGACTGGACATCTGGTTTATGATGGACAGAAATGTGAACATTTACATATGACAACTACAGGGGCTGGACATCCGGTTTATGATGGACAGAAATGTGAACATTTACATATGACAACTACAGGGACTGGACATCTGGTTTATGATGGACAGAAATGTGAACATTTACATATGACAACTACAGGGGCTGGACATCCGGTTTATGATGGACAGAAATGTGAACATTTACATATGACAACTACAGGGACTGGACATCTGGTTTATGATGGACAGAAATGTGAACATTTACATATGACAACTACAGGGGCTGGACATCTGGTTTATGATGGACAGAAATGTGAACATTTACATATGACAGCTACAGGGACTGGACATTTGGTTTATGATGGACAGAAATGTGAACATTTACATATGACAACTACAGGGGCTGGACATCTGGTTTATGATGGACAGAAATGTGAACATTTACATATGACAACTACAGGGGCTGGACATCCGGTTTATGATGGACAGAAATGTGAACATTTACATATGACAACTACAGGGGCTGGACATCCGGTTTATGATGGACAGAAATGTGAACATTTACATATGACAACTACAGGGGCTGGACATTTGGTTTATGATAGACAGAAATGTGAACATTTACATATGACAACTACAGGGGCTGGACATCCGGTTTATGATGGACAGAAATGTGAACATTTCACAATTTGAAAAACTACCTACAAGAAGCCGGCTCCGTGGTGAAGGTTTTACGGACGCGGTTCATGATCCCGAATACCTGCATTCGAAACACAGCTGAGCGCGATTTGGCAGCTGACCGCGTTGCGTTGGTTTTTTACGAAATGGTGTGGGTGCCGGTCGTTCAGAAAGCAAGGCAAACTACTGAACGTAAACTTGCCAAGACATCACAACACCAAAAAATGCTTGTGTTGACTGCAACGTCATGTAAAGGATATGCCGTTAACTTTAAACCTACAAGAAATGTACATCCTGCGTGATTCTGCTTTACACACATGTAGATACGGAGTTCCTGCGCTGTGCTCAGATGCTCCTTGTGTCGTCTATTTGGGGGTGACTGGAACGCTTATGATCATTTCCGTGTACAATAAAAGTTATCCTTTAAAAAGCAAACCAAAACCAATGGCTGTGTCAAGGAAGCACTTCCTAGCCCAACGCTAACAAGTATTACAGCGACAGTTGAAAGGGGGAATATAGAAGGCTGACTGTAGCATTGTGTACGCATCCTGTAGCTATAACTATAATGTGTGCAACAAGCAGACAAGCTGAGACACATTTAACGGTCGTGGAAATGTGATTTCTATGTAAAATGGAAATAATACGATGGGCAGACAGAAAAACCAATGAGCAAGTGCTATAAGAAACAAACGAAAACCTTACAATGATTCAAGGTATTAGGCGTAGATAGAATGGATTTTCGGGGCTTATTATTAGGGTGGGGGGAGGAGAAAACACTAAGACAACTAGCAAGATTGATGGGAAAAGTGCAAGGGGAGGGCAGATAAATGTGTCTTGATGGCTTGACCACACGACATAACCGAGATAAGAACAGACTTGATCGTATACGACAGCAAATATTGATCATACATGATTATCGACATGGCACATGATGATGATGATGATGATGATGATGATGATGATGATGATGATGATGATGATGATGATGATGATGATGATGATGATGACGACGATGTTATAAGACGCTAAGTAATAGTAATTGAAAGCATTTTAATTCTCAGCTTCTCCGCCTAAAACCAGCATAAACCTTTATAAGAGAGAAAATTAGTTGGTCTGGGGTATCTCTATATGTGACATAATTCTTCTACATGGGCGTACATAGTTACAGGGGCTGTAATCTGAAGTGGCACATACTCACGAGTTATACAAATTAGGTTCGGGAAGGTTCACAGTTTCTAGCTTGGGTCTCAGCAGAATAATAAGTTATGTCAGCTCTCGTATAGTGGACTAGCAAACAGGAGAAATTTGACCAGAACAATGCATCAAAGAAAACAAGACATGGCGTGTTAGAATATGAACGAAACAAATGTGAATGTTAATCGAGACTTTCGCTTTAAAAAAAAAACAAGCAGGATAGAAGAAAAAACAAGTATAAAGAAGGCACTGTATTATGTAACTATATAAAGTATTAAAAACAAACTATAGTAACTGATGTTTGCAACATGCAAGAATAGACATTAGACAGAAGACACGGCAAAAATAACTAAATCAAAAAAAATAAGGGGGGGGGGGGAGGGGGGAGAGAGACACAACTTAAAATACTAGATTTTCACAAGCATAAATATACATCATACAGGAGATACGGCAAAAGTAACAGTGAAGGAAGAAAACACAAGCTAAGATAACAGATTATGGCAAAGTGCACAATGAAGCTATATTTATGTGAACACAATTTTAAATCACGATATCACGTAATTCAAATGGTTTGTGCAGTATCGTTTTCACAACAAACATGGATAATTCATCCATGTGCTGCAGTTTCCTCCCTTAGATCACACACAGAGGTCTAACTCAGTGCACGAACTCTGAAGCACCGGCTATAGTATCTGTGTATTTGTGTGCGAGAATTAGATGCCCAATGATTATTAACATAGTGGGTGAGTTTTCTGATTGTGAGATGTAACTCGGGCCGCTGTCTGTTTTGCCTACTAATTTCGACGTCTGGCTGTCGAGGGATCTTTAACGTTGGTAAAGTACTATGGCTACCTCTAGATTTTCGCTTTCATCCGAGTGATGTCAGTTCCGCGCAGTCATTGGGGGACGTGTGTGGTTACAATGTGTTACATTCTCGATTTTCTCACGTTGTAAGAACCCAGGCCGTGATTCTTACCCGGTCTTCTTCGTTTGCAGGTGGAAATTAATAAAGTTTCACCAAGCGGTAAATTAACAAAGATCAAAGAGCGCACCAAGCAACAGCCAGTCTGTGGTTTTCAGTTTTTCAACATGGCGGAACAACGTGTGTTCTCCGAGCGGTCGGCAGTCAACCTAACGAGGCGACGTGGGCGCCGGGCAGGTCGAAAGCGTGGTGGTTTAAGGCGTTTTAGACCCATGTGTCACCGTCTGGGATTTTGTATTAGAACTGCGCCAGCGTAAAAACACGGGGCTCTATTCTAAAAACCCTGGTTTACAGGAATGACATTGTAGCGCTCCAGGAGACAAGACTGGGCGATCAGCTACTCCGAATTGCCGGCTTCAAATGTTTCTATAACAGACGACATCTGGGAATGGCGATTCTCATTCGCGACAGCTTGGTGGCGTCAGAGCTAGACATGTCCAGTTGGGACAGTGACGATATACAAATACAGGCGTTAAGAGTTCAATCCAGTCTTCCATTTGTGTTGGTTAATGTTTATGCCCGCAACGCAAGTATGGATTCCCAGAAGTGGCAGTGCTTAAGTGACATATTAGATCACGTGAGAAATGTTATTTTCTGCGGCGATTTCAACGCTAAAGGCAGATCATGGAAAAACATTTCCCCCAATACATAGGGGGAGGAGCTCGAGACTGCATTTGAAACCATTGACCTGGTTTGTATCAACAGTGGCTGTGTCACCAGGTCAGCAAGCCGTCCATGCGATGAGGACAGTGCTATTGATCTGGCGCTGGTTTCTCCTTCACTCACTACAGTGTGTAGATGGGGTGTCCTAGGACACCACGGCAGCGACCACCAACCTTGCAGCATATTGGTGGAGAAGGGCAGCACCAGGCAGCACAAGCTAACGGTCAAGACTTTTCCAGCATGACAGTACAGGGCAAGATGTGATGAGTAAAATAAGACGTGACAAGCGCAGAAAGCTCGGGAGGCTGGGAGCAGCCACCTTGGTGGAATTTCGAGGTGGAGAAGGCTTGGGTGGATAAACGTAATACTGTAAGGAGATGGCAAAATGCCAAGAAGAACAGAGCTGGGCATTCTAGTCCCTGCATGCACTTAAAAAGAGAGATGCACACAAAAGTAAGCTATTTCAAAAACCTGGTCAAGGTGGTTGAAAGTGAAAGATGGGCAGAGGTGTGTCAAAGAATAAGCACAGACAAGTCACTGAAATTGTTCTGGCGACTACATAAAAGCATGAGTGGGGTAGTCAAGAATAAGAGTATTTCTGACTTCCAGGGTGTTGACCTCATCTGGCAGAGGACTGATGAGGACAAGGGCAAAGCTCTCTTTGAACGCTGTGTAGCGCAGAGCAACCAGACAGACATGGAAGGCCGAAATCTTGCCAAGGAGGTCACCTCAGACAGGTGTAAGGCCCAGAACACTTTGGATGAAGACACAGTGACGGTGAAAGAAATCAAGGTTGTGCTTCGACGATAAAAAAAACAGCGCTCCAGGGCCTGATGGGATAAGATACGACAACATCAATAGGTGTACCGTTAACGAGCTAGATAAACTTGTAGACATGTACAACAACAGTATAGGGAATGCTAGCATCAAGGAGGAGAGGTTACACAGCTATCTGATTCCCTTGCCGAAGTCTGCCAAAGACCACACACAAATTCAGGGATATCGAGTTATAACCATGCAGAATACAGTAGGTAAGCTGCTGGAGAAGTTAATTGCCAGGAAAATATCAAGCCAGCTAGAGAGGCAAGGTGTTTTCCCACATACCCTGGGTGGGTACAGTCCAAAAAGAGAAACCTGGACGAATGCAGCAGTTTTTGCCCATGATGTCTATGAAGGTTTCCACTCAGGCATTGAAACCTTTGCTGCAGCGATTGATCTTTAGGACGCGCATAAACAGAGTACCATTGGAATTTTTAATGCTTCAGCTTCTTGAACTCAAAATAAGTCCATTCCTCCTTACTTGAATCGCTGCAGCCCTTTTCCAACGGAAAGTAGTTTTTAGATGTGGCAGTTGGACTTCGGAACCAACAACAATATATCCTGGCCTACAACAGGGATCACCATTATCTCCGGTACTGTTCAACGCCTACACAGTGAGAATCACCAGTGAGCAGATCACTGGACCTGGTAGGACATTGTCATATGCCGACGATGTTTTAGTATATCGCCAGGGTAAGGATAGAGATCAGGTTTCTGTGGAACTACAAACCGAACTCAATCGCATAAGTACTTGGTGTGTTGAGGCCGGGGCAATAGTCAACCCAACAAAGGCAACAGTGACTTGGTTTTCGTTGAATAATCATATTGTCAACACTCCAACACCAACTGTAAATCTGTGTTCAGAGACGGTGGAAAGAACGCAGGCAATGAATTACCTGGGGATACGGTTTGATCGAAGCCTTGCTTATAATGAGCACATAGACCAGGTGATAACAAAGGACAAGCGGCGTTTGGCTGCCATGCGGGTGATGGCGGCAGCAAACTGTGAGCAGCGCCATCTATGTCTTCTGTACGAGGGGCTAGTCATGTCTGTTTTTCAGTATGCAATGGCAATCCTGACTCTCAGCCGTAAGCAGATAGAAAAGATGGAAAGGATACAGAATAAAGCTATGCGAATTATTCTTAGATGTACTAGAGATACAGCATGCAGGGTGTTGCGCTACCTTCTTAATTTTCCAACCATTGAAGACAGAATACAAGTTTGCAGAGCACGCGCCTACCTAAGAGTTAACGCAAACACACAACGCCCACTGCATAGTGAAATTATGAAGGTGAAGGGCAGCAGGTTAAAAAGAGGTCGTGGATGGGTCAAACCGAAGATATTCTTCAACAAGTGTGTTCACTTGAGGACTTAGAACATGGCGAGGAGTGGGTACAAGTGCCAACAGATTTCTGCACATCCTTTTCAGTTTGCATCCAACTAGATAGAAAATGCAGACAAGAAAATCGGGCTGCTGTTGAGGTTGAAGTACAAGCGTTGATTTTCGAGAATTCGCTAGACAGTGATGCTGTCATCTACACAGATGGGTCGGTTGTCCGACATGTGAGAAGCTCATGGGCCTTTACGGCTCGGGCCGGAGGGAGAATTGTGAAGGAAGACTCTGGTGCTTTCACTGAAACCACAAGTAGCCTGACCATGGAAGTCATGGCAGTAAGTAAAGCAATAACATGGCTCGAGACACAGACATTCACTAGGGCATGTTTCCTTAGCGACTCAATGAACATGATCAAGAGAATAGAGGTGGGGTGGATCCGAGGAGAATGGTTGCTGCCTCTGGAGCGGTCTCGGCTGGCAAAGATTAGTTTCATCTTCGTGCCAGGGCATGCGGGAGTACAAGGAAATGAGCGGGCTGACAAGCTCGCAGGTGAGGCTACGGTAGAGGGCGGACGCGCCATGGACAGGCTGAAATTCTGAATTCTCTACGAGAAGTAAGACTTTTGCGTGAACCAAGTGATGACTGTGAATTTACAACCATGGCCAGACTGCGAGAACAGCAAATTAAAAGAGGGGTGGCCAAACAAGAACTCTACGCAGGAAGCCAAAGACGATTGATAAACCAACACAGAACTGGTGTCGTTAGCCGCTACATGCTGCGGGATTTGCTGAGGAGGGGATCCGAACACTTATGGACTGAATAGTTCGATGTGCCATGAAGATGATCTGTCGACTAACTAACTAACTAACTAAGCAACAACCAGTACAATCAAATATACTAACAAGTAGTTATATTATCCAGTGGTCACAGATTGTGAGAAATGTATGGATTTTTTGCCTGGTCATGCTGGAGTGCGAGGGGAATGAACAGGCTGATAAGGTGGCAGGGAATGCACCTCTTGATGGTAGATTACCTATGGACAATGGAAAGGTGGTCGAGGTGTTAGACTAAGTGGAGAAGGCGGGAAAACAGACTGAGAACCCGTATGTGGAAAGAATGATATTGCGGGGGATCGGCAAGGGTTCTGGAAGAATTTCACAACTGAGAGGGAAGACCAGGATCACTTTCAGTCAGATAGCGGTGGAAACTATTAGTAGTAAGACTCTTCACTGGTTCTTGAACTATAGGAAGGAACGTGTGTGGGAATGTCCTGAGTGCAGTGATGTCGGTTCTTAGCTCAACTCAACTCAACTATAATATCCAGACACTCATTATACAACAGACGCGACAGTACAGCCAACAACAAAAAACAAAAACAAAACAAATAGAACACATATATAGTAGTGATTTGTCAATGTAAAAGAAGGCTATGTGGCTTGATCTTTACAGGACGTCACAAGCAACACCGGCATGTATTGGCTGTTAGCGATTTTCTAGACAATTTTGGCCTCAGTAATTTGCCATTGTTTTCTGAACGGTCGACGCTCATAGCAATGTTGAAACAAACGCAAAGCGATCTGATTCCGAATGGCCGGTGGCTAATTCTAATCCGGCATTGTGAAACTATGTTCATTAACCCTAAGCCACAGACGCCGACTTCTTCAATAAAACTAGCGAGAAACAATTAGACCACAATGGGCAATAAATCCGTCAATAAAACTAGCGAGAAACAACTAGACCACACATGGGCAATAGATCCATCAATAAACTAGCGAGAAACAACTAGACCACACATGGCCAATACATCCATCAATATAACTAGCGAGAAACAACTAGACCACACATGGGCAATACATCCATCAATATAACTAGCGAGAAACAACAAGACCACACATGGCCAATACATCCATCAATATAACTAGCCAGAAACAACTAGACCACACACGGCCAATACATCCATCAATATAACTAGCGAGAAACAACTAGACCACACATGGCCAATACATCCATCAATATAACTAGCCAGAAACAACTAGACCACACATGGCCAATACATCCATCAATATAACTAGCGAGAAACAACTAGACCACACATGGCCAATACATCCATCAATATAACTAGCGAGAAACAACTAGACCACACATGGGCAATAAATCCATCAATATAACTAGCGAGAAACAACTAGACCACAGATGGCCAATACATCCATCAATAAAACTAGCGAGAAACAACTAGAACACACATGGCCAATACATCCATCAATATAACTAGCGAGAAACAACTAGACCACACATGGCCAATGCATCCATCAATATAACTAGCGAGAAACAACTAGAACACACATGGCCAATACATCCATCAATAAAACTAGACAGAAACAACTAGAACACACATGGCCAATACATCCATCAATATAACTAGCGAGAAAAAACTAGACCACACATGGCCAATACATCCATCAATATAACTAGCCAGAAACAACTAGACCACACATGGCCAATACATCCATCAATATAACTAGCGAGAAACAACTAGACCACACATGGCCAATACATCCATCAATATAACTAGCCAGAAACAACTAGACCACACATGGCCAATACATCCATCAATATAACTAGCGAGAAACAACTAGACCACACATGGGCAATACATCCATGAATAAAACTAGCTATAAATAAATAGAGAAAATACATACAACTGATACGTTAAGAAAACTAGCGAGAAACGAACAAAACAAA